>CM046876.1:136266944-136743732 GCA_025667525.1 Glebionis coronaria
CTTTTGTTCACATTCCCGTCATACTCAATTCTTGCAGTCCTTTCCAACAGTCTTTGATGTTCCCTCTCAGTCTTATCAAACTTCTTAATTACCCTGGTCTCAACTACAAACCGCTCATACATCAACCTTTCCATCCTCCCCAAACGACCTGCGGGATCCCAGTAGTGTCTCGGTCTCGGAAAGTAGACCCTTGCAATATTCTCATGAATCGATGGCGACTTGGATGACTTGCTGGACTCTCCACTGCTCCCAATACTTTCTCGAACAAATCCTGGCACGGTTCTCAAATAATCCTTACAATTGTCCATCGGGCGATCAAAGGGTTGCTGCTCATAACGACCGGTCGGTGGTACCTCATAACCCTTCGGCGAATTCGGGGATTGAAACAAATCGGGTTCGGTCTGGCCTACGGCATCCTCGGGAATGCCATCATCCAATAGCTCCTCGGGCTCTTCTTCGGAATCCTCACTCTCGTCACTACTCATACTGAAATTATCCACCTCGCTTTCGTCATTGTCGTTTTCCGGCCCTATTTCGTCTTCTGGAGCGATCCATCCATTATTATTGTCCGGCGGGTTCGGAGGAAACGGTCCCCCTTCGTGACCTACGACGTAATCGTTTCCGTTATCGTTAGGCCGTACCTCGGCCATTCCTGCAATAACAGCGAATTTCGGAGGGTACATAAGTAATTATACAATAATTATAAATATATGCATGCAAATGCAATGCAAAGGTGGTACATATGCCCAAAATGTAATAATATGATGCTCATGCATGATTAATACAAAAATTACGATGTCGGATATTTCACGTAAAATTCAACGTCTACATCTAGTAATTCCATACTTATGTAATAATTACCCACATATATACTTTACTCAAAAGTATACGTCAAATGCCATAAATACAACAATAAATCTTACCGGAGCCATGCAGGATAGTTGTGTGTGCTTGGACCCTTTCTTACGACACCAAAAGTTATAGTTTAGGATTTTCAAAAATGACCTAGTTCTCTATAACTCGTGGCTCTGATTACCAATCTGTAACACCCCCACAATTGCTATGCGCAGCGGAACTACAACAATGGGTGCTACACAATATTCATTGCACACAAGATATATCAAACGACGCTAAAAAGACGTCGAATTAAAATTTGAAATTAAAATTGTTAGATGATACACGTCCACGGTTTTTCCAACCCCAAATAGTGCACAGAGTTTAGCGTTTTCGGTCCCCATGAATCTCAACCCAAAAACTTCAGTTTTACAACCACATGACATTAAACATAAAAATTGTTTAAGTAGAAAAGGAGGGAAAAACAAGCGGACACCAAGCCGTACACACAACATCCATCCCATGCATGCTCCATCCTACACCTCAGCGGTTACCTGAAACACATGCCAAAAATTTGGTCAACGAAAACGTTGAGTGGAATTCATAGGTTTTACAATCCATTTGAACGTATATATAATAAAACCATTCGTGATCATTTATAGTCTTGTCGATCAAACAAACTATAATCAGGATACTGACAATTGTGTTTAAGCTCATGACACTAATCCGTTAACTCAATCACCCGCGTAAATATACCGGCGTGATTCAGATGAAACCAGTGCCCCTTCTAAAGGCATCAGTTGCAATTATACCTTATTTCTCATACAAAATAATCTACCGCAGAACTTACTACAAGTACAGCTTCTCGGCTAGCATTGGGTCGTTAACCCCGTAGTACTACAAATTGCATAAGCGGCTATTTCCCCCTACTCGAGGGCAGGACAATAGTTAATAGTTCATGAATTTAGGGTCTTTTGCAACTTTGGTACTCAACACAATTCTAAGGCAACTTTCGGGTCTAACAATCATTCATGATATACGTTCCTTTTAAAAACTAGCATGCATTTCCCTCGCGGGTAAAACAATTTGAAATAATATATGCGAGGCTATAAATTCACACCTTATATCTTAAGTAGTCGGTAGTTCGAGGGATGTTCACTGACGACGAAACGGATGCCCGGTTAAATCAACACCTATCACAAATAACGCGTAATGAGTAATCTCATCTTAATACTTACGGTACTGTATAAAATACATATATACAAGTCACTTAGGACAAATATAACTCACGCCAAAAATAAAAAAAACAACAAGTATCACTCATTTTATTTCATTCGTTCTTATTACCTACGTTGTCCATTTTTACTCTTTCTCGCCGGTACTCGACTAAAGTACAGGCTGTTTTACCTCATTTAACCACACTTATAAAATTTGACAAAATTTCCAAAAATCCTATATGACCTGTAGATAACATGTTTTTAAACCCAATAAAAGTTTTTACTTTTACGACCCGTTACGCAACTCTTTTCCACGACTACATTTTACGGGCTGAAATTGCGCCTCGACCAATTTTGACCTCTTTGACCTATATGAAAAATACCTTTGACTTCTTTGACACCTAAGTCAACATATAGACCCATTTACACAGGTTAGGGACCAAATTTTGACCCTTGACCATTTACCAATTTATACTTGTGACCCTCGGGATTTGACTAAAACTTTACACAAATTCGGATTATGAAAGTCCTCGTCTCCCGGTACCCGATCTTTAAAATGTCATAACTTTTAGCTCGTTTTGAGTCACGGGCTCTACCTTATACCAAATTAAAGCTAGGAAAACCCTCTATAACTACATTTAGTTTTCAAGTTCTGTAAAAAAAATAATTTTTATGAAATGGACCAAATGTTTCTGCCTAAAAATGACCATACCAAAAACGTACTTAGACTCGATTCCAAGCCTTCTAACCACCACTAAACATCATCCTAAGCCTTCCCAAACATATCCTAACATCAAACTTCAATCCTACCCCTATTGATCAATCAATCTCAAAATCAAAACTTCAAAGAAATGAACATGCAAGTAATGAATCCTATGTAAAACATCATAAAACAAATAACCAAACACAAGAACAACATGCAAAATCAACAACCACCATGGCTCCCCAAACACCCCCTTTGCCGTGGGGTTTGGGTGACCCAATCACCTCAACCAAATTAATTTTGGTGGGTTTTCATGGTGTTCTTGCATCCATAACACTTAAAATCAACATGCATTAGCTCATTTAGCCTCAAAAACGAATTTGGATCATATGGAAAAATCTTGAAAAATTTTTGTTAGTGCATGTTGGATTTGAGCACATGAACATGTGGGGAATGAACAAACTAAGTGTGGTCTAACCTTAGATTTTTGAAAAATCAAGTGGAAAAAGATTTTTGGTGGATTTTCTTGTGGTATAGGGGTGTCCGTCGGTTTGAGAGAGAGAGGAGAGGGAGAGTGTTTGATTTTTGGTGCAAGTGTTGTATGTGTTTGTGTGTGTTTCAATTTTGCCCTTTTTGGTGGGTTGGGAGGGGCCTTTGTGCAATTTTTAACTTCTTTTGGCCTTAAATAAAAAACGTCCTCAAAACTTTGCGGGTTCGACTCATTTGTCAATTTTGAAAATTTTACGGGAGTCGGAAATCTTCCCGAATGCTCCAAAATATTTTTGGGATACTTTAAATGTACTCGGAAGGCTATAAAACTCACCCGACTCAACTTAACACGAACCGTAAATAAAATTCTCGAAAAATTACATTATCGATAAATCGTCAAAAATTATATAAAATTGGGCATCCCTCGGGATCGTAATCGTCATCGTCCTTCTTAAAACGTCAAACTTAAAAATTATAACCTCGAACATCGGCTCTAACCAAAATACTTATAATTATAGAAATTATAATTTATTAAAAATTTCAAAAATTAGCGTAATTTAGGGTATCGTTAATGACCTCGATTCTAGGGTGTCACATTAGGGCAGTGGGTTCAAGGCTATTTTTGGATGCCTTGTGTTTTTAAAATGGTTAAACTAATAATATAGAGTTATGGAGATTTTGATTATCTTCGTTTTGACGTAAATTAGACCTTCTAACTCCAAACGAGCTAGAAGTTATGATAGTTTGATTATTCGTGTATCGGGAGACGAGTATTAGCACAATATGTAGTTGTTGTCGATATTTGGATCGAATCTCGGGGACTATAGAATGAGTTTTGAAATGAGTCAAGGGCTGTTTTAAAGATTTAAACCCTAGGTTGTGAGTCTATTTTCAAACCTAAGTGTCGGTTTTGTAAGTGGAGTCGTTTATAGAAGTTAAAATGGTTGTATGAATCGATGACGTAAAACTGTCCGGTTTTTGTAGTACAAAGATGTGTCGGGCGGGGAGTCTTAGAAGTAAAATCTTTTGATAAACTTTTTGGAGGTCTTTCTATAGATACTAAGTGAGTTCCTCGAGTTGTTTCATAAACTTTTGACGTGTTTAAGTGAGGTAAATGAGCTAGTACATTTGGTATGTGCTGTCATATTTTTATCGAGAGTATAGAGTAATAAAGTAAATGTATAGAAGAGTATAATAGTATCACTCGTATCATTTTCTTTCGAGTTTGTCGTGATTTTATGATTTTGAGTTTGATGTTATCATGTATGGTTTATTACTCGAGTCTATTATTAATGAACACGCCTTATTTGATAGGTTGCGGTTCTCGTGTTTGAAGGGCATCACTTATCATCGACGATCATCTCGATAGGTCTCTTATACTAAGGTGAGTCTGTAGCCTCGCTTTTCATGCTAGCTACTAAATGTTTTAATACCCGCGAGGGGGATACATGCTATTCTAATATAAATGACCACAAGTCATGATTAATTGTTTGGACCCAAATTTTACCTATGTTGCCTTGAATTGTATTTAGTACGTTGTTGCTAAAGACTTTAAATTCATGAACCGTTAACTATGTTCTGACTTGATGTTGTGAGTTGGGAATAGCCACTTATTCAAATGGTAGTACTACTAGGTTAACCACCCTATCTGAGACCAGGGCATTACGTTGAGTAACCTCTGGGAAGGATAATTTAAGAGAATGAGATTTGGGTATAAATCTAGCAACTAATACCCTAGAGGGGC
This sequence comes from Glebionis coronaria, assembly GCA_025667525.1. NCBI lineage: Eukaryota > Viridiplantae > Streptophyta > Magnoliopsida > Asterales > Asteraceae > Glebionis > Glebionis coronaria. Next base: position 136,271,932 of record CM046876.1, read on the forward strand.
AATGGTTTTATCTAGTCATGCTGGCATTTGGCGTGGGCGACTAATTGGTTAAGGGGTCGGTGTCATGAGCTTAAATACAATGCGTTGCCTTGATATAGATTATGTGCACGACAATTCTATAAAATGATTATGATTGATTTTCTTCTTGTGTTAAAATGTGATTTGTTAAACCTATGGACTCGCTCAACATTATTGTTGACTCGTTTAAGCATGTGTTTCAGGTAATCGAAGGTGATTGATGGCGGAGCATTGCTGTGGATGTTGTGGGTTTGCTTTTGAAGTCTGGTGGTCTAAAACAATTTCTATCCTTTCACTGTTGAACAATTTGTCTAATGTTTGTGTATTGTACTAAAACATGTTGGTTTGATGGTCGATATCAGTGGGGACTAAACGCTTTACTCTGATGTTGTTTTGGTACATTATGGGATGAAAATTATGTTTCAGACAATGTATGAAATCTTGTTTATATTTTATGTGTAAACGTCTCATTTTGAGCCGTTCAATATACATTGTGTGATGATACTTGTGTTTAGCACCCAATTGTGTATTTCCCTGCGCAATGTAAATTGGGGGTGTTAAAGATTGGTAATCAGAGCTACAAGTTATAGAGAACGAGGTCGATTTTGAAAATTGTCATAAGCTATAAATTTGGTGTCGAAAGTAGGTATTTGTCAAAAGCACACAACTTCTCTACAACGCTCCGGTAAGATAGCTTTTAGTTTTGTTTTGTATTATAGATGTATCCCTCAGAACTGAAATGAATTCCCAAGTATTTAAGTAAATACTATGATACTGTATCGATGTTATTGAAAGTGCGCTGAGTGCTTTTCATTATCATATTATATTTTTGTGAGCATTGCATAAATATCATTTGCATTACATTGCATATCATGGGTTACATATAACATTTGCAATGCATGAGTTTGCATTTATAATTTTAAACAATGACCTTAAGTATCCTCGAATCCTTATAATTGTAAAAAATGGCTGATATACCACGTAATGATGACTGGATTGAGATAAATGATATAGTAGGAGATGGGGAAGTAGATAATTTTGGTGCTAGTGATGATGATGAGCCTTATGAATATCTAGATGATGGGATTGCTCCTGATGCTGTAGGACAGACTGAGCCCAAAGTGATTCAAGGTAGGTATGTGCCGAGAGCTAATGTGGTGCCACCGACTGTTCAGAGTTGTCAGCGACCTGTTGTACATTCTTCTATGCCTACTTGTGATGTTTAGTTAAGTAGTTTGCTTAGGATTGCCCATGTTAGAAATGATTTCCCTACCGAGTCAAGCAATGCTGCTAGTGCCCGATCTATCCATGATGACATGGCTAAGGTGTATTGTTAAGGTCCTAGATCTTATGAAGATATTTATTGGTTTCTTAAAAAGTTTGATAGGTCTTTATTTGAAAGGTATGTGGTTGAAACCCGTGTGATCAAAAGGTGTGAGCAGAATGAGAAGAAGTTTGACATGTTTGTTTCTAGTGTGAGGAGGTCAAAGTATGTTAGAGCTAGGGAAAAGGATGAAGTTTCTAGTCTACGAGTGATGGTGTTGAATCTGAGTGCTTAAATTGAAAGGTTTCGCGAGGAGCAAGAAAGGAATGCAAGGGTGACTGTGTGGGATTTGCCAGTGAGGCCTTTTCCAAGTCAAGGTGTTAGGATCCGGGATGTGCCAAGTCGTGCTGAGACTCACTCATTGGTGAAGCCGTGTGAAGGAACAAGTCGAAAGGGAAAGGAGAAAGTGGAAGTGGAGTCTGATGATGAAGATAGCAGCAGTGATGACGAGCCGATGTACAAGAAGCCACGTGGATCCCCACGTGATTAGTTTCTTTATGTTATCTTTATTATCCTGGTTGTAATAGAACTTATTTAGACTGGTGCCGTAGTGTTGTGATGAAATTTAATAACTCCTAAGTTTTCCGTTTTAACACCCCCAAATTACATTGCGCAGCGGAAATACACATTTGGGTGCTAAATACAAACATTGTTACAAAAGACATTTTGAACAAACTCAAAATGATAAATTTGAAGTATAGAAGGACATAATTTAACCATTGTCTAAAACTTTTGATCCCAAGTAAAACAATTTTAGAAATATCAGAGTCACATTTAGGTCCCCCAACGACTTTATCAAATCCACAAACAATTTACCAAAGTACTTGACCGTACATTATTATTTTTATGACAAAAGGGAAAGAAATCCGTTTTACACCAATCACCACAAAAGCAATCCGCATCCTTTTCCAGCAAGCTCCGCAATTCATCATCTTGAATACCTGAAATACATGCTTAAAATCATCAACACAACGGTTGAGCGAGTCTATAGGTTTTCCAAATCAACAATTAAACACAAGAGCAAAATCAATCAAGATCATTTAATAGAATTGCTACGTATACAATCTTTTATTCTGGTAATCTGGCATATAGCAATAGCTATAGAGTTGTATTAAGCTCATGACACCGACCCCTTAACTTACTCACCCACGCCTAAAGCCGGCATGACTAGATGAAATTCCAGTGCCCCTACTAGGGTATCCATTGCAAGAATACCATTCTCATTCTCGTAAAATTATCCTTCCCAGCGGGTTACTCAGCGTAAAGCCCTGGTCTCAGATAGGGTCGTCAGCCCAATAGTACTATTATTAGAATAAGCGGCTATTCCCAACTCACAACATCAAGTCAGAAGATAGTTAACTGCTCATGAATTTAGGGACTTTTGCAATGTAGGTACTTATACAATTCAAAACAACAAAGGCAACAAAGGAAGCATTCGGGTCCAAACAATCAATCATGACTAGTGTTCATTTTACTTTCAAATAGCATGTATCCCCCTCGCGGGTTTTAAAATCATTCAAAACAATTACAAAAGCGAGGCTATAGACTCACCTGGAGTAATAGCAGTAGTAAGACGATCTTCGACGATAGTTGATGCGTGATAAGCACAAAAACCGCAACCTATCAAATAAGGCGCGTTCATCAATAATAAACTCGAGTAAAATCCATACTTAGTAACATAAACTTAAAATCATAAAATCACACTCAAACCAAAATAAAAACAATACAAGTGACCTTTTACTTCATTCTATATGTTTACTTTATTAGTTAATCCTTTCAATAAAAATCTGCCGGTACATACCAAATGTACGAGCTCGTTTACCCCACTTAAACACATCAAATGCTTATGGTACTAATCAGATACCTCACTTACTATATATAGAAAGACCTTTTAAAAGCCCATCGAAAGATTTTACTTTTAAAGTTCCCTGCCCGACACATCTTTGAACTACAAAAACCGGACAGTTTTACGTCACCGACTCATACAACCATTTTGACCATTCTAAACAATCCTGTTTACAAATCCGACACTTGAGTTTGAAAATAGACTCACAACCCTAAGTTTAGAACCAAACATCATTCCTTGACCATTTTTACAACTCATTCTATAGTCTGTAAGATTTGATCCAAATATCGACAACAACTTCGGATTGTGTCGATGCTCGTCTCCCGGTACACGAATAATCAAACTAACGTAACTTCGCGCTCGTTTGGAGCTAGAAGCTCTATCTTATATCAAATCGAAGCTAAAGAATTCTCTACAACCTTATCTAATTAGTTTGTTCTTTTTCAAACAGTAAGTTAGCGAAAATTGGGCTTGAACCTACTTGTCTAAATTACCTTTCAAAATCTCTCACCAAATCATATTTTTAATCAATTCCAACCATTTTTATCATCATCATACACCCCTAATATCATCCTAAACAATTCATCTAACCATAAAACCATTGTATGATCATACAAAAATTTATCCACTCAAAAATTGAAACATGCAATAGTTAAAATATGTATATAATAATACTAACAACAAGTATATAACAAGAAAATGGATCAAACCTCCATGGATCATCATCAAATTTTTGAAAGTTCTTGCATGTTGTTAAAAATTACACCAAAATGATCCTTGTTGAATTTCCTAGATGGGTTATTGTTTAGTTTTCATTGATTCAAAGTAGATTTTCAAAATCAAATGGGTTTTGGTGTTGGAGTGGACGGCTAAAACAAAGAACAAGAGAGAGAGAGATTTGTTTGTTTTGTTTAAAATGAATTTTATATTAAAAGTGGATAGTGTAAAATCTATTAATAGTGGGGTGGAGGGGTAGATTTTGCCAATTTGTGATAGTTTTGATCCAAAATGCAATTAAATAGTTTACAAGGTTGAAAATGTAAATTGTAAATTTTGAAAATATTTACGAGGCTCGGGTTTCGTAAAAATACTTTTCAAAAATTAAAACGCACTCAAAATACGATGATAATATGATCCTGGTTTGAGTTAATACGAACTTAAAATAAAAACGTCAAATATATAAACATCGAGACAACAAATGATAAAACATAAAATCTCGGGCATCCGTCGATATCGTGCTCACTAATAATCTTCGCTATTAGTTAAAAAGATAAAAATAAAACTTCCAACGTCGGTTTTAAATAAAAACATTAACCGTCATTTCATCCAACTCATCAAAAATTTCAAAATCATTCGTAAAAATTAATATTATTTAATATTAAATAAATGACCTCGGACTTGGGTTGTAACATCCTACCCTCCTAAAAGAGAGCGACGTCCCGGCGCTCGGCCCTTCTTATATTTACATTCCATACCTCCAGAACAAAAGAACTCTTTTTCCTTAAAGAAGTCCTCATGCTTCCTTCACAAATTCAAATCCATCCCTAGAATTCTTGTATCTTCACAATATAACATCCTTACTATGTTTCAACCTCATAAGAACTCTTCACAGTTCTTCCTATGAAAAACTACTTATCTTCAAGTTGAATTCTTTCCTTGTTGTTCCCAAAACTAATTTCACCCGTCATAACGATACCTTAAGCATAACCACGTTTTTAATTTCAAACTCCATTGACTTCCTTCGATTGCCAACATAACTCTTCTAATGACTCCTCGTTACTAATAAACGGTCCTCAACCCATACAACCTTATCAATATTGCAAATATCACTTCTAGTTCAGTCATTCAATTCCACCTACATTTTTGCAATACACCGAGAACCTAATCTTACGTCTATAACTCACAATCTTTAACCTTCACAAATTGAAGATCTTTATGTACCATCAATAGTACAACCTCATTATTAGTATGACAATCATTGTCATATAAAAATTCCAACAATTCCTATGTCAATCACACACGTACAAGCATATCGTTCGATGTTCGAATCGTCCTTTCACTCTATCCATCATTCCCTGTATAGCACACAGTACTCCACTCAACTTTCATCTTTACCCACACCAAAACGTATCGATTACTTGACTTGTGAGATTTCTTCATCACTAAGTCTCACTCTCTCAACTCAGATATGTTAGGGGTGCTCAAAATACCACGTCTAACTTGACTTTACAACAAAATCCTTTCCATAGGTTTTACAAAATGTTGAAATCACTTATCTTGACATCCTTCTCAATTTATACCACTAAGTTAAAATTTCAATATCCTTTCTATCAAGTCCACACTTTTTGCAATTACCAAAACTCAATCCTTAGAAGATTTTTGTTGGAAATACGTTTTTCCCAATAAAGTCTCGGTCACATCTTAGTTAGCATAGATCACGAGTTATAGACTTTTTAGAACTTTGTTTCTTGGAGAGACCTCCCTTAGGGGGAGATTGTTGGAAATACGTTTTACGTATTTATGAAGGATCGGTCGCTCTAACGATAATTATGTAATGGGCTCGTGATCCATTTAGTTTATGTATAGTCCATATAGCCCACATGTAGGGTGGGCTATATATATCCCCTCCTAGCATGTTAGGAGGGTTTGTTGGTTGTTGAATGTTTCTCATTTCCACTTAATAAATTACACATAGTTTTCTCTCACTTTCTCTCTCTAAGTTTCTCTCTCTATAAATCATCAACCCCTTCATAGATTCATAGGTTATCAAGTTTCTACAATTTTTCCTTTATTATTCCAGGAAATTAATTATGAAACAAACCTCTATGATCCTTAATTATTACATACTTGATTCCATACAAGTAATATTTCTACAATCTCAAGATAAACACCACAACTACATAACCCTTACAAAACACATCACGGCAAACTACAAACTATAAATACTTCAGATCCCTTCAACAATGACAACATTGGTGCAGAACACAACCTACCCTTCAGTGCTCATAATACAGCTTCCTCATCTGATAAGGATCAGATCTCGAAACTTACAATTTAGATGTATAAGTGGGACTCACACATCCAATTCTTCTTAGTCAGCTTAATCAATGATTTAACAATCAGTGAAAACCTTTCGTTAAACCTCCAATTATTCCCGGCTTAGACCAAGGAATTAACAGATTTCCGTCGGCGTCGTTGGTACCGACCAATCCTTAATCGATTCAATCCTGGCAAGATTTTCACGAATACCTTTGTTGTCAAACAACTGCCTTAGAAAACGCAAATATTTCAACCAACATTCATACATAGGAAACTTTACATACAGTTTCTCTTTTTCCAACCATCCCAAAGATTATCCTCATATGCTACTTATGTTCCTCCTTTCCTCTTGGAATAATATAAAATAGAATACCTTCAATAGATACAATGACTAACTCATTCTAGCACATCTTACACACAAGATTCACCCAGTCCATGAATACGGCATACGCGTTCGTCAATTCCAAAAACACCACTTAAAACTTAAAGTACCCACATCAAGTACGAAGAACAACTATAGGAATATCTTCCTTCTTAACTCTCAGTTAAAGATATCCAGAACTCAAAGCGATCTTTGAGTACACACTGGATCCAGACAAGTTGTAAGGATCAAACGAATCATAAATCCTCGGTAGTGGATACCGATTCTTGGCATTCAATTTGTTAAGCTCTCGATAATCAATACACATCCGAAACAATCCATCTTTCTTGACAAACAACACAGGCGATCATCACTGAAATGAAACTCAATCTAATACATCCTTTATCCATCACTTCTCATAGTTGACCGGATAACTCATTCCACTCTGACGGTGCCAAATGATAAGGCATACAAATACTACTCAACAGAACGCATCAGCACTACACAACGAAACGCAGAAGCACTACACCTATTGTTTACAACACTCAATCGAAACGAATTCCATTTCACAAGGCGGCAACAACACTGCAAAACTTCAGGAAAACCTCAAAATACTCTCGAGTCATTAACAGATCTCCAATCTTCTCTTCAACTACCCTAGCACTAATTACCTGTGCTAGAAATACATCACATCCCTTTTCCACATACTTCCTTGTTTCCAAACAAGATACTCTCAAACGGAAAATTCACTCATCAGCTCTCATAGTCAACACTCAGCTTATCAGTAATATCTAAATTAGCAGCTATCAATTTATAGTGAAGAGTAGTTCAATCTCAAGCATCATAACTTCACATCATTAACCAATTCATAACAATAATCCACATCCAAAGATTCCAACTCTTTGAGCATCAAGTCGATACTAAACACCTACTTTCCTAAATTCAAGGAACACACTCTTGGTATAGAACTAATACTAGCAACCTTTACATCGGTTAACTCTACATCTTAGTTAGTTGTTATCCTTACTAATTCTCCGTTGATAAAACAACCAAATCTTTACATTTCTACAGTTTCCATCTGAGCTGTAGTCAAACAACATACTGACATAAAGAATCGCAAATAAGAATATACCATTTACAATGTTCAGACCCTAAGGGTTTGTCAGCTTCATTCAAACGTAAGCTGGAGCGGCAACCTTCCTATCTTGTCAATTTCCTTTCCTTGGACAATTTCCTTGCTTGTGTCCTTTCTCAACACGGCTAAAACATATCACAATTCCAGGGTACAAATTACAGTAACTAATCCTCTTATCCTACACTTCACAGCTTTATGACTAGGTTGTCCTAACCCTAGTCACAATTGTGGAAACTTACCTATATGGTATAGAGTACAACAAACACCCTTGAGATTTATTTTGTCACTTCTAGACATAGTGGCAGCATGAATTCCATCATTCCTTCCAGGGTTTAAATACTGATTTTGGTTCTGTCTTTGGCTATTGTTATTACTGTAATCCTTACAATTCTGACCTTGATTCGGGTTTGACTGAGCAGATTCCCTCTTCCTCTTATTGTTTTCAACAATACTATCTTTCCTATCTTGCAATTTTACTTCCATTAAATCATGCGCCATTTGAACAGCTTCATCGGAAGATTCAGGTTATGAAGAAATAATCTCACTCTTGATATCACTAGACAATCCCTTAATGTACTGCTTCCTTACCATACAGTCATTCACAAAAGTATCAGGACATAGCAACTATAGCTCAGAAAATTACCCAGTAAACAGTAATATCATCGTCCCTTAGCACTAATTATCTCAATTCGGATTCCAACTGTCCTAGTTCCTTCTTGGGACAAATCCTAGCAGTCAATAGTCCTTTCATCACGATCCATGCCTTACTATTAGTCACAACTAATCCTAAAGTAGTCACTTGGTATTCCACCATCTTGGTGTACCATCCTGAAATATAGCAACAGCAAATTTCACCTTATTAATTTCTGAACACCCAATAATCTCAAAATACTCTCTATCTTATCAATCCAACTATGCAATTCTAATGCACAACTAATACCACCAAACAGCGCAGAACCACACTTCTGAAAGCTAACATAAGTACATTCTCTTGAACTTGCAGAACAACAGCAACACTATCATTTGGATCAACATCATCCTCATCGTTGTTAGCAGCATCACCATTATTTTCAGCAGCATCATCATTATTCTTAGCAGCATCATCATTATTCTCAACATCATCATCATTATTCTCAGCAGCATCATCATTATCTCCAACACCATTAATCCCAGCATCTATTAACTCCTTGCAGCACCACCGGCTCCAAATGCTCTAGTAATAACTTGTTCAATCATAGTGTTTACAGTAGCAGTCGTTAGTTTTGGAAACATATTTCAAGAAACTTAGTCACGTAGCGATCTACTAATGACAGAAATATGATTCCTTTACTCCTTCCATCATCACGGAAGAAAGAAACATGATAACTACACATATCAAGAATAAATAAGGAATTCTTTATCAGGACATCTCATGAATAATACATGTACGAACAACACTGTAGAAACTTGATAACCTATGAATCTATGAAGGGGTTGATGATTTCTAGAGAGAGAAACTTAGAGACAGAAAGTGAGAGAAAACTATGTGTAATTTATTAAGTGGAAATGAGAAACATTCAACAACCAACAACCCCTCCTAACATGCTAGGAGGGGATATATATAGCCCACCCTACATGTGGGCTATATGGACTATACATAAACTAAATGGATCTTGAGCCCATTACATAATTATCGTTGGAGCGACCGATCCTTCATAAATACGTAAAACGTATTTCCAACAATCTCCCCCTAAGGGAGGTCGCTCCAAGAAACAAAGTTCTAAAAAGTCTATAACTCGTGATCTATGCTAACTAAGATGTGACCGAGACTTTATTGGCAAAAACGTATTTCCAACAATCTCCCCCTAAGGGAGGTCACATCTTTTTACAAAATCTTAAACCTAGCATCTATGCTTGAGTCTTCGATCTTGTTCTTGTGAATATGCTTGATGTGATCTTTGACTTTAGTCTTGAGCATGTTTCCTTGCCTTGACCTTGTGCATTCTTCACTTGTGATATTTGCCTCTTTGTGACTTCATGTTCCACATACTTATACTTTTAAATTCTTGAAAGCTTCAGAGTTTGATACAGCGGAAGACTTGACCTTCAGGCTTTCTTGAATTTGTTGAAGTACTATTTGTATGTAGTATAAGCATGTGGTGACGACTTCTTCTGGATTATATACCGCAATGCCACCTTCTTGTTACGCTGCATAAGACAGTTAGCAACAAAACAATATACACGGATGAAATGGCCTTGAACATTTCATTCTAATTCGGTAGCAATTTACCTCCAGTCGGTGAAGACCGTTGGACGATATTAAATATCGTACTTGTGGCAGGTAGTTTCAATAAAGAACCTCCTTGACAAGATTTCGCGGGTAAACCCGTTCTCTTTACTCGACCGTCCAAAGCTGACAGCGAACGTAAAGAGTGGATCATTTGGATAATATTATCCGCATGATTTGAAGCCGTCAATTCATGTTCCTGGAACAAGTGAAGTTCAATTAAGAACCGCACCATCGTTGCTTTCCAGTTGTCACTAGCTTGATTCATATAGAATCTTGCAAGTTACCTACCAAGTGCTGTTTGATGTTAACACTAGAAGGATTTCCATTCGTCACTGTAACTACTTAATAGTATTACTCTGAATGTTCTGGCAAGATCACTAAGATATTGCGTAGAGGCCTGGAACGTGGTTAAATTCATTTAAGAATTAAACCACTGTTGCTTTCCAGTTATCACAAGTTTGATTCATAAAGAATCGCACAAGTCACCTACCATGAGCTTTTTGATATTCGCTCAAGAAGGATTTCCATCTTCATTGTAAATACTTTCGTATTACTCAGATGTTCAGGCAAGATCATGAAGATTTTGCGTAGGGCTCTTAAGATCTTTCTTACTTTTCACAGTGTATGAAGAAGCAAGGAAATATGAAAGTGTGTCCTAATGAGATATTTGATGATCTCAAATGGCTCTAGACTCGATCGTGCATTTTGGATTTTAGTGATCGGAGGCTGGAGAGGAGTGCCACCTTTTCAATACCAATTTATTCGGAGTGAATAAATCAATAGATAACGTGTTGATCTCCGTGTGATTAAAACAAATACCTTTTGAGAGATATTTGAGTTAGCTGGGAAGGGTTGTTCATTGCATCACTGGGTCCATGATGTCTTTCTTCAATATCGAGAATCATTAACAAAAATGATCTCAATAGCATATGTATTGACCCGGTTTCTGCCTAAAGTTGTAAGGAAGGCTTCTTTCTTTACACCCTTTATCTTTACACTTCTTTTTCATTCTTCAACCCCTTCAATGCTTACCAATACATCATAACTAGCACCTTGTTGTGATTGTTCCAGTGCTAACTTAAGTACTTGGTCGGCATTCAGCTACGTTCACAATCTTTCTCCATCTTTCCTAAGGACTACTATTTCTAGCTATGGAATGTCCTTGGGAAGATTCCTCCGGTTCTAGAGAAATCATTGGACTTTAACCTATCTTACCATCCTTATGTCACCACAATCTTCACCGTCGTGAATAGAGATGTTTTGGGTAAGTGTATGTCACCATGAAATCCATTTTGAAGTGCAAATCCATTTTGCTCCCCCTTAACATATGCCACGATATCCGAAAACATTTTGCACATGTCGGGATGAGCTATCACGTTAAGTCAAACCATTTATGATTGATCATATCCCATATTAAATCACATTTTCTCCCCCATATTAAAAATATTAACCCAATCGATGTTTTTAATATCAATTGATTTAATAGCATTTTAAGAAAATTTAGGAAGAAAAATGCAAATCCAATTATCTTCATGAATTACACAAGCTCCCCCTCAAATTAATGAGGGTGTACTTGAAACGTAAATTAAATACCTTTTAAACACAAGTGTAAGGTATTTATCACGTGCAAATATCATATATGATAATCAATTCACAAGATTAGCAATTTACGAGGTTGGACCTGAATGATGAAGAACATCATATGAAAGAAGCACATGGTTCTTGTTCACGAATGTTGGTCTTCCTTGTAACTTCTGAAGTTATCTCATGACTCCATGTGTATGATTGATATCGTTGTCTTAACACCAATATGTGAACTTGGCACTCTCGGCATCAAAAATTCTGAATGCTGGACAAATGCTCCCCCTCAATTGTTGACCCGTGCTCTATTGAAAGAGCTGTAGTCACCGTTTGAGTAGTCGCATCGTCGAGTATGTAGATATCAATTATAAGTTGCTACGGTTTGTGGAGATGATAACTTCGGATTCTGAAGTCAAAGCTTTCCGGTGAAAAACTTGACTTCAAAGTGAAAAGCGGGTTACTATCGGAAATAATAGCAAACCATAATGGTGCATGTTTTAAATCTTTTAAACTTCTGCTCGAACTTTATTTACAACCCCGTGTCATTATTGAATGACATTTCTAGGTTCGTAAATATTATCGATTCCAGAAGACATGCTCTTTTTATCAAAACATTTTTGAACACACAATTTTGAAAGATTTAGAAAAACCTTTTGAGAAATTCTTGAAAAATTGTGTTCAAAGTTTTGAAAACCAATTACTTGAGCTTAAGATTTGGAATATCTTAGGAAAGCTCAAGTCCGAGAAGTTGTAAACTTCTCGTTGTTAAGGATAAGTTTATCATCGGCGATAAACTTTCCTTTTATCTGAAGAACGAGTCCTAAGCTGACATTTACTTAGAAGTCGTGTTCATGAGCTTGAAAACTTTGACTGTTTTAACGGAAAGCTCATGACCGAGAAAGGTTAATTTCTCGTTACGAGGAAAAGTTCTCTTATTTAAAAGATACACTTTCCTTTCTGAGCTTAAAACTTCGAATGTTTTAATACAAGCTCTTGACCGAGAAAGGTGAATTTCTCGTTAAGAGGATAAGTTATCATAAAAGATAATCTTTCCTTTATTTTAAGTTCGAGTTACAGTCTGACATTTAACTGTAAGTCATTGTGCATGAGCTTAAAAACTCCGAATGTTTTTATTATCAGCTCATGCCCGAGAAAAATTAATTTCTCGTTGTAAGGATAAGTTTATCATCGGCGATAAACTTTCCTTTATTTGATGCACGGGTTACCATCTGATATTTAATGATAAACCATATACACGAGCTTAAAACCTTTGCATGGTTTTAGGATAAGCTCGTGTCCAAGAAAACTTAATTTCTTGTTAAGAGGGTAAGTTATCGTTGCGTGGATAAACTTCTCTGTCTCTGAAGTCCGGGTCGTCGTCTGTCATTTAACGAGGAGCCATAGTGCATGAGCTTAAAAACTTGGAATGTTTTTGATATAAGCTCATGCCCGAGAAAAATTAATTTCTCGTTGTTAGGATAAGTTTACCATCGGCGATAAACTTTCCTTTCTTTGAAGAGCGAGTTATAGTCTGTGATGTGACTATAAGTCCTTGCAGCATCATCATTATCTCCAACACCATTAATCCCAGCATCTATTAACTCCTTGCAGCACCACCGGCTCCAAATGCTCTAGCAATAACTTGTTCAATCATAGTGTTTACAGTAGCAGTCGTTAGTTTTGGCAACATATTTCAAGAAACTTAGTCACGTAGCGATCTACTAATGACAGAAATATGATTCCTTTACTCCTTCCATCATCACGGAAGAAAGAAACATGATAACTATACATATCAAGAATAAAGAAGGAATTCTTTATCAGGACATCTCATGAATAATACATGTACGAACAACACAAGCTACAATGATTCATTAACCAAAACTCAAAAGAGTTAATAGTGGCACTATCTGTCACTACAATCGTCTACCAAACAAACTTAAAAGATAATAAGTTCCATCACAATGCTAGAAACAAGGGTTTAAATAAGTCCAATCACAAAAGAAAATAAGATACAAAGAAATCCATTACGAGATTAGTTCCTTAGACAGCAGCTCCTCATCCTCCTTAACATTGTTGTCAGCTTCATCGCACTTGTCTATTTCCCTTCACACTTCAAAGTCAAATCCATAACCTGATGGCACCTCATTCTCAAAATCCAATACTCACTGCTACACGGCAGATTAATCACAAAACAAGTCTCAGTACGACTTTCAACATTCCTAAGCTTCCAAACTCCAATCAAAATTGATCTCACACGAGACTCCCACTCACTCATCCTTTCAAAGCTTACCTACTTCTCTTTAAACCTTTCAATTCAAGCACACAGATTCATCACAATCGACCCAAAACTAGCAATCTCATCCATCTTCCAAGTCCTAACAAACTCAATTCTCCACATACCAAATACAACCTTTTAAAACCAGTTTTCTTTCACATCAACCTTCTAATCACACCAATTCAACCACATATCTATCATACATCAACTAATCAAACTTCCTCATACCCGATACAAGTCACAAGAATTCAGTTGTAAAATCGTTCATCATATGGTCTATTGTTCTAGACCCTCGGCGGTATACAAGGTCATTATTTAAAATTATATACATATGCATTACATTAAGAAAATTACGATAAGAAGTACTCAACGTACTTTCAATAACATCAATACATCATAAATACATCATCAATACATCATCATAGTATTTACTAAATAAATACTCTAAAATCATTTCAATTTTAAGGGATACATCAACTATAAAACAATAGAAAACAAATAATCTTACCGGAGCCTTGCAGAGAAGTTGCGTGCTTTTGTGAAATATTTTCAACACCAAAGTTATAGTTTAGGACATTTTTCAAAAATCGACCTAATTCGCTATAACTAAAAAGCTCTGAATACCAATCTTTAACACCCCCAAATTACATTGCACAGCGGAAATACACATTTGGGTGCTAAATACAAACATTGTTACAAAAGACATTTTGAACAAACTCAAAATGATAAATTTGAAGTATAGAAGGACATAATTTAACAATTGTCTAAAACTTTCGATCCCAAGTAAAACAATTTTAGAAATATCAGAGTCACATTTAGGTCCCCCAAAGACTTTATCAAATCCACAAACAATTTACCAAAGTACTTGACCGTACATTATTATTTTTATGACAAAAGGGAAAGAAATCCGTTTTAGACCAATCACCACAAAAGCAATCCGCAATCCTTCTCCAGCAAGCTCCGCAATTCATCATCTTCAATACCTGAAGTACATGCTTAAAATCATCAACACAACGGTTGAGCGAGTCTATAGGTTTTCTAAATCAACAATTGAACACAAGAGAAAAATCAATCAAGATCATTTAATAGAATTTCTACGTATACAATCTATTATTCTGGTAATCTGGCATATAGCAATAGCTATAGAATTGTATTAAGCTCATGACACCAACCCCTTAACTTAGTCACCCACGCCTAAAGCCGCCATGACTAGATGAAATTCCAGTGCCCCTACTAGGGTATCCATTGCAAGAATACTAATTCTCATTCTCGTAAAATCATCCTTCCCAGCGGGTTACTCAGCGTAAAGCCCTGGTCTCAGATAGGGTCGTCATCCCAATAGTACTATTATTAGAATAAGCGGCTATTCCCAACTCACAACATCAAGTCAGAAGATAGTTAACGACTCATGAATTTAGGGACTTTTGCAATATAGGTACTTATACAATTCAAAACAACAAGGGCAACAAAGGAAAATTCGGGTCCAAACAATCAATCATGACTTGTGTTTATTTTACTTTCAAATAGCATGTATCCCCCTCGCGGGTTTTAAAATCATTCAAAACAATTACAAAAGCGAGGCTATAGACTCACCTGGAGTAATAACAGTAGTAAGACGATCTTCGACGATAGTTGATGCCCGATAAGCACAAAAACCGCAACCTATCAAATAAGGCGCGTTCATCAATAATAAACTCGAGTAAAATCCATAATTAGTAACATAAAACTTAAAATCATAAGATCACACTCAACCCAAAATAAAAACAATACAAGTGACCTTTTACTTCATTCTATATGTTTACTTTATTAGTTAATCCTTTCAATAAAAATCTGCCGGTACATACCAAATGCACGAGCTCGTTTATCCCACTTAAACACATCAAATCCTTATGGTACTAATCAGATACCTCACTTACTATATATAGAAAGACCTGTTAAAAGCCCATCGAAAGATTTTACTTTTAAAGTTCCCTGCCCGACACATCTTTGAACTACAAAAACTGGACAGTTTTACGTCACCGACTCATACAACCATTTTGACCATTCTAAACAATCCCGTTTACAAATCCGACACTTGAGTTTGAAAATAGACTCACAACCCTAAGTTTAGAGCCAAACATCAATCCTTGACCATTTTTACAACTCATTCTATAGTCCCCGAGATTTGATCCAAATATCGACAACAACTTCGGATTGTGTCGATGCTCGTCTCCCGGTACACGAATAATCAAACTAACGTAACTTCGCGCTCGTTTGGAGCTAGAAGCTCTATCTTATATCAAATCGAAGCTAAAAGAATTCTCTACAACCTTATCTTATTAGTTTGTTCATTTTCAAACAGTAAGTTAGCCAAAATTGGGCTTGAACCTACTGGTCTAAATTGCCTTTCAAAATCTCCCACCAAATCATATTTTTAATCAATTCCAACCATTTTTATCATCATCCTACACCCCTAATATCATCCTAAACAATTCATATAACCCATAAAACCCTTGTATGATCATAGAAAAATTTATCCACTCAAAAATCCAAACATGCAATAGTTAAAATATGTATATAATAATACTAACAAGTATATAACAAGAAAATGGATCAAACCTCCATGGATCATCATCAAATTTTTGAAAGTTCTTGCATGTTGTTAAAAATTACACCAAAATGATCCTTGTTGAATTTCCTAGATTGGTTATTGTTTAGTTTTCATTGATTCAAAGTAGATTTTCAAAATCAAATGGGTTTTGGTGTTGGAGTCGACGGCTAAAACAAAGAACAAGAAGAGAGATTTGTTTGTTTTGTTTAAAATGAATTTTATATTAAAAGTGGATAGTGGAAAATCTATTTATAGTGGGGTGGAGGGGTAGATTTTGCCAATTTGTGATAGTTTTGGCCCAAAATGCAGTTAAATAATTTACAAGGTTGAAAATGTAAATTGTAAATTTTGAAAATATTTACGAGGCTCGGGTTTCGTAAAAATAATTTCCAAAAATTAAAACGCACTCAAAATATGATGATAATATGATCCCGGTTCGACTTAATACGAACTTAAAATAAAAACGTCAAAAATATAAACATCGAGACAACAAATGATAAAACATAAATAAAACCATCAACCGTCCTTTCATCCAACTCATCAAAAATTTCAAAATCATTCGTAAAAATTAATATTATATAATATTAAATAAATGACCTCGGATTTGGGTTGTCACAGCCGTGATGAAGGGTTGTAGTGACATTACTTGTCAGGATATTATGGAAAATTTCCAATGCAATCCATATTACCTTCATGATCTATGATTTGTATTTTTAGTTCTTTTGTGATTTGGTTGATGATTCATTGTGGATTGTGTTGTTTGTGCATGTAGTATCCATGATACGTCTTGATAGAGAAATCCTTCTTCTTATCTTGATATGAATACTTATTGTTTTCTTTCATTTGTAATGACAGAAACATGCCACCGAAATTGACAACTGCTACTGTGAGCAATATGATTTAGCAAGCTATTGCTATAGCACTGGAAGCCGAACGTGCTGCGAGGAACCAAGTAACTGAGAATAGGAATGCTGCCGGTCAAGTTGGAGGTAATGCTGATGATCCAGTTGGAGGAAATGCTGCTGGTAAAGTTGGAGATAATGCTGTTGTTCAGCAAGTTCAGAAAGAGTGTTCGTATGCTAGTTTCATGAAATGTTGACCTACCCAATTTCATGGTACTGGTGGTGCTTTGGAATTAAGAATGCGGATTGAGAAAGTTGAAAGTACTTTTGAAATCAGTGGATGTTTAGAAGCCAGTAAGGTAAAATTTGCTGCAGCTATATTTCAAGATGATGCTTTGAGCTGGTGGAATAGTCAGGTAGCTACTGTAGGTTTGGTTGAAGTTAATGCAAGAACATGGACTGTAACCAATGGACTGTTAGCTGCCAAGTTTTATCCTGAGGAGGAGTTAGGTCAGTTGGAGGATGAGTTGAGACATTTGGTGCTGAGGAATAATGATGTGGTTGCATATACGAAAAGGTTTTTTGATTTTTGTTTGTTATGTCCTGATGCTTTTGCTGATGATCGAAAGAAGATGAAGCAGTATATAAGAGGTTTATCTAGCAATATCAAGGGAGAGACTACTTCATCGAAACCTAAGACTTTTGATGAAGCTGTTCAGGTGGCTCATGCTTTGATGGACGTTAAGCTGCATGACAAGAAGGATAGTAATACTGAGGGGAATAAAAGAAAGTGGGAAGCTGCACAGTCAAATCAAGGGCATAATAGAGGAGGTTATCAGAACAACAATAACAAAGGACCGAATAGAAATCAGCAATACAACTTGAGAAGGAATGATGGTGTTCGTGCTGCTACTGGAACTCAAGGTAACAAAGTAAACCCGAAGTATGGTCGATGCAATCTGTATCATTATGGAAATTGTCCACCTGCTTGCAAAAAGTGTGGGAAGGCCAAACATAAAGCGACAGACTATAGGAACAAGGGTGTGACCACTAGAGCCAATGCTGTCAAGGTGGTTAATTGTTTTGGATGTGGAGGCCGTGGACATAAGCAAGGGAACTGTCCGAGGGTTGGCGCTCGGCATAGAGGCAATGTTGTTGTTGTTGCTGCTGGGACTTCTGCTCCAACCTATGTCGTGGGAGATGCTGACAAACCTCAAGGTCCGAATGTGGTGACTGGTACGTTCTTACTTGATGCTTGTTATGCTAGTATGTTATTTGATTCTTGATCCGATAGAAGTTTTATAGATGTTAGATTCAGTCAGCTATTGGATAGAGGACCAGTAAGATTGACAACTAGTTATAATGTGGAGTTAGCGGATGGTAAGATTGTTAGCACTAGTTCTATACTGAAAGGTTCTTTCTTGAAGTTAGGGAATTATGTGTTTAGTATTGATTTGA
Organism: Glebionis coronaria; assembly: GCA_025667525.1. NCBI lineage: Eukaryota > Viridiplantae > Streptophyta > Magnoliopsida > Asterales > Asteraceae > Glebionis > Glebionis coronaria. The sequence goes on from CM046876.1 coordinate 136,290,670, forward strand.
TGCCCATATAATTAGGATCTTTTGACGTGATTATTGGTATGGACTGGTTAGTTGCGAATGGTGCAGTAATTGTTTGTGGAGAGAAATTAGTTCAGATACCGCCAACGAATATGGTATTGTCTGTGAAGGGTGATGAGTGTATTTCTCGTTTGAGGGTTGTTTCTTGTTTGAAGATGATGAGGTATATGGAAGAGGGTTGTGATGTATGTCTTGCTCAGATAACAAGTGATGGTGTAAATGAGAGGAAACTGGAGGATGTGCCTGTGATTAGAGAGTTTCCTGAAGTTTGTCCTGAAGATTTGTCGGGATTACCGCCGCATCATGAAGTTGAATTCCATATTGACTTAGTACCGGGGGCTGCGCCTATTGCTCGTGCATCGTATCGTTTAGCGCCGTCTGAGATGAAGGAATAATCTTATCAATTGAAGGAATTGATGGATAAAGGATTTTAGACCGATTTCGTCGCCGTGGGGTGCTCCTGTGTTGTTTGTTAAGAAGAAAGATGGTTTGTTTCAAATGTGTATTAATTATCGGGAACTTAACAAATTGACTGTCAAGAATCAGTATCCTTTGCTGAGGATTGATGATTTGTTTGATCAGTTGCAAGTGTCAAGTGTATACTCGAAGATTGATTTGAGGTCTAGGTATTATCAACTGAGAGTTAGGGAAGAAGATATCCCTACAACAGCTTTCCGTACTCGATATGGACATTTAGAATTTCAAGTGATGCCTTTTGGATTAACGAATGCGCCTGCCGTATTCATGGACTTGATGAATCGTGTGTACAAGCCGTATTTGGATGAGTTTGTTATCGTATTCATTGATGATATTCTCATTAATTCCAAGAGTGAAGAAGAACATGAGAAGCATTTAAGGATAATTTTGGAACTGTTAAAGAAAGAGGTGTTGTATGCGAAGTTCTCTAAATGTGAGTTTTGGTTGAAATTAGTGCAATTTCTGGGGCACGTGATTGACAATGAATGTGTTCGTGTAGATCCTTCTAATATTGAGGCAATCAAATATTGGTCGGTACCAACGACGCCGACTGAAGTTCACCAATTTCTTTGTCTAGTTGGGTATTATAGAAGGCTTCTCGAGAAGTTTTCACTAATTGCTAAACCATGGACCAAGCTTACTGAAAAGAATCGAGTGTTTGAAGGAGGTTTAGAAGAGGAAGCTGCTTTTAATACGCTGAAGGATAAATTGTGTTCGGTGACGATTTTTTCTTTGCCAGAAGGATCTGAAGATTTTTTGGTGTATTGTGACGCGTCTCATAAAGGATTTGAAGTTTTGTTGATGCAAAGAGAGAAAGTGATAACTTATGCGTCAAGACAATTGAGGAAGCATGAAGAGAATTATACTACTCATGATTTAGAAGTTGGAGCTATGATTTTTGCTTTGAACCTGTGGAGACACTACTTGTATGAAACCAAGTGTGTGGTTTTCACTGATCATAAGAGTCTGCAACATATTTTGGATCAAAAGGAATTGAATATGAGACAAAGAAGATGGGTAGAATTGCTGAGTGACTATGACTGCGAGATTCGTTACTACCCTGGTAAAGCGAATGTGGTAGCTGATGCACTAAGTAGATAGGAAAAAGAGAAGTCTTTATGATTTAGAGCTTTGGTAATGATGGAAAGTGTTGATTTGACAGAAATGATATTGAAAGCCCAAGCTAATGGTTTAAAGAAAGATAATGTTGAGGCAAAGAATCTGGCTAGAATGTTGAAACCGTTGTTTGTAGTAAGCCCAAATGGAATGAGATATTTTGAGAATAGGATTTGGTTACCATTGTGTCCGTCTGAGGAAGGTGCTTTAGGAGTGCGAGATTTAGTGATGAATGAATCTCATAAGTCGAAGTATTCAATACATCCTGGATCGGACAAGATGTATCAAGACATTAAGAAAGTGTATTGGTGGCCGAATAAGAAGGCAAATATAGCCCTGTATGTTAACAAGTGTTTAACTTGTGCGAAGTTAAAGGCTGAACATAAGAAGCCGTCTGGATTATTGGTGCAACCTGGAATTCTTGAGTGGAAATGGGAGAAAATTACTATGGATTTTGTGACAGGTTTGCCAAGGAATTCTAGTGGTTGTGATATGATATGGGTGATTGTAGATAGATTGACTAAGTCTGCTCACTTTTTACCAATGAAGAAGACAGATAGTATGGAAAAGATGACGACAGTGTATGTAAAGGAGATTGTTTGTCGACATGGTGTGCTTTTGTCGATAATTTCAGATTTTGATAGTAGGTCTAACTCAGAGTTTTGGAAATCTCTGCAGAAAGCGATGGGAACGGAGTTAAGTTTAAGTACAACATATCATCCCGAGACTGATGGAAAAAGTGAAAGAACGATTCAAACATTAGAGGATATGCTCTGACCCTGTGTGGTTGATTTTGGAAATAGTTGGGATAGACATTTTCCGTTGGTGGAGTTTTCGTATAACAATAGTTATCATGCTAGTATTAAAGTCGCACCATTTGAAGCTTTGTATGGACGTAAGTGTAGATCTCTAGTTTGTTGGAGTGATGTAGGAGAGATTCAGTTGACTGGACCTGAAATGATTTTTGAGACAACTAAAAAGATTGTGCAAATTAAAAACGTTTGTTATCTGCCAGAAGTAGACAAAAGAGTTATGTTGATAATAGGAGGAAAGTGTTAGAATTTGAAGTAGGAGACATGGTTATGTTGAAGGTATCGCCATGGAAGGGAGTGATTCGTTTTGGAAAGAGAGGACAGTTGAGCCCGAGATATATCGGACCATTAAAGATTATTCAAAGGATTGGATTGGTTGTGTAAAACCTACATTCTTTTACCATGAATGGTACCCTCATCAAACATACATACATAATAAAACTTTCCTTTTATAGCATGAACACGTGTCACGATTAGAAATTACAGAAGTTATGTACGTATTATTATTACGATAAGCATTAAGTACGTTTTACTACACGATAATTATTATCATTAATAATTATAACCATGAACATGAAATCATGAACGTAAGAATCTCGAATATATAATTATGTATTTACGTATATTATTAATACGATAAATATCGTTACGTACAAGTATTTATAATAACACGAATAATTAATAATAACGTAACACGAACACACATACACGTAATAAAATAGTCAGGAGAATGGCTTTGGGTTTTCCTTGGTGGGCCCTACAAGCCGCGGCACAAGAGAAGAGAGCGGCCCAGCCCATGAATTGTTTTATTAAAAGTAATAAAAAAGGGAAACTAGACATTTATAGAGTTTTCACAAAATTGCAAAAAACCCAAATCTCTTGTCTCTCTCTCTTTGGCCGGGGGCATCACAACACCACAAGGGGGTGTTTTTTTGATCTTGATTAATTAATTCAAGGGTGTGTTCGTGTAATCATTTTCTATTATTCCACGTGTTTGGTAATCCGTAAACCCTTTTAATTTTTTCTTTTATTTAATTAATTGAAACATGAACTTTAATTAAATAAAAACATGGATAAAAATATGACATGGGATCAAGGGGTAAAGATTAAGGGTGTTTTCAGGTTGGTTGTTTCCGCCGACACACAAACCGAGAGCCCCATGGCTCTCGGCGTGTTCTTGTCACGACCACCAACCGAGATCTATGTCTCGATGGTGTTGGGGTTCGGTCGCCAGTAGGGACAAGGCACCCCGACTTGCGTCCAGGGTGTCCTTGTGGTTATATGGGTCTCGGCAACAAGCAAACCAACACCACCGGCCCAGTCGTTGGCCAGGTTGGTCAAGCAGGGGGAACGCAACGCAGCACAGAGGAGACCACTGGCTAACTGCCGGTGGGAACTCTTGTGTCAGCGCCTAGCCGAGAGAAGCAAGACCACCGGCTTAAGCCGGTGGCAGCTTACCGAAAGCAGGGGCAACCGGCTCAGCCGGTTTGCCACTGTTTTGGGGGTGTTTGGTTCGAACCGGTTCACGGGTTTTCATGGGTCCGGTTCACGACATGTTTTAATTAAATAACACACGGGTTCGGTTCATGATTATTTTTACCAGTCTAATTAATTTTACAAGTATATTATTCTTACAAGATAATTAAATTAATTAATACATGACTTATAATTAATTTAATTAAACATGAAACTTAGGTTATTATTATTATTAAATAATACATGTTTTAACCTAAGTATTTATTTATTTATTTTACACTATATTATTAATCAATTATTAACCATGACATATAATTAATTAATAATCATGACTTAGGTGATATTAATATAGTATTAATACATGTTTTAACCTAAGTATTGTTATACACTTTAATTTAATTAAATCATACTTATATTTAATTAAATCATATAACCTATAGTTTATTTAATTAACAGAATATATTATTAAAGTATACAATAACTACATGACTTATGATATTAAATCATCGTAATTCTAAATATGGAAACATTCTAATTCAGGAAACTTACTATTTTTGGAAACTTTCTATTTTTTAGAAACTGATCTATTTTAAGAAGTTAATCTATTTTTGGAAACTTTCTATTTTTGGAAACTTTTTATTTTTAGAAACTTTCTATTTTAGGAAACCTGCTATTTTTAGAAAGTTACTTATTAGTACACAACAAGTATAATAATACAAGGAATTCAAGTAATACTTAATCAGAATATACAGAATACATGATAAAGACAACATAACGTTAAAATTAGTAAAGCAAGACATGAACATATAAAACAAGCTAAGACATGATATAAAACCAGTTACGTACTCAGTAATCAGAATACTTATACACGTATACTATTTATGTAGCATCAGTGAGGTCGAAGTAGGACTCTCTTCCGTTCGTCTTCTTCGTTCACTGGACATAAGGTTCGGATTTCTCGTCCTTTCAGTATGGACATTCTTTCCTTATTAGGATTCCCCGTCTGCAGCCAACTGTTTTTCCAGTATTTGTTTTATATGTTTGATACTTATGTTAGAATAAGAGCCTAAGCCATATACATGCATGACTAGTGTCACCTAGTTATGGAGGTACCATAACTATAACACTAGAGGCACCAGTGTTATGACTTCCCCACGGCGAAGTGATTGCTCATGGCGTCCCTTTTCAGTTTTGGCCATTATATTATATTATCATGTGGGGCGTATGGGTGCATTCTAGTTACATGTTTAGCAGTATTATCAGAGTGAATACGATGTGTGCCTTGCATCCTTCACTAGGAGCTGATCCCTCCTACCCAGACTATTTAATTAGAGGCAACCCTTCTAATTACATGACGAGGTCTCCCGTCCAAGTATTCATGCACGGTGGAACCTCATGACCTATATGGGCTATTTGGCTAATTAAACAAATTTTCATAGAAACATAAGTCTTTTAAAACTATAACACCAGTTTTATGAACATAAATCCAGATTACTTAGAACTTATGATATACCGCTGCTATTAGTCTTATATGCTTACGTTATTCCATGTAATATTTGTATATCCGTACACTGAGCGTTATGCTCAGCCGTTTGCCCTTCATGTTCCCAAACGACAAGTACTCAAGGGCGCTCGTAGACTTTAAGCGTACGTGCATATGGATTGGAAGCTTTCTAGCCTTCTCTACTTTATGAATGTCATCATACATTTTGCTACTTATTTATATGGACATTGTTTAGTCCTTCTCCTTTAAAGTACTTCTGTTTGTGTGTGATGAGTTTATACTTTGGGGTACCGAAGTTTGTTTCTGGTATTTCCTTTTATGGTTATGTAATGTTTTAAGACATTTTCCATGTATGCTTTGATGACACGCCATAATCACGCGTGACATTCCATTCACCAAAATGGGGTGTTACCATTACGGTATCAGAGCCAAGGCTTCGACCTGTAGGCTCTCAAAACACGACCTGTGACTAGTGGGTAGTCACTATGGTCTTCTTAGAACTGACAGTCGGTTTTCATGCATTCATTGTGTTCATGCATTCATGTTATATGTCATTGTCGCAGGTTTATGACTAAGTAATGGTTGGTACAGGACTGGCCCTATTTAGTCACATGTGCTTTTATCGAAACTTTTAACTTTGGGACCGGCCCATTGGCGTCCCCTCGCCATGTCTTTTGTTTAGGCTGAACTGACCATATGCCTTCACTCTCGCGCATATAAAAGTTTTCATAAACTGCATCATGCATTCATGCACTGTTTTTCCGGCATAAAATTTTTCTCATGATTTATTGACAATTTTTTTTTCATATATATATTTTATGTTTGATCAGTTTAATCATGTATTTTTGTGTTATACTGTAAGATGGTTCTCACACGCTAGCAGGAACAACTCAATGCAGCAGTCCAAACTGCGATGCAAGCTTTGCTTCCTCAGCTGAGGAACAAAATCAGGGCTGAGGTGCAGGCTGCCAACAATCAGCAACAACACCCAGTTCCTCCTCCTCCTCCTCCAGCAACATTGGACACATGGCTGGAGAGATTCAACAAGCAACGTCCTCGATCCTTCGAGAGAACTGATAGCCCCAGTGAAGCTGAAAGCTGGTTGGCTCATATCGAGAAGATATTCGATGCAATGGGCTGCGACCCCGTCTTCAAGTCGAGGTTGGACTGTTACAAGTTCGAAGGAGATGTATTGGGACGGTGGAAGGCAGTCAAGCAGTCTGAGGGAGGTGACAATTGAGTGGCTGGTTTGACTTTGGCTCAGTTCAGGGAGTTAGTGATGGGACAGTTCTTCTCCAAGGCTGAGCAAGACAAGCTGAAGAGGGAATACCACGGAATCAGGCAGAGAGCTGGGAAGAACAACAACGAGTTCATGCAGCGCTTTCTTCGTTTGGCTGGTTTTCTTGGCGCAACAACAGGTATTGCCGAAGAGAAAGCATACCACTTCCGGTGGGCACTTCGTACATCGGTCGCCAACAACTTGGTGTGTGCTACTTTCAACACGGTGGCACAAGTTGCCGATGCAGCACGTAAGCTGGAGATGCTGCAAGAAAGAGAGGAGTTCGGGGAAGCAGAGAGACCATAGAAGAGGTATTTATTCGTTATTCAGCGGTGACCATTTCAAATTCATTCAGTACTATCCAATATTTATATCTCTCTTTAAACTGCATCTTTCTGGCAGAAGACTGGGGACCGGTCTCAACCGGCTACTCAGCAACAGCCTACTCAACCCAAGGGTAACGGTAAGACTCAAGACCGTTCTGCTACGGATAGGCGTGGTGGTAATGATAATTACCGTAATAACGCTGGAAACTCCAACAGCAACAGGTCCTTACACTCTCTCATTTCCTTATGTTACACGTGATAATTCATAATTATGACACATTAGAAATCTTCTACCAGGAATCATGGTAGCGGGAGGGAGCAGAACCAAACAGGTTCACAGCCTAACCGTCTAGCTATCACTGGTATTACATCTTACGATTTTCTTCATTGTCCTTTTGTACCTATAATCATGTCTCATGTGTACTTTTCCAATCAGGCTCCCAGCCAGCAAGGGCACCTTCTGGAGGGTATACTCACACTCTTTTCACTACCTACAACCGTAGGCACCCAGGGCCATGTCGCCGCGACAGCGAAGCATGCTACAAGTGTGGCCTTACTGGTCATCACATGAAGGACTACCGCAAGGGCGAGCTAGAGGGCACATCTGGACATGCTGATTCCAAGCCGCCTCCTGCTAGTGGATGCGTTTACACGACTTCTCGCGACCAGGCCAACAAGTCTACAAGTACCATCACTGGAATCTTGTATATGTATGGTCAAGCTGCATGTGTTTTATTTGACACGGGTGCTACTCATTCGGTCATTTCTACTACTTATGCTAAGAATGTTAGGATATCCCATATGCCTTTAGAAAATGTCTAAACATTTCCACGCCTTTAAGAGACTATGTACGTATAACCTATGGGTACAAGAGCCTTACCCTAGAGTTTGACGACAAGATTCATCCAGTTGACGTACTTCCACTAGATATGTGCGATTTTGAAATGATATTGGGCATGGACTGGCTATCCAAACATCACGCCACCATAGACTGCCATACATATCGGGTCATCTTCGGTGATGTAGATGCACCAGAGTACATTCACAACGGGTTCGTACCCGGAAGGTCTGTACAAATCATATCGACCTTGCAAGCACGTACACTACTGTGACATGGTTGTAAGGAACAACTCCATCTATCCAGAATCAGCCGATCATGTCAGAATTCCCAGACGTGTTTCAAGAAGAACTTCCAGGCATACCACCTGCTCGTGTAGTAGAGTTTAATATTGAGCTCGTCCCAGGAGCTGAGCCAATATCCAAGGCTCCTTATCGCATGGCTCCCATAGAGCTGGAGGAGTTAAAGGAACAACTTCAGGAACTGTTAGAACGCTGTTTCATTCGACCTAGTGCTTCTCTATGGGGCGCACCTGTTCTATTCGCAAAGAAGAAGGACGGCAGCATGCGTCTATGTATAGATTATCGTGATCTTAACAAGATCACCATCAGAAATAGATATCCGCTGCCACGTATTGATGACTTGTTTGACCAACTCCAAGGGGCTAAACATTTCTCCAAGATTGATCTGAGGTTGGGCTATCATCAGCTACGGGTTAAGGAGCAGGACATCGCCAAGACTGCTTTCCGTACATGTTATGGGCACTACGAGTTTGTAGTCATGCCCTTTGGCCTTACCAATGCTCCAGCTGTTTTCATGGATCTGATGAACCGTATCTTTCATGAGTTCCTGGACGAGTTCGTCATTGTCTTCATTGACGACATTCTGATTTTCTCTAAGTCCAAGGAGGAACACGAAGACCATCTTCATACAGTATTACAGATACTTCGCAAGAAGCAGCTGTATGCTCTCCAAGTGTGAGTTATGGTTAGACAAGGTGGCGTTCTTAGGTCACATTGTATCAGCAGAAGGAATCACCATGGATCCAGAAAAGGTTGAGGCTATTACCAAGTGGCCAAGGCCGACATCATCGACTGAAGTTCGCAGTTTCCTAGGCTTAGCTGGTTACTACCGTTGACTCGTAGAGAAATTTTCCCGTTTAGCACTGCCATTGACCAAACTGATGCGGAAAGGGGAGAAATTCGTTTGGACTGAAGAAAGAGAGTAGCGCTTTGAAGACCTAAAGCAGAAGTTAGTATCAGCACTGATTCTTACTCTCCCATTTGGTACAAGTGGATTTCGAATCTACAGTGATGCTTCAGTGAAGGGACTTGTCTGTGTTCTCATGCAACATGGGAAAGTAATTGCGTACCCTTCACGACAGCTTAAGCTTTATGAGGAAAATTACCCTACGCATGACTTGGAACTTGCAGCAGTCGTGTTTGCATTGAAGATATAGAGGCACTACTTGTATGGAGAATCATATCACATCTTCACAGACCAGAAGAGCATGAAGTACATCTTCACACAACGTGAACTGAATATGAGACAGAGGAGATGGTTTGTGCTGTTGAAGGATTATGAGATTAATCTGTAGTATCATACTGGCAAGGCAAATGTACTGGCAGATGCACATAGTAGAAAGTCCGGTATGATAAACAACATTCAAATTGAGGAGGAAATTATAAGAGACTTAGAGCGACTAGAAATCGAGATCATGATACATGGACAGCACGGTTTGTAAAACCCGCATGCGTTTAGCATGAATAGTACACTAATAATCGTACGTACAAGATTAAAACTTTCCTGTTATAACAAGAATACGTTTCACGAATATTAATTACATGAATTACGTATGTGTTATTACACGATAGATATTATGTACGTGTTAATACACGATAATTATTAACTATGATGAATAAATCACGAACATATAATCACGAACATATAATCACGAGCATCTAACATGATTATCGCGTATATTAAATAGATGCGACGAATGTTACGTATATTAATTACGTACGGTAAGTAATTACGTATGTTGTGATGATTATTAATATACGACGTGAGCTTACGTATATTAAGTAAAACTGTAAGAAATAAATCACGTCATCTAAATCACGCGACACAAATATTTAAAACGAATATTATTACGTATAAAATATTTACGTTTTAACACGTATGAGAATAACTATTAGTAATTACGACATTTTAAAACACGAATCGCGTATCATTATTGAGTCGCGAGGTTAATAGGTGTATAAGGGCTAAATTGTTTATTATGCATTAGAATGGGGCAAGACATATGGTCCGAGGCCCAGGTTGTTCACAAACCGACTAAACAAAAAGAAAAGGATGGGAGGGATTGTTTTTGTTAAGACAAAAGGAAAAGACAAAAAACAAAAAACCCTAAAACATAGAAAAATTGGCCGTCACTTTTTCTTCCTCTTTTGCTTCTTCCTACCGTCGGTTTTCATCACCAAGAATAGAAAAACAAGTCATGGCTTTGATCCAGGAAATCAAGAATGGTGTTCGTGTTTATTTTCATAAACCTAAACGAAAAGCAAGTAACCTTCATTTCTGTTTCTTTTAATTAAGACATTAATTGTTCATGAACACATTAAAAAGAATTAATAAACGACTTATGAACATGTTAGAAGTCAAAGATTAATGAGGGTTTCAGGTTGTGGTTGGTTTCGGGTTTGGATTGCACACAAACCGAGAGTCCCAGATTCTTGGTGGGGGTTTTTCTCCATCAGCCGCAAGCCCCTGCAGCCAGCAGGGGTGCGATTGGCCTAACAGTGGCAGCGGCTGGGATGGTTTGTTCAGGTAGTGGGAACCGAGACCTTGTGGTCTCGGTGGGAACTTGACTCAAGCACGGGAAACCGGCTACTGCCGGTGGCAGTAACACCACTGCCAGTGGGAAACTGGCAGTTAAGGGCGTGTTTGGTTTTTAGTTTAAGACAGACTTAAGGGGGTGTTTGGTTCGCAGCTTAAAGCAGTTAGGGGCTGTTTGGTTCGGTCCGGTTCATGGGGAGCCGGTCCGGTTCATATTTTTAAGTTATTTAAAACATGAGGTTGTCACGGGAACGATTATTTTAACAAGTCATGTTTCGATACGTTGCATTGTTATTTTTGAGTCATTATTTTACAAGTTATATTACTTTAGCATGGAATTAAATTAATTAAAACATGGTTATAATTAATTTAATTAAGACATGACTTAGGTTTATTATTATTAGTAATAAAACATTATTTTAACCTAAGTATTTTTATTATTTAATTTAGACTAAAGTAATTAATTAGTTATTAAAACATGGCATATAATTAATTAATTTCCATTACTTAGGTTATATTAATATAAATAGTAATACATGTTTTAACCTAAGTATTATATACACTTTAATTTAATTAAATCATGCTATATTTAATTAAATCTTCTAATATATAGTTTATTTAATTCACATGTATTAATTAATAAACTATTCTATTAATCACATGACTTAGAATATTAATTAGTGGAACTTAAGCTTATCTTATTAGCTTAATAATCCAGCTTATTTCTAATTATGGAAACTTTCTATTTTTAGAAACTTATTATTTTAAGCAGCTAATTTATTTGTGGAAACTTTCTATTTTTAGAAACTTATCTATTTTAAGCAGTAAATCTATTTTTGGAAACTTTCTATTTTTGTAAACTTTCTATTTTTGGAAATTTTCTATTTTAGGAAACCTGCTATTTTTGGAAAGTTACTTATTATTACACAACAAGTATAATAATACAAGAAATACAAGTAATACTTAATCAGAATATCCAGAATACATGATAAACACAACATAACGATAAAATCAGTAAAACAATACATGAACATATAAAACAAGCTAAGACATGATATAAAACCAGTTACGTACACAGTAATGAGAATACTTATACACGTATATTATCTATGTAGCATTAGTATGATCGAAGTAGGACTCTTTTCCGTTCGTCTTCTTCGTTCACTAGACTTAAGGTACGGATTCTCCGTCCTTTTAGTATAGACATTCTTTCCTTATTAGGATTTCCCTGTATGCAGCCAACTGTTTTCCTAGTATATGTTTTATATGTTTTGAATTGCTTATGTTTAATTAGATACCTAAATCCATATACATGCATGACCAGTTTCACCTAGTTATGGAGGTACCATAACCATAAAACTGGAGGCACCAGTGTTATGACTTCACCACGACGGAGTGATAGCTCGTGGCGTCCCTTTCAGCTTTTGGCCATGTTATTATTATCATGTGGGGCGTATGGGTGCATCCTAGGTTACATGTTTTTACAGATTATTCGGGTAAATGTGGTGTGTGCCTTGCATCCTTCACACAGAGCTGATCCCTCCTACCCAAACTTATATTAATTAGAGGCAGCCCCTCTAATTGCATGACGAGGTCACCCCTCCAAGTATTCGTGCACGTTGATATTTCATGACTTATATTGGCTAATGGTTAACATGTTAAACAGTTTTCATAAGATAAACATAAGGCTTTTCAAACTATAAAACCAGTTTTACTAAGAATTACTAGGTTTTCCAAGACTTATTCATTTCCGCTGCTATATGTTTTGCATGCTTATATTATTCATTCCATGCTTGTATATCCGTTCACTGAGCGTTATGCTCAGCCGTTACTTTCCTTTCCATGTCCCAAAATGGCAGGTACCTAAGGACAGACTCGAGCATTTGGAGGACGTGCATAGGATGGAAGCTGCCATAGACTTCTTCTCCTTTTTCCTTCATATACTTATGCTTGTTTAGTTTTTCATTCATTTCATTTACTTTATTTATGTTTTGGGAACCAATGTTTGATTCCGGTTTTCCCTATGGTCATGTATGTTTTACTACATATTACCTTGCATGCTTTGATGACACGTCATAATTACGCGTAACGGCCCACTTATCAAAGTGGGGCGTTAAATTATGGTATCAGAGCCCAAGGTGTCGACCTGTAGGCTCTAAAACTTGACCAGTGACTAGTGGGTAGTCATCAGGAGCTTCCTAAGCCAACACTTGTTATTCCATGTACTTATGTTTTCAGCACCTTCTTGTTTTAACCATGATGTTTTCAGCACCTTGTTGTTTCAACCATGATGTTTTCATGAGTATTGCTTTTACTAATATGGACTGAACAACCGTCATCCATACTTAGTTACGTGTCATTATTTCATGCACGATGTTCCTTGTGAACTGTGGCTAATGTGAAATGAACCCAGTAGTTCATAATTGGTCACATAAAAATTTTTCTCTTAACTTTTGACAGTCGAGTTTCATTTATTTATTCCATGTATCATTGTCACAGGTTTATGACTAAGCAACGGTTAGTATAGGACTGGCCCTATTTAGTCGCATGTGCTTTTATCGAAACTTTTAAATTTGGGACCGACCCATAGGCGTCCCCTCGCCATGTCTTTTGTTTTGGGTAGACTGACCATTAGCGTTTACCCTCGCGCATATAAGGTTTTTATAAACTGCATCATGCATTCACGCACTGTTTTCATGCATAAAATTTTTCTCATGATTTATTGGCATAATTTTTTTTTCATGTCCCCTCATAAGTTACTATGTTTTTATGTCAAGTATGTTTTCATACTATCATGGTTAACTTCAGTTTCATGCTGATTATGTTATACACTCCTTCATATTAGGTTGTTTCATGTTTCTTCATGATGATTTCGTCTTCATATGATTACGTCTTATGTCTCTTTTATTGTTTTTGCTTTCTTGCAAGACACTGTTGGATTTCATTTAAATCCTGCTTTCATGATAGTCATGGTTGGTTTTCATTAATCATGCTTTCAGAAAAATCATCGTCGAAGTTCGTTTAACCACACGTTAGCGTTTCCCTATGCAACAAGAATGAGGTATATACTGGCATTGCCGGGTTATCATGATGGTCTTTTTAACCGTTTAACCAATTATTTTCCTTTAAAATCATGTCAGATGATCGACCCATACCGATCATTTCATGTGCATTCCATGTGTACTCCATGTACCGTATCCCATGTGCGTATTCCACTTGCTGATACTCTACAAATTGCTGATGCCGCTCATAGCTTGGAGATGTTACTAAGGGTTGATGTTGCGGATGTTGGAGACGCTATGAGATGCTGATGTTGTTCACAACCTGGATATCTTACAAGAAGAAGACAAAGGCGTTAGATCAAAGCGATTGAACTAGAAGATGTTTCACCACCAGACGATTTTCATCAATCATTCAAATTCTTAGTTACATGTCACACGTCATTCAGTGTCGTCTCAGTCATATGAGTGGAGAACCGGTACCAGCCAGCCACTAAGCTGAATAGTTACATGAATCACAGTCATGAGAATGACCGTCATGGGACTGACAGACAAGACGATAGTAACCACTAGTGTGACAGCAACTATGCTAGCAATTGCAATCGAAGCTCCGACCGCGGACGTGATCAGAAATACAAAGGATCATTAGTCCAACCGATCCGCCAATTCTTGCATAATAACCTAATAATTGTTGTTCTATTCGTTTCACATCTCGAGACACATGTCAAGACATCAGTCAAGACACATGTCTCACGTATACTTTCTGAAGACACATGTTAAGACACCAGTCAAGACATATGTCACGCTTATATTTCCCAAGATACGAGTCAAGGCACATGACTCACTTCCAATTTTGGAACATCCCTAAGAAATTCAGGGTACCCTCCAAAGGGTATATCCATTTTGTGGTGCCATGTATTAATCAGGCCACAAGAATTTCAGTACCATCACCGACGTATCAGTGAGATCTGACACGTTGCTCGATGACACTTTCATTTCTTGTATCCATATTTCATATATTCATGACCATAAAGGATGCCATTCGTATTCCTCATGTATACGAAGGTTTTCCTTCAGCCTAATGATAAGACCCAAGCTGCTAACGCATTACCTCGGACAGACACGAGTTAAATTTAATCCTAGTTATGGACTACGAACAACACACCCTGCTATGATTCAAGATTTTGTACAGTAATCTTCAAGCTCCTGAATACATTCAGCATGGTTTTCCATCAGGAAAATCTGTACAAATTATCTATGCTTTACAAGCACGTACGTTGTTAGCTATGACTGCTAAAACTTTCTAGCTGTCAGTTAAGACACGACTACGGAAGTTATTTTTTTGCATAACCAGTTGATTATTCTATAATCATACATTTCAGAAGAACCTTCTAGGAGAAGGACGGTAACATGAGATTATGTGTCGACAACCGTCGACTTAAGCAAATCACCATTCATAACCGTTATTCTCCTCCACGTATTGACAACATGTCCAATCGACTTGAGGGTGTCAAACACTTTTCCAAGATCGGATTCATGATCATACTGCCAACAGTGACGAGGGAAAGAGCAGGACATTTCCGTGACTGCTATTCGTACGCATCTCGGTCACGCTAGATTCATGATCTTGTATTAGTCTCATAAATGCTCCAGCAGCATTATGGACTTAATAAATTGAGTTTCCATAAACTCATAAACAAATTAATCAGTGTTTTCATCGAGTACAACCTGATATTTTTTCTCTAAGTCTAGAGAAGATCAGGAAGACCATATTTGCACGATGCTACAAATTCTCCGACAAGAGAAATTTCACCCTGAAATTTTCCAATATAAATTCTGGTTGATTGCAGTGACACGCTGAATCACATAGATTCGCAAGGTTAATCTTACCATGACTCAGCTTATGCGTAAGGGTGAGAGCCCTACACTACGTTTGGTGTTCCAAGAAATCCTACGCTAAGAAAAGTCTAATTTCAGAGATTCAGAGTTTCGCAAACTCCTATATATTGAGTTTATACGAAGCAAGATACAATTACGTTCATATCTAAGTGCCTGACATACCAACAGGCTAGATAGAACACCAACAAACTAGGGCATTTTTCCATCTTCAGTAAATGTGAACAGAAATGGGACAAGATCTCCATGGATTTTGGTTACCAGATTAACGCAAGCTCAGAAGAAGCATGATGTTGTCTGGGTTATTACCAATAGTTTGATCAGGTCTACAGAATCCTTACATCCGCAAGGATTTCAGAACCAACAGATTGATCGGACATGTTCCAGCCAAGGCTCATCCGATCACTTGGTAATCCCTCAGCTATTGGACCAGACAAAGGTTCACATTTGTGCTCCTTATTTACGTTCACGTCTTTGTTCAAATTTTACGACTTGCTTTCATACTCACGTTCATGACACTATTCACGTTCATGATCATATCCTGGCTTATGATTTTACGTTCATTTTCGTTTTGGGAAGTTTTGCAAGAACTTGAGAGACCAGACTCAAATTTAGTATAACTCTCTATCCTTAGATAGACGTTTAACGTCACATTCTACGTCTCACCTTATAGCATTTGGCGATACTGCCGTCGTATTCAATGTTCACGATATGTTTCACATGTCATGTTCATTCCACGTTTCTCATAGTACGTTCATGATATGTTACACTGATCACGATATGTTTGCCATATTTCACTCACCATATCTTCACGTATCACGTTCACAATTGTTCACGTATCACGTTCACAATTGTTCACGTACTACGTTTTAGTATGTCTCGTGCATCATTGCTAAGACGTTACTATTACCAGTTAGTTGGGTTATTTTGCATCGTAACATTTTAGTTACCCTTGCACGTTAATTCTTATTCCCTCGATCAAATTCAGGGGATCTATCTTACGTTGATGACAATGAACTTTTCGTGTTTTCAAGTCAAGGTCAGGAGGACCAAGATTTATCATTTATGTCAAGATCTTGTGAAGGAACCGTTCCATGAAGGAAGCCACTTGGAAACGGACAAGTTCATCCGGACTTCTTATCCGTTTTCGCTTATCAAGTAGATACGTTCTTTCCGTCACGTCACGTTCCATGTCCCTTCCAGACATGTCACGTTCCACGTTCCTTTCTACCATGTCACATTCAGATCCTTTTATCTTACATACCCTCTCAGTTTAATTCGAGTATGTTTCTCTTTCAGTTTATTGTATCTATAATTCGGGGACGAATTATTCTATTTAGGATGAAGAGTTGTAAAACCCGCATGCTTTTACCATGAATAGTACACTAATAATCGTACGTACAAGAGTAAAACTTTCTTCTTATAACAAGAATACGTTTCACGAATATTAATTACAACAATTACGTACGTATTATTACATGATATTTAATATGTACGTGTTAACACACGATAATTATTAACTATGATGAATAAATCACAAAAATATAATCACGAACATATATTAAATAGACGCGACGAATGTTACGTATATTAATTACGTACGTTAAGTAATTACGTATGTTGTGATGATTATTAATATACGACGTGAGTTTACGTATATTAAGTAAAACTGTAAGAAATAAATCGCGTCATCTAAATCACGTGACACGAATATTTAAAACGAATATTATTACGTATAAAATATTTACGTTTTAACAAGTATGAGAATGACTATTAGTAATTACGACATTTTAAAACACCAATCGCGTATCATTATCGAGTCGCGAGGTTAATAGGAGTATAAGGGCTAAATTGTTTATTATGCATTAGAATGGGGCAAGACATATGGGCCGAGGCCCAGGTTGTTCACAAACCGACTAAACAAAAAGAAAAGGACGGGAGGGATTGTTTTTGTCAAGACAAAAGGAAAAGATGAAAAACAAAAAACCCTAAAACATAGAAAAGCTGGCCGTCACTTTTTCTTCCTCTTTTGCTTCTTCCTGCCGTCGATTTTCATCACCAAGAACAGAAAAACAAGTCGTGGCTTTGATCCATTAAATCAAGAATGGTGTTCGTGTTTATTTTCTTAAACCTAAACGAAAAGTAAGTAACCTTGATTTCTGTTTCTTTTAATTAAGACATTAATTGTTCATGAACACATTAAAAAGAATTAATAAACGACATATGAACATGTTAGAAGTCAAAGATTAATGAGGGTTTCGGGTTGTGGTTGGTTTTGGGTTCGGATTACACACAAACCGAGAGTCCCAGACTCTCGGTGGGGGTTTTGCTCCATCAGCCGCAAACCCTGCAACTAGTAGGGGTGCTGTGACAATCCGTCAATTTATGGTTTATATTTTATTCTCAATATTTATTTGAAAACATTATTTTAAAGTTATAATATGAACTCACTTATTTTTGGGAAGAAATTTGGATTTACGTCTTGAAGTAGCATCGACTACGTCTAAACCGGAGGATTCTACGTTACGTGCTTACGTTTACATACACCGTTTTGGTGACAGTCCGACATTTCAGGAAATAAATTTATCCGTGAATATTATTTTAGGATTTTAATTTTGAGTTGGTTCATAAACTCACAAATTTACGAGAAGAGATTGGGACTTACGATTTTAATTTAACGTCCTTTACGACTAAACCAGAAACCTTAGGTTTACATATTTACGTTTTCGAACTCCGTTTTTGATGAGACAATTTTTATTAGATCCGTTTTGTGTCGTTGATTCATAATTTATAAAAATGTTTTTCGTAAAACGACCTGGAGGGCACGCAAATCGAGGAAACTAGAATCGAGGAATACCCGTAAATTAGCGGGATGGGACAAAACAAGTTTATCCCACCCCACTAAAAGGGATGGCCAAAACCATGACACAACACCCTTTGAGGTGTCAATTTGTAACAAACTACTACAACACTTGTCATTTGAAGCTTAATGTGTAAGCTAACACACAACAAAACCAACCAAACCACTTTACTCAAACCATTTACAAACTTAATACATGCAAACCACTCATCCTCCCTTCCTCTCTCTCTAAATTTTGTCCAAGAACCACCACAACACCACCATTTGATCTTAAATTAACCACAATATCATGTGTTATTCATACATATGTTGAAGAACCTTTGAAGATATGAAGATTGGAGGTGATCTTAACCTATGAAAAGGAGTTTTCATGAGGTTAAAGGGCTGAATTCATGGAGGTGTTCATCTATCCAAAGGATCCAAGAAGTTTCCTTGCTAAAGTTGAAGATTTGATAACAAGAACCAAGTCTTGTTCATCAAAAACCTCATATTTTCATCACTAATGGTGGTATAAAGATTTTTCTTCATATCCTCTTGTTATTTTGATTATGTAATCTTGTATTTTCTTTATTTATGTATATGTATATGATGATGAATGATGATAAAAATACTATGTGGGGATTTGGTGTTTATAAACATGGGTAAAAAGATGGAAACCACATGTAAAATGGTTAAAATCTTGCTAAATATGATGGCTGTATAAAAACAGTAAGTAACCAAATGTTAAACTGATAAAATAGTAAAGTGGAATCAATATACAGTAAGTATTAGGTGTTATACACATGTGAGAATTAGCCATACAATGGAATCATAAAAATGAGTGAGATATGATCAAAACAAGTTTAGAGTGCAAATCTGCCTACACTGTTTTGGACGAATTTATTAAAATATTTAGAAGTTGATTCATCAGTAGCTATACAGGAATAAAATGAAGCACATATCATGTAGTTTCTGTGATAAAAACTTGAGGTCCTATCTCATTATAGAACTCTAGATATGGACATTTTAGTGAACTTAAAATTTAGGACTGATTTTGTGAAATTAAAGTTTAATATTATTATATAAGCACTCAAAATAATATAGTATAAAATGTGAAATTAAAACCCACTAACTTATATATTTCATTTATATAAATATGTATACGGATAAATAAATAGACATTATATAAAAATGGTAGTTTGGTACGTTTTATAAGTTATAAAAATTATAAACATGATTTTTACGTCTTTTCGGCTAGTACCGTAAAAGTAACGTTTTTCGTCAATTAAAACTTAGACGATCGGACCCGTCTAATGTAAACTTTTTAAAAGACATATACTGATATATAAGTACTTAAGACAAGTAAAAACCGATAAAACCCCGAACTATATAACATACGGACATTAACGGGCTAAGTTAGCATTATTGGACTATTAATCCAACGAAATGGGCTAAACACTTATAAAATTACTTATTGGGCTTAACCCACTTGGGCCGAACATAAAAAGTATAATACTGATAATAAAGGTGTAAAATGGACTAATATAAAGTATTGGGCTTGTAATAGGCTTATTGGGCCTAAAACATGTAAATAGGTAAAACTAGTAAACTAGTATAAAAGTTATCAACACATAACACTAACATGAGTAAATGAGAATGTAGAAACCCACTTGATCATCATCATATATATAAAATCATCATATGTATACATAATTGTTATTTTGATAAAGTCATTGGACAAAAGTCTAAGACGAGTATTATTTGTCTAGGTTTCCGTGATTGAAGCACGTACCGTACATCCAAATCGCCGATAACTGCCTTCCCACATCAACGTGAGTTCATAGCCTCGCACTCTTTTAAATGTTTTTATGAAATATTTTATAAACCCGCAAGGGAGATAGCATGTTAGTTTTTATGAAATAGGACACTAGTTGTCCCGATTGTTTGTTTATTCATTTGGACCCGAATGATTGTATGACCCGATGAATGATTATATGACCCGATACATGAAATGAAATGGATTATTAAAGTTAGGTTATGTCACTAAAAGTCCCATTATCATGAATTGTGAACTACCGGGATTTGGTAGACGCTTATGCATATAATAGTATTATTTGGGGACGATCACCCCAGTTCGCGCCTTGATGGTTGATCCCTGTCGTGCCACATTGATTGGTAAGCAAATTTATGTATGAGAATATTTACACAAGCGTGATTCTTGTGACGACACGCTAATTTAGATGGGCAAATGAGTTTTGGGTTAGCTACCCGTTGTTTGTTGTAGTAAGGTAACAATGTCATGCGGCTTATAATAATCCAAATAACGAAATAGTGCTATATGCACTAAATTACAATGAATTGCCTGACTAGCAATACGGGGTCTTATTATTGATATTATGTTCGTGTTTTGGTTTTCATAACCATATTCATATAACGGTTTTTATTTAATCTATACAACGTTATAAAACGTATTGTATGATGTTTTTATGACAATGGTTCGTATAATGATTTTGAAGGCAAAAGCCTATATTATGATTTTTGATAAGGATTTGTATAAAATGACTTTGGCTATTTTATGGCCTATTACAAAGATTTGTACAAAATGATTTTCGGTAATAATTTTATACCGATGTTATATTGATGGATTTTATTAAACTCTATGAATTCACTCGGCGTTTTCGCTGACCTTTTCTTTTAACATGTTTTATCTCAGGTAGTTGAATGTAATTCTTGGGAAGATAACAAGAATTCATGGCCCGTACTTAAACAACAATTTCCATTCAAATGTTTTGTAAAAATTGTATGAAATAATATGACTTGGGACCTATGTAAATTTGATATTTATGAATGGAAATGCTTTATTATTAAACGACGCGATTTTTAAGCGTTGTCTATGATGTGAGTAATGTGCTATCCCGTAACACCAACGAGTCTTCCGCTGTATTGAATTGTATAAATTTGGAGGTGTTACAGTTTGGTACCAGAGCTCTCGTTATAGAGAACGAAAGATTTTTAAAACCAAGGTTTTGAATAAAACATTTCAAAATCTTTTAACTATAAACATTTTTCTCAAAATGTCTAAAATATTTTAACTATAAAGGTGCCGAAGAATTCCCGAGTTACTGACAAGGCCAGACTGAGAAGTGTTATTTTAATATATATAACTTGGATTATATATATATATATATAGAGAGAGAGAGAGAGGAAGGTTAATGTGAGAGATTTTTTAAAGTTGTAAAAATGAGAACTAATCTAAAACACCAATAAAACATTGATACATAATCATATTACCAATAATACACCAAAATATACATTATTTATACAACTTAACATTCTATTGACTAATAAATGACGACTTAGTGTGTAACGTATTACTGATACACAATTAAAAATGTGATACACATACATCAAAATCTCAATAAGATAACATCTTATACATAAAATAGTACATTTGATACACAACCACCACTAAATAACATGATACACGATACCAAGACATGATACAAATCACACCTTAAATCAAGATGTATCACCTAGAGTTCGTTAATTTTCAAAAGAAAGCCCATCAAGTTATTAAAAAACTTAGTTTTAGTTAATCTCGTCTAAAAATTACTTGAAGTAGAGTGTCATTTGTGAGATTTTAGTTGGTTCTTATTTTTTTCAACTTTAAAAAGTTCTCATTTGAACCGAAATCTATATATATATATATATATATATATATATATATATATATATATATATATATATATATATATATATATATATATATATATATATATATATATATATATATATATATATACACTAGCGTCGTAACCCGCCCACCGGGCGGGGTCGTTTTATATCTTGTTCCAGAGGGTTTATGGTTCGTGTGTTTTTATAAATTACACTTGTGTACTATTTTTCTAGAGTAAAATGCATAAATGCTCCCTGTGGTTTGTCAAAATTGCAGATTGGCTCCCCAATTTCCAAAAAGTGCAGGCGGCCTCCCGGAGGACGAAGGTAAGTAACAACGAACCTCCCTGGACCTAACTATCGTTAAAAGGCAATTTTTCTGTGGGGGTAAATTTGTCAATTCTCGTATTAAATATACCCGGGTTTGGTCCATAGGCTTACCCGATTCACTGGGTTATAATCCGTCCTTTTAAACCCTGAAATGAGCTAATGGATCATCAGCATTTTGCTTTTGCCGTCTTTTCGTTTGGTGATCCTTTTCCATTGCAAACGTATCTTTATTTTGTGAACGTTCACCTTCTTCAACTCCTTTTAGTAGAAAACTCTGGAAAGCTTGTTAGTGGCTGCTATCTGTCCCCTTCCTATTATGAGTCTCATATTCAGTTGATTGCTTTCTCTTTGGAGATCTTAAGCTTCTTTTACGTGTACCTCTCTCAGTCTCGTCATCAGTGTGAGTGTCAGAACCTGATTCTGAGTCATCTTCAGAGGAATTCTGTTTTTTAGATGTAATGTAGTTTATATTACGGATAACTACCCTACCTCCTGATTTCCTTTTCCTGGATTTTCCAGCGCTCTTATGCTGTTCGAAGTCTTCAGATTCATAACTATTATCCATAGACTGCCTCCTTTGTCCACCACTGAAATGAGGATCCTCCATGGATGGCGGGTAAGGCGGTGGAGAATAAAATGGAGCAGTTCCAAGATAATAATGTTGTTGATAGTAGGGCATTGGATATGGTTGATATAAAGGTATGGAACTGAGTGACGAAGAATGCATCATACCCCAAGGAGGATATGCTGGATGGGGAAATTGATACTGTTGCTGACCACCTGGATTTGGACAATCCGTATTGAAACAAATGAAAACAATTACGTTACGTCTTGATGAAAAATCTCTTCCATGTAAGTTGAATTAGATATAAACAAAACAAACAAGAGGCTCTACAGGGAAGGGGATTTTGATCTTGACGTGTGTTTGCAAAAGTGTTAGAGAAGGTTGGGTATTTAAGTGTTATCCACAGGGAGTAAAGGTGCAATAAACATAAACTATACTCATAAGAAATTAAAAAAAGACGTAAATACCCTTGAACAAAACAAAGTTAACAAGAAAAAATTAACACAGGTTAGGTCCAGGGAAGTTCGTTGCTAATTACCTTCGTCCTCCGGGAGGCCGCCTGCATTTTTTGGAAGTTGGGGAGTCAATCTGCAATTTTGGCAAACCACAAGGAGCATTTATGCATTTTATTCATTTTTCTATTTGCAGTGGAATTTGTTTTTGTTAGAACAAAACTTATTTTATGTTATTTTTAGCACTTGGTGGACTTAACGGACTTGTTTGGTGGACTTATCGGTATTTTTTTTGAATCAACGATAATTAGAAGGATTGTGTCTGACATTCTTTGGAATCAACAGATTCAATTATCTATCTTTGTTACTTTGTGTTTTTCGCTACATAATATTCCTTTAATGATTTTTTTTATAAAAAAACTTAATTTGAAATAAAAAATTTACTCCCTCCGTCCCATAGTAATAGTCTACCTTACTATTTTTGGACGTCCCATATTAATAGTCTAGTCCAAAAATAGATAAAAAAATGTGGATCAAGTTTACAATATTACCCTCACTTTAAGGTATTATTACAAATAATAAAGAAGTTGTAAATTAATTGGTTAAGGGTATAGTTGTAATTGTGTAAAAAGTAATAGAGAAACCTGAAAAAGTGATGTTTTTATTAAACTGCGTGTTTTTTGTCGGTGGACTATTATTATGGGACGGAGGGAGTATCTTTTTCTCTTATTTCAATTTACTTCTAAAAAGGTTTATTTATTTCTGAAAATACAAAAGATATATTAAAAATATTTAAATTTTTCTGGAAAAAAAATCCTTTAGTTATTTTTAACTTTTAAAAAATATTCAGAATTTTTTTTCTGAGAATATAAACTTTTTTTTTAAATGAAACAAGATTTAACACAATTTGAAATTGTTTTAAAGTAAAAAAAAGTTTTTGTAACTTAGAAATTTTTTTTAACACAATTTTTTATGTTTTAAATATGTTTGGAAAAATTATAATTTTTTTATCAGTTAAAACTTTTTTTTTGGAAAACAAAAACAATCCCTGTTAAAGGACTAACTATGTAAAATTTGGCATTGGGTTGAAGGGTAAAATAGGTAAAAAAAAAAAAGTTTGATGTACCATATTAACAGGAAAACCAGAAGTTCAAGTATTATCTTGGGTACGGTATGATATGTATATATTTGTAATTATTAAATGCCTTAAATCCATCGAATTACAAATCTCCAGACCAATGTTAGAATGAATAAAATAAAGAATATTTTCATCAAAAGAAGCTAAATCGACTTAACAAGACAATATGGTGTTAAAAAAATAATACTATTTGATGTAAAATTTACAAATTAAAAGGCATGAATACAACTACGCATTTAAAAACGTTATGGGTCCCAAGCCAGGATGTTTAATGTGTTTCAACCACATGTGGTCCGCGTATAAACAGGGCACTTACAAAGAACATCCGAGTAATGTGCCCAACCAAACTTCACGAAGATGGTTCTTTCAATCAACTTCAAGTGCTTTGTCATTATGTTTGAGCAGCCACTATAAGCAGCCAAACACTATGATAATATAGCCAGATTCTAATGGTTTTATATTTTTCTATAACGTTTTTTTGTACCTGGCCACATGGCTTGTTGAAGACATCAAGAGCGTTAGTTAACAAAAGATAATAAAGCTAACTACCACCTCAAGCATCACTCATTTTGACATAAATGTTGGCCTAAGACGCTAGAACCCAGTATAATTAGTGTTATCCCGAGTTCTCATATATGTGATTACATGAAAATCACTTGGATATTATGCAGACATTTCTCAACAGATAGGGTTAAAAAAATCAGTTTTATGTCAAGATTCAAAAACATGACCCCTGACATATCTTTTTATCAAAAGAGAAATTACAGCAGTTAAAAGGCATAAATACAAATCACATGTTGACCTTACAGCTTACAGTATAGAGCTACTCCTCTGCTTTGGTATCATAACTCGATTCTCCTGTTGACTGTCCACGTGAATATGTGATTCTATAGATATAAAATGCTAGTGCTCCAGCACTGCACATTCAAAATGAAAAGAAGAATAAAACAATATACTGATAATCATTTTGTACCTACAAAAATAATGGTCATAAAGATTCAACATTGAACTTTGGACTAGGATTTTCAACTTGGTAGACTGGATCGGATCGGTTGACTTATTTTATCGTCTCCGTTGACTTTATAACAAAGCTCAATAAGTAGGAAGGGTCGGGTAGCAACTGCTCGCTTTGGAACATTATTATACACATAATCGCATACAATAAAAAAATCTACAGACTTCAAACTCTGGTGTAACTTAACACAGATAGCTTTACCCTTGAGCGACGCATGTACAACAGGAAGTAATACATATAGCTTTACCCTTAAGCAACACTTGTACAACAGTAAGTGGAAGCGGGTTATGGAAAGGGAGTTACAGAGGTAAAAAAACATAAATTATAACTTAGAAGTAGGTTTTCTGGCACTTGTACCTGCTATGAATTCCTACATTTTCTTGATGTGGTCCTTAGTCATTCCATCCTAATACTCATGAGCTATCTCCTGTCCTATATGAAAAAGCACAAGCGACATTTTTTTAACCACTTAATGCAACAAACGTCTGGTTAATAAACTGGACCGGTAAGAATTTTCATTCTTTTAAAATGATTAACATTACGTACCTAATTTTTTAACCAAATTGGTTGTATAAGCAGAAATGAGAGAATGCATCTCGCTCCACATCGGAGGGCGGTATCCAAGTCGGTAACGCTTGTTGGAAACATTACTGTCTCGAACATGGTATTTAAAAAAGTGGCAATAAGCTGTCAACAAAAGATGAAATTACTCTTTCTACTTACATTTTATTCATTCTTCAATATTTTCAAGTGCGTGTATCTGAGGTGAAATAAATGACGCTTCTACTCGTTCCATGAACTTAACAACCACGGAAACCAGAAAAGTTTAGACCTTTTAACTAATCTGTAAACTAAAAGAACAACTTTCTGATCTTACCTCATCGGATTGGCTCAAGTAAGGACTCTCAACCATCTGTAGATACGTTTCAAGGCGTTTCTTGATGTGATTAATGTTTTCCTTTCTTTTTGGTAAATGTCTTTCACGCTAGGATTATCATGTTCTTCTTCTCAACGGGCTTCGCTTGTTGAGGATGTTTAGATCTTACTTGCTTCAGAACCGAGATAACAACTTTCGGTTTCATTTTAAGTTAGTTAGTCGTAAATGCTAAATACTTGAAAGTCTAAGAAAATGATAATAAGGTTTGTCCTCCAACCTGTTGTTCCTGAAGAAAAGAGTATGTTTGTCACTGTGTCTACTGATTGATAGACTGGAGAACAATACTCAGACCTGCAATTTTTACTAAAAAATGTTCTACACACTTAATTTCCATATTTAAAATTAAAAAACTGGTAGTAATGGTACCTAGAAGGTAAGCATTCTTTAAAGCATGATTCACTCCTGACTTGATAGATCCAAGTAGATGCATAGGTGTAAATAAATCAATAACCTCTGCAGCATGGCCTCCTCCAAGCCTAAGCATTAGCAATATCTTCTTTTGGAACGAGTCATGCTAACTGACAATTTCTCCATGCACATCCTCTCTCGGTGGTGACTTTTCAGGAGTAATAATCAACGCTCTTGGATTTTCTCTTGGAACAAAAAAAGTATTTGGCATCTCACTAATGACACAATAATACAGTATCTGCATAAACAATTAAAATAATAAGTGAAGTTTAATCCCCTTCTTGGTTAAGTTTAAATACTGATATAAAACTCTCACCTTTGGACTACTTAGGTTTGGGTCGTACTTCAGAATTGGCAGTCTACGCTCTCTAGAAAATTGCCTAGTAGTCAGCAAGGGATATTGTGTGTTTACCTGTGAGTACCGCATTCTTTATGTTAACTCTTGCTGCGAGTTCGTTGTAAGCGACATAATTGAAATAATTTTTAGTAAAACCAATGTTACATATTTTGTTAAGATAAAAGAGGAATCATTAGAAAAAAGAGACGCTGGAAGATACCGCCATGGTATAGCAGCGGGATGAAGACAAGAACATGCAAAAGAAAAATATGGATTGCACTCAACTGTCCAGGCGAATCTTAATAGTTTTTACCTGTGATGTTTGAATAACTGAAAGTTGTCCTATGTTTATCATCTACATTATTGACAAATTAAACATAAATTCTATTATGATCCAAAAAATCTAGACTACCATGTGAATTTGATTGTGGTTACTTGTGTTAATAAAATGTATTGGACATGATACAAATAAAGAGTAGTTGAGTACTTGCATAGAACTGGTGCAACATGAAGTTTTCAAAAGGAAACTAAAGATCACTGAATCAAAATGTAGCATATATAGTTGGGACTTTCACCTCTGAAAGATGATGGAAATCAGCACAACTCAACAGGCCAAGTGTCCAATTGTGAAAGAAAATTGAATATTCTCGTCATTCTTCCATGTGATCCTACTGATCCTTAATTCTGTTGCTTCTAATATATGACTGGAGTAGCATTCAAAGGTGGCAAGATGGACAGTTAGGGAATGAATCAAAATGGATTCAGGCAGAAACAAGTCACTTTTTAGTCATCTACTTACTCAAATAAAATGACGGACCACTACTTTGTAGGAAAAATTCCAGCAACAAATGGTTTTTCACCAGACTTTGGTTCATTCAAGTGATGCCAATTCAGCTTTAGTTTTGAGTTAAAAAAGATACACAAAAGGCAGCAGATAGTGTAAAATCAAACTGAAGTATATGATAAAACCAATTTATTAGAGTTACAAGTTATTAGAGTGACGAATCTATATGATACTCTAGGCATATACATAAAGTCATAAACAATGTTCAGGGACTAAATAGTGCAAATATTGAAAGCATATAGGATTTTTTCAACTTTTGTCCTTCATTGAAATCTCAGAGAGTGTTTGGTTTGGGGAAGGGGAAGGGGAATGACTATGGGTATTGGAATGAGAATGGTTTGTATGTGGTTCCATGAAGACTATCAGTAAGAGTAATATGTTACGTTACCATGAGGATACACATATCCATAAGCGCTATATCAGCCAATCCATCTTCGTCATGCTTGTGTAAATAGACCACATAAGCACTGTAGTGGCTATGCTTTGATCTTCAGGAAATGATACCAGGTCCATATATTATTGCTTGATTTCCGGCTTATCCATAAACTTAACCTTCGTCATGCTTGTGTAAATAGACCACATAAGCGCTGTAGTGGCTATGTTTTGATCTTCAGGAAATGATACCAGGTCCACATATTATTGCTTGATTTCCGGCTTATCCTTAAACTTATGCAATGTTATTTCTAGAGAATGTAAGCAAGAAGAAACCAACAATTTTCTTCTTCGTGGGACGGGTAGCAGGGCCATGTGGTAGAGCACGGTTTAACCCACTGGCACGTTTCAGGCCACCCAAGCTTGAAACATGACTACATATTCTTGTATACTCTTTTCACCTTTGGTCCCACACGTGACTTCAACTGTTATGGAAGGCATCATTTCAAGTATGGACTCCACATCTTGGATTTCGGCAGCAGAGAAACCTGCGGTTTCAGAAACTAACTCAGCACGGTCCTCGGTTGTCATGTCACGAAGCTCCTGAAGGGTCTTCACCTTCTACAAGAACATATATAAATCTACTTAATTAGCAAAAGTTGATATATTTTTCCAAACAAATGCTATGCAAGGGATATGCAATCTTTTACCTTGCTGGGCTAATCTTAGCGGGTATATTTTTTTCTATAGTGTGAAACAGAATCCAAAAAACGTCTCTACAACTGATGCTTTTTGCCCTCAATCACCTGAGAGAAGAGTGAATAATGACTCTGACAGGATGTGTACTGCTTCGCTGCAACAACCTTTTGCAGCTTAATACCAAACGGTCTTGCTGCAGTAACCAACAAAGTTTATGGTGACTCAGTTCTGGTTGCTCTACCGCCAACTGCATTGTCTAAGGTAATGGCCATATACTCTACAGGTTTAACATCTTATATATAAATCGATTATATTTTGTAAGACCAAGCAAGTACCCATTAGCTCACGAATATCTAGACTCGTTGTGTTTTATATCCAATAGGTCAAACTGGTATAATTCTGAAAACAAAGGTCAGCTAAATAAGAAAAGGGTGAAAGTGCATAAACATAATAGACTAAACTAATATCAAAGTATCTCTAAGGTATTATACATTAAACTAACAAAATCTTTCTTCTACAGTATTGCATCAACAGGAACAAAAGCATCATAAAGATCAAAGACTGATTGTATTGATAAAGATGGCTAGGCAAGCAGAAACATAAATGTATTCCGTTCAACCTTAACAAAGCTCAATAAAGTTTACCTTTATAGACACCCGTGACGTACATAGGTGCATCAGCACTCAAAGCAGAAATTATGACTTTCTTGGCACCACCCGGAAAATACAAAATGACCAACTATAAATATGTAACAAACAGAGATTTAATCAAACCTTTAAATGGGCAACAACCTTGTCCTTGGCGGCGAAGTCACCAATTATTAAGTGGCCAATCATATAATATGTTCGTTTTCTCACGTTATATCTTTCAAGATTATAAAATTTACTTTATATTCATATTTTAAGCTTGCATTTGCACCCCATCTGATCCAAGGAAAAAGTATTAAAATATACCAGAAGTTGTAAACGAAGAAAATCAGTATAAAATATAAGCCACGTTACAAACAAGAAGTATGGGAAGAATTAAAGGACAAATCACTTTTTTATTATGTTATCGGTCCTTAAAGTACATACCTAGCTGTAACTTTTTAACGTAGTAAGCGACAAATCACGTGTTAAGAATGTATTTTGAATCCACTTCATAAGATACCATACCTTTAAGTGTAGGTAACACTAATACGACAATCAAATGACTATTAATGGAACTGAAGTTTCATCCCACGTGGATTGCATTCGCCTCACGGCTGAACCATTACACGCTCTTGCTGTTGCAACACGTCCTGCGCGAGCAGCTCCTGATTCTTGAGTTCCTAGTGCTGCTTCCTCTGGCTTTCACTTGCTACTCTGGCTTTGACTTGGTACTCTACTTTGGCTTAAACATGCTGACCAAAAATATTACATTGACCAGGTGAGAGGTGTCATCTATTTAAGCTAAATGGTGGTCAAAATTGTGAGATCCAGAAAAACTTACCGAGATACTAACCACGTAGTGATTCTTCATCACTCTAAAGAACAATGATTAAAACAAAACAAACCATATAAAAGTTGTTAATTATGAAGGAAGACTTACCAATAAATCCACTAATCTACAAAGAACTCAGAATTATATGACAAACATGCTACATAGAAAGTAAACATTGACTGAATCATGAATGAGTTGTAATAACAAAACTATAGTGCTATTTAAGAAGCTGATTGGTTTACCCTTTTACCTCCAGTAAAAACAATAAAAAATACATTTTATTATTTAAAATAAACATACAAACACATTAAAGAGAGATCAGAGATGATGATAACAATAAATATATATTTGCAGTAGGGTTTGAGAAAAGTATACCTTGTAAATAAAAGAAAGAAGATGATCAACCTGAAAAAAAAACAAAAACATATGCATACAAAAGCTAAAAAAAATATAACATAGTATATCATTGGAGTTTTGAGAAAATACGATACCTTTCAAACAAAACAAAGAAGATTATACTTGGAAAAAAACCTACAAAAAACAAAGAACATTATGGTGGATGCTTATTCACAGATTTAGGGTTTGATAAAAAAGAATGATACATGATTAATTAATAATAAGTTTGGATTTCGATGAATATAAAAAAATGATACGTGATTAACAAAAAGTATAGAATTGGATGAATATATTTAGAAGTATATCTTCATATTTTCAAAAAATAAATAAAAAGATACTACGGATTATTGTAAATAAACAATTATTATGAATTTCTTAAAAAAAATCATATAAAACTTGCCAAACTTAATTAAGAACCGCATAATAAATATAGGGGTTTACCATCATTAAAAAAAAGAAATCCAATAGCTCAACTGAAAAACACAAAAACAATTAACCAAGAGGTCATGAGTTCGAATCATGCAACCCCCCATTTAACAAAACACTTTTTAACAGTCTTCAAAAAATCCGAAAAATTTAATTAAAAACCGAAATTAATGAAACGGACCTGTCCAGACCTTCAAAACGCAAATTTCAAAATAGAATTTTGAAAAACTGTGTTTCCAAAACGCGATTCTCGGAAAACTGCGATTTTAAATCAGAATTTCGTAGAATTTAGAGATTTTATTGGAAATTCTGAAATACTATTGGCTAAAAGATGTGACTGGGATATGACTGGATTAAAATGTGTGGTTTCAAATCATAATTATACCTATATATAATATAGATATATATATATACATATATATATATATATATATATATATATATATATATATATATATATATATATATATATATATATATATATATATATATATATATATATATATATATATATATATATATATATATATATATATATATATATATATATATATATATATATATATATATATATATATATATATATATATATATATATATATATATATATATATATGATGTAATTTGATTATATGATTCTTTGGTGATTATTTTAATATTTATACGAGGTATTTATACGACGTAGATTGTCACAAGAAACCCTAACTCCCCTAGTAAATCAATCGAAGCTATTCCCGTAGGAAATTCTAGCTATCCTAGATCTAAACCAAGTTGTGGATATATAAGATCCCAACAAAATGGTTGATATTCATAGGAATGTTAATATTAGTTGATTGTGATATTAAAGAAGAATTGGCGAGATTAAATCTGATATCGATGTCATGACGATCTTTCCTTACAGAGTGGAGCTTGACAAAACTTTACCACCTGGAAAGGTGTCATCTGATTCGTTGTCACCCAATTCTTAAATTTTAAATCGAAAGGGTGAATGTTGCACTTGAGGCTGTCACTGGAACCATTACCCAAAAGCCTCATGCCACTAGTACCTTTCCGAGAAGTATAATTGAATGTGTGAGTCATTTCATACTAGTGACTCATTTGATAACTATTGTTGTAAGAGCTATAGGATTGGAAATTAAGTGTTGTTCATATCGAGCTTTTATTACCCTTTTAAGGTTTATGAATAAGGTTGAAAGTATTGGAAAATGAGGTAGGATGTCGCATTGAGTATAAGTTAATTAAAACTTGAATAAAGTAAAATTTAACTTTTATGGACTATGAAATTGTTAAGAGGAAGTCGTTAAGTTCTGTGATTGAATTATAAGGTTTTAAATTATTGTTAGTTCGTGTTAAAGGTTTTTCCTAGGCCATTGTCCACTAACGAGGATGCCCAGTGTCCAAGAAATAAATTGAAGAAATCTTCTTCTGAATTGGGACCGATGGATCTTTCGGGACATGTGGAACACCTAATGACTCTTATAGATTAGTATTCATTGTGGTATCTTTTAAAAAAAATAATCCCTAACTTAACTGAGACATCAGTTGGTAGGATGAGTTCTTGGAATTGTATGACATAGTGACACGTAATGTGTTACGGTACAATTTTGACTTGTTTGTGATTAATGAAAAGACTACCTCTGATTGCTAAATTCTACATGTATCGATGTTATCTATCTTTTATTGCTTCATCCTAATGTTCGCATTAGTGATGCAACCATTGAGCAAGTACTCATCTCTATTTGAGTTACATTGTGGATTATTCTTTTTGAGTGCCATCGAAGTCATGAACCTCATGATTATTTGGCTAAGCTCATTTCCTATCATATTGTAGTTAGTTCTTGGTGAACCACTCTTCATCACTCCTTTGCAGATCACTCATTGTTTTTATAAGATAAAACAGTATCCCTTGACAAAAATTGGGTTTTCATCACCATATGGCTTATTTAAAGTAAGACTTATAAGTAATCGTTATCGAAATGAAGTTGTTTATAAAACACCTTGGAAAAACTTAATTGTTTTCATAACAAAGAAAATTTTTTGTAAATTTATTTTTGATTCTTATTTAAGAATTAAGCATGAAAGTGTTTTTATTATAAACACGATGATAAAATTTTGACGAATTGAGTGCCTACATACAATTTGGAATGGACCATGCAAGGCTGATTAGTAGTCACTATGAAATTGTTACTAAACATTACATTTTCTTTGTAATTATGAAAGATTGAATTTTTACGAGATCTACAAGAAGTGAATAATAGGGACATATTGTTAGAGACACCTACATATGTGCCCGTACCATTTATTCTTCTGAGTCGAATTTACTCATATGTGGATATTGTCTTAACTGACAAATGACAACTCTTTCTTTTCCAATTCTTCTGTGGTGTGATTCTTTGGAAAAGCATCTGATTACCGAGTGTTGATACCCGATTGGATGTATCAACGTTCCTATCATTTCTTTTGATTAGATTTCATTTGAATGACCTGGGTAACGATCCGAGGAGCTTTCGGATGCGTACTCAAGTTATGAAAACATGGGATATATTCATATTCATTAAAAGTTTTCGTCTGTATCTGATTTGAAATTATCTCGCGTAGATTATGCGTTGACCTTACTCTTTTAAAGTTAGTTATGTCTCCAGATATCCTTGAATTTGTGAAGGATTATGAGTTATTATTAGTCTGTTGAGAAGTTCACATCTTATCAACGGTAATGAAACTGGAAAGTTGATAGTACCAGTAGAATGGATTTATTGATTATGACATGACAACATTGTCTTAATTGATGGGAACTCGAGTAGAATTCCCATAAATGATAAGATGTTGATTATCAAAAGTGATCTAAATAATTCTTGATGGATGACCATATCCTGCATTTAGACATGAAATTTTACCGTGAATAGTTGTGAATTAGTCATAGATATTATAACTAGAAAGAACCTAATATGAATTTATTAAAAAGATGTTTCTGTTATCTAAACTTTTAGGAAGTATTTGCTGGTAAATTACCTAGACTTTCGCCATTAAGGCAAGTTGAATTTGGTATTGATTATATTCCTGGTGCTGCACCTGTGGCTTGTGCACTGTACGTCAGCACCATTTGAATTAAAAGAATTACCGTACAACTGAGAGAGTTGTCGGAGAAAGCTTTTATTCTACCAAGCTCATCATCATGAAAAGCTATGGTGTTATTATTCCTTATATCTATTTATTACCGTGAACTAAGTAAATTGACGATTAAAATCTATATCCACTACCCAATATGATAGATTGTTCGATCATTTACAAGGTTCTAGCGTATGTTTTAAAGATTTGATCCACGACATGGTTATCATCAACTTCGTGTCCGCGAAAAAGATTATCTATTCCAATCACTACATCCAGAACTTGTAATGAACATTATGAGTTTCACGTGATGTCGTTTGGATTGACCAATGCACATGTAGCATTCATAAATTTGGTGAATCACGTGTGTAGGCTGTAATTTGATAAATTCATGCTTGTGATCATTAAAAACCATCTGTTTGTTTATAAGAATAGGAAGGAGTTAATAATCATTTATAAACTGCCCTGAATTGGCCGAATAGTGAAAAATTGTACCTTGAATATTTAACATGTGATGAAAGACTTAATCCTTTACATTATTTGACCGTGTGATTAATAAAAAATGGAATATATTGACTTTTCAAAAATTGGAACCATTAAGGCTTTGGGTTTTACCAAAAATAAAATGGAAATATGTTTTGACAAATGTTTTAACAAAGGATTTTTAAGGGATTATTCCCTTATACACAAATCATTTAACTAAACTCCTGTTTAGGGGTAAATGTTTGTGTATACCTCAAGACAACCTAAGAGGGATTGAGGAAACCATTTATACCATGACTTGAAATTTGAAGCGACAATTTTTTCTTTTCAACTAAGAAAATTTCGACCAAAGTGTAAACAAAGATTTTCGAACATTTACGAATCTTATTAATTATTTTAATTATTTTCGATAAATCAACAAAAATCTTGTTAATAAAATTCAAATTTATTTTGAACATTTTTATATAATTAGTCGAACTAAGAAATTTAAAATTTTTACGTTTACGTTTCATAAAATTAAATATTTATTATTTAATTACTTGAATAACTATCGACGCTTTAAACGTCGGATTGAGAAAAAAAAACTGATAAAAATGATAGTTGAGACGAAACTAAAACCTAGAAAATGTGAAGAAAGAAATTTTGAATGAATACGAACATGATATTTATTTCATCAGAAAGGTGAATATAATTACTGACACATAATATAGAAAAGAATAAAGAACCACTTAGGATGTGTTCCTTAATAATGATTGTGCAAAATAAATTACCGAATAATATAAAAATAAACGATGTTTGTAAAAAGGATAATATAGATAATAAAAGGGGTTCGCGGCTAATGTAAACCAATAGAATTGAGAAGCTGATGGCGCTAAATGTATAAAAGACCGCTTGTGGTTATCTAAATTGGGAGGATTGTGAGATATAGTCATATTGGAATCCCGTAAGTATAAGTATTCTATTACTGTCATTTCTGATTTAATGTATCTTTATCTGAAGAAGTTGTACTGATGGCAAATTATGAAGGCAGACATCGCCTCATACATTAGTAATCGTCTAACTACTGCGAAGGTCATCATCTGAATTTGATTCGATTTGGGTCATCGTCGACAGACTAACCAAATCTGCTAATATCATTCCTGTTAATGATAGATTCTCAATGAAGAAATTGACTCTTTGTATTTAAAGGAGTTGTGTAAACATAGTGTGCCTGTATCGATCATCTCTATTAAGATCCTCGCTTCGCATCGAATTTCTTGAGATTTGCTCAGAAGTCATTGGGAATGAACCTTGATGAGAGTACTGTTTACCACCCCAAATCGAAGGGACGAGGTAAAGTAACGATACAAAACACTAGAAGTCTTGTTTTATGTTTGAATGATTGACCTTTGGTAATGAACCGTATAATCGTTTCCTTTGGAGATATTATCATTGATAATTATCGTATTAGGATCGAGACCGAATCTTGTGAGGATCTAAATGTAAGAGCATCTGTAAGCAGGAGTTGGGAGGAAGACACCCGACATACACCCATTGTGAGTTGAACATGTCTTTTAGGTTTAAGGTTTCCTATGATGACAAACCTAACCTTGCAAAATACCCAACCCGCGAGACCTGGAATGATTGTGTAAATTAGGATCTGATTATTGACTGCCGGAAGTGGGCAGGAGGTTATGTGAATATGAAGTGTATATCTTGAAGTGCCGGATGGGTAGCGAAGTTATGCCAAAAAATTTCACCATGGAAAGATGAATGAATGATCTGAAAGATCATGGGAAATAAGTCCCCGGTTTATGGGACCATTGAGATGATATAAAAGTTGGTTTGAAAGGCATATAAGCTGGATCTACCCTAGGACATCAAGGGATGCGTGAATTATGTTCCGTATATCTAACTTGATGAAATATCTATCAAGT
Source organism: Glebionis coronaria (assembly GCA_025667525.1). Lineage (NCBI taxonomy): Eukaryota > Viridiplantae > Streptophyta > Magnoliopsida > Asterales > Asteraceae > Glebionis > Glebionis coronaria. The sequence goes on from CM046876.1 coordinate 136,327,647, forward strand.
GAGAATTTGATTGTTTCTTAATTAAGTTTAGATCGGCGAAAAGTTGCATTCATCAAAAACCCGTGAACATCATGGATAGAGAAAGTAAGTCAACATTAAGCCTGATCTTATTCCCGTAGTTATGTTTGATGAAACTCGCGTATTGTAAAGGATTACACTTGTGAGAAAAGACCGACTGTGGAGGAAATACCCACATGTCTTTAACTCTATAAGAAGCGAGTAGCAATATAAAATGATCTTTAAGGACAAAGATCCTGTTTAGGGGTAAATGCTGTGACAATCCGTCAATTTATGGTTTATATTTTATTCTCAATATTTATTTGAAAACATTATTTTAAAGTTATAATATGAACTCACTTATTTTTGGGAAGAAATTTGGATTTACGTCTTGAAGTAGCATCGACTACGTCTAAACCGGAGGATTCTACGTTACGTGCTTACGTTTACATACACCGTTTTGGTGACAATCTGACATTTCAGGAAATAAATTTATCCGTGAATATTATTTTGGGATTTTAATTTTGAGTTGGTTCATAAACTCACAAATTTACGAGAAGAGATTGGGACTTACGATTTTAATTTAACGTCCTTTACGACTAAACCAGAAACCTTAGGTTTACGTATTTACGTTTTCGAAATCCGTTTTTGATGAGACAATTTTTATTAGATTCGTTTTGTGTCGTTGATTCATAATTTATAAAAATGTTTTTCGTAAAACGACCCGAGGGCACGTAAATCGAGGAAACTAGAATCGAGGAATACCCGTAAATTAGCGGGATGGGACAAAACAAGTTTATCCCACCCCACTAAAAGGGATGGCCATAACCATGACACAACACCCTTTGAGGTGTCAATTTGTAACAAACTACTACAACACTTGTGATTTGAAGCTTAATGTGTAAGCTAACACACAACAAAACCAACCAAACCACTTTACTCAAACCATTTACAAACTTAATACATGCAAACCACTCATCCTCCCTTCCTCTCTCTCTCTAAATTTCGTCCAAGAACCACCACAACACCACAATTTGATCTTAAGTTAACCACAATATCATGTGTTATTCATACATATGTTGAAGAACCTTTGAAGATATGAAGATTTGAGGTGATCTTAACCTATGAAAAGGAGTTTTCATGAGGTTAAAGGGCTGAATTCATGGAGGTTTTCATCTATACAAAGGACACACGAAGTTTCCTTGCTAAAGTTGAAGATTTGATAACAAGAACCAAGTCTTGTTCATCAAAACCTCATCTTTTCATCACTAATGGTGGTATAAAGATTGTTCTTCCTATCCTCTTGTTATTTTGATTATGTAATATTGTATTTTCTTTATTTATGTATATGTATATTATGATGAATGATGATAAAAATATTATGTGGGGATTTGGTGTTGATAAACATGGGTAAAAAGATGGAAAACCACATGTAAAATGGTTAAAAACATGCTAAATATGATGGCTGTATAAAAACAGTAAGTAACCAAATGTTAAACTGATAAAATGGTAAAGTGGAATCAATATACAGTAAGTATTAGGTGTTATACATATGTGAGAGTTGGCCATACAATGAAATCATAAAAATGAGTGAGATATGATCAAAACAAGTTTAGAGTGTAAATCTGCCTACACTGTTTTGGACGAATTTATTAAAATATTTATAAGTTGATTCATCAGTAGCTATAAAGGAATAAAATGAAGCACATATCATGTAGTTTCTGTGATAAAAACTTGAGGTCCTATCTCATTATAGAACTCTAGATATGGACATTTTAGTGAACTTAAAATTTAGGACTGATTTTGTGAAATTAAAGTTTAATATTATTATATAAGTACTCAAAATAATATAGTATAAAATGTGAAATTAAAACCCACTAACTTGTATATTTCATTTATATAAATATGTATAAGGATAAATAAATGGACATTATATAAAAATGGTAGTTTGGTAAGTTTTATAAGTTATAAAAATTATAAACATGATTTTTACGTCTTTTCGGCTAGTACCGTAAAAGTAACGTTTTTCGTCAATTAAAACTTAGACGGTCGGACCCGTCAAATGTAAACTTTTTAAAAGACATATACTGATATATAAGTACTTAATACAAGTAAAAACCGATAAAACCCCGAACTATATAACATACAGACATTAACGGGTTAAGTTAGCATTATTGGACTATTAATCCAACGAAATGGGCTAAACACTTATAAATTTACTTATTGGGCTTAACCCACTTGGGCCCAACATAAAAAGTATAATACTGATAATAAAGGTGTAAAATGGACTAATATAAAGTATTGGGCTTGTAATAGGCTTATTGGGCCTAAAACATGTAAATAAGTAAAACTAGTAAACTAATATAAAAGTTACCAACACATAACACTAACATGAGTAAATGAGAATGTAGAAACCCACTTGATCATCATCATATATATAAAATCATCATATTTATTCATAATTGTTATTTTGATAAAGTCATTGGACAAAAGTCTAAGACGACTATTATTTGTCTAGGTTTCCGTGATTGAAGCACGTACCGTACATCCAAATCGCTGATAACCGCCTTCCCACATCAACGTGAGTTCATAGCCTCGCACTCTTTTAAATGTTTTTATGAAATATTTTATAAACCCGCGAGGGAGATAACATGTTAGTTTTTATGAAATAGGACACTAGTTGTCCCGATTGTTTGTTTATTGATTTGGACCCGAATGATTGTATGACCCGATGAATGATTATATGACCCGATAGATGAAATGAAATGAATTATTAAAGTTAGGTTATGTCACTAAAAGTCCCATTAGCATGAATTGTGAACTACCGGAATTTGGTAGACGCTTATGCATATAATAGTACTATTTGGGGACGATCACCCCAGTTCGCGCCTTGAACCATCGTGCCACATTGATTGGTAAGCGAATTTATGTATGAGAAGATTTACACAAGCGTGATTATTGTGACGACACGCTAATTTAGATGGGCAAATGCGTTTCGGGTTAGCTACCCGTTGTTTGTTGTAGTAAGGTAACAATGTCATGCGGCTTATAATAATCCAAATAACGAAATACTGCTATACGCACTAAATTACAATGAATTGCCTGACTAGCAATACGGGGTCTTATTATTGATATTATGTTCGTGTTTTGGTTTTCATAACCATATTCATATAACGGTTTTTATTTAATCTATACAACGTTATAAAACGTATTGTATGATGTTTTTACGACAATGGTTCGTATAATGATTTTGAAGGCAAAAGCCTATATTATGATTTTTGATAAGGATTTGTATAAAATGACTTTGGCTATTTTATGGCCTATTACAAAGATTTGTACAAAATGATTTTCGGTAATAATTTTATACCGATGTTATATTGATGGATTTTATTAAACTCTATGAATTCACTCGGCGTTTTAGCTGACCTTTTCTTTTAACATGTTTTATCTCAGGTACTTGAAGGTAATTCTCGGGAAGATAACAAGAATTCATTGCCGTACTTAAACAACAATTTCCATTCAAATGTTTTGTAAAAATTGTATGAAATAATATGACTTGGGACCTATGTAAATTTGATATTTATGAATGGAAATTCTTTATTATTAAACGACGCGATTTTTAAGCGTTGTCTATGATGTGAGTAATGTGCTATCCCGTAACACCAACGAGTCTTCCGCTGTATTAAATTGTATAAATTTGGGGGTGTTACAGGTGCGTTTGGCCTAACAGTGGCATCGGCTGGGGTGGTTTGTTCAGGCAGTAGGAATCGAGACCTTGTGGTCTCGATGGGAATTTGACTCAAGCAAGGGAAACCGGCTACTGCCGGTGGTAGTAACACCACTGTCAGTGGGAAACTGGCAGTTAAGGGTGTGTTTGGTTTTTAGTTTAAGACAGAACTAAGGGGGTGTTTGGTTCGCAGCTTAAAGCAGTTAGGGGCTGTTTGGTTCGGTCTGGTTCATGGGGAGCCGGTCCGGTTCATATTTTTAAGTTAATTAAAACATGGGGTTGTCACGGGAACGGTTATTTAAACAAGTCATGTTTCGATACGTTGCATTATTCTTTTCGAGTCATTATTTTACAAGTTATATTATTTTAGCATGGAATTAAATTAACTATAACATGTTATAATTAATTTAATTAAGACATGACTTAGGTTTATTATTATTAGTAATAATACATGATTTTAACCTAAGTATTTTTATTATTTAACTTAGACTAAAGTAATTAATTAGTTATTAAAACAAGGCATATAATTAATTAATTTCCATGACTTAGGTTATATAATATAAATATTAATACATGTTTTAACCTAAGTATTATATACACTTTAATTTAATTAAATCATGCTATATTTAATTAAATCTTATAATATATAGTTTATTTAATTTACATGAATTAGTTAATAAACTATACTATTAATCACATGACTTAGAATATTAATCAGTGAAACTTAAGCTTATCTCATTAGCTTAATAATCCAGCTTATTTCTAATTATGGAAACTTTCTATTTTTAGAAACTTATCTATTTTAAGCAGTAAATCTATTTTTGGAATCTTTCTATTTTTGGAAACTTTCTTTTTTTGGAAACTTTCTATTTTAGGAAACCTGCTATTTTTTGGAAAGTTACTTATTATTACATAACAAGTATAGTAATACAAGAAATACTTAATCAGAATATCTAGAATACATGATAAACACAGCATAACGATAAAATCAGTAAAACAAGACATGAACATATAAAACAAGCTAAAATATGATATAAAACCAGTTAAGTACACAGTAATCAGAATAATTATACACGTATATTATCTATGTTGCATTAGTGAGATCAAAGTAGGACTCTTTTCTGTTCGTCTTCTTCGTTCACTGGACTTAAGGTACGGATTCTCCGTCCTTTCAGTATGGACATTCTTTCCGTATTAGGATTTCCCCGTATGCAGCCAACTGTTTTCCCAGTATATGTTTTATATGTTTTGAATTGCTTATGTTTAATTAGATACCTAAAGCCATATACATGCATGACCAGTTTCACCTAGTTATGGAGGTACCATAACCATAACCCTGGAGGCACCAGTGTTATGACTTCACCACGGCGGAGTGATAGCTCGTGGCGTTCCTTTCAGCTTTTGGCCATATTATTATTATTATGTCGGGCGTATGGGTGCATCCTAGGTTACATGTTTTTACAGATTATTCAGGTGAATGTGGTGTGTGCCTTGCATCCTTCATAAGGAGCTGATCCTTCCTACCCAAACTTATATTAATTTGAGGCAGCCCCTCTAATTGCATGACGAGGTCACCCCTCAAAGTTTCATGCACGTGGATATTTCATGACCTATATTGGCTAATGGTTAACATGTTAAACATTTTTCATAAGATAAACATAAGGCTTTTCAAACTATAAAACCAGTTTTACTAAGAATTACTAGGTTTTCCAGGACTTATTCATTTCCGCTGCTATATGTTTTGCATGCTTATATTATTCATTCCATGCTTGTATATTCGTGCACTGAGCGTTATGCTCAGCCGTTACTTTCCTTTACATGTCCCAACACGGCAGGTACCTAAGGAAAGACTCGAGCATTTGGAGGACGTGCATAGGATGGAAGCTGCCATAGACTTCTTCTCATTTTGCCTTCATATACTTATGCTTGTTTAGTCTTTCATTCATTTCATTTACTTTACTTATGTTTTGGGCTTATGTTTAAGAACCGATGTTTGATTCCGGTTTTCCCTATGGTCATGTATGTTTTACTACATATTACCTTGCATGCTTTGATGACACGCCATAATTACGTGTAATGGTCCACTTATCACAGTGGGGCATTACACGGTTACTAGGCTAATCTTAGAGTGGAACTTGAGTTACTCTCTAGGATCAAGGAATCTCAGTAGGATGACGGTGAAATTTGGGAGATCATTTAGAACTTAGAACAGCAGACGGAGTTTCGGTTGGATGACGATGGTATCTTATGGCAGGGCACCAGACTTTGTGTTCCTGATGATCCTACACTCCGGAAAGCGTTATTAGCTGAAGCTCATAGCTCCCCATTCTCCATTCATCCTGGTTCGACCAACATGTACCACGACATCAAGCAATACTTTTGGTGGAGTGGTATGAAACAGGATGTTGCTACTTACGTCTCCAAATATCTTACCTACCAGCAGGTTAAGATCGAGCATCAGCGGTCTAGTGGGTTACTAAAACCGTTAGACATTCCGGAATTGAAGTGGGACAAGATTACCATGGATTTTGTTACCGGTTTTTTCGCAGACAAAGAGGAGGCACGATGCGATTTGGGTTATCATTGATCTACTTACTAAGTCAGCTCATTTCTTACCGATCCGCAAGGATAATCCGGTCAGCGAACTCGCCTACACTTACAAGAAGGAGATCATGAGACTTCATGGTGCTCCATCCAGTATCGTCTCGGACAGACATCCTCGTTTCACTTCGTGATTTTGGATGAGTCTGCAGAAAGCTTGGGGTACAAAACTTAAGCTTAGCACGACTTTTCATCCTCAAACAGACGGGTAATTGGAGCGAATGATTCAGACATTAGAATACATGTTAAGGTCATGTGCGTTGGAATGGACAGGAGATTGGGACGATTACATCTGTTTGGTAGAGTTTTCATACAACAACAGTTGGCAAGCCAACATTAAGTGTGCACCATTCGAGATGTTGTACGGCATAAAGTGTTGCGCCCTAATCTGCTGGGATCAGGTTGGTGAGCGAACACTTGAAGGACCAGAAATGATAGAGCTGACCAACGAGAAGGTCACTGTAGCCACGCAGAAATTGCAAGAGGCACGTTCACGTCAGAAGAGTTATATTGACAAGCATAATAGGGACTTAGATTTTAATGTAGGAGATCACGTATTTCTTAAGGTATCGCCAGCACGTGGTGTTAGACGTTTCAGAATCAAAGGGAAACGCAGTCCTCGATTTTTCGGACCGTTTGATGTCATTGAGCGAGTCGGTGAAGTATCTTACCGTTTAGCGTTACCTCCGCAGCTTTCTCATGTTCATGAAATTTTCCATGTGTCCTTGCTCAGAGGGTACAAGTATCATCCCCTTCACATGGTTCAGTATCCACTGGAACCGATTCGTGAAGATCTTACCTTCATAGAGGAACCCGAACGAGTTCTTGACAGGCAAGAACGAGTCATGAGGAAGAAAACGATTCCATTCATCAAAATCCTTTGGAGGGACCATACCGAGCGGGAAGCCACTTGGGAAACAGAGGAGTCTATTCGGGCTTCTTACCCTCATTTCATATTTTGAATTTGGGTATGTTCCTCTTTCAGTTTATTTTATCTATAATTCGGGGACGAATTATTCTTTTTAGGGGGGAAGAGTTATAAAAACCGAATGATTTTACCATGAATGGTACCCTTAGCAAACATACGTACATATTAAAACTTTCCTTTTATAGCATGAACAAGTGTCACGATTAGAAATTACAGAAATTATGTACGTATTATTATTACGATAAGCATTAGGTACGTGTTAATACACGATAATTATTATCAATAATAATTATAATCACAAACAAGAAATCATGAATGTAAGAATCACGAATATATAATTATGTATTTACGTATATTATTAATACGATAAATGTCCTTACGTACAAGTATTTATAATAACACGAATAATTAATAATAATGTAACACGTAAACACGAACACACAAACACGTAATAAAATAGACACGAGAAAGTCTTCGGGTTTCCCTTGGTGGGCCCTACAAGCCGCGACACAAGAGAAGAGAGGGGCCCAACCCATGAATTGTGTTGTCCCATATTTGTGATGATTAAACAAGAAAGAAAGGTAGATAAAAGATGAATTCTAGAGAGAGAAAGTAGTGAGAGAAAGTAGAGAGAAAATGGTTGGAACTTTTGGAGGATTAGATTAGAGAGTAAAAATGAAAATGACCAACACCCTTCCTAACATGCTAGGAAGGGTATATATAGTCCACCCACATGCGGGCTTGGCTATGGACTATATTCTAATGGGTTGGGCTTTCCTTTTGGGCTTTGGTTAGTTATAAATGAACCTTAGCTTAAAGTTAAGCCCGTAATACACGACTAACCTACTACCTATTATGTGACAATCCGTTAATTTATGATTGATATTTTATTCTCAATATTTATTTGAAAACATTATTTTAATGATACAATATGAAATCACTAATTTTTGGGAAGTAATTTGGATTTACGTCTTGAAGTAGGATCGACTACGTCTAAACCGAAGGATTCTACACTACGTGCTTACGTTTACATACACAGTTTTTTGTAACAGTCCGACATTTCAGAAACTAAATTTGTCCGTGAATATTATTTTGGAGTTTTAAATTTGTGTTGGTCCATAAAATCACAAATTTACGAGAAGAGATTGGGACTTACGATTTTAATATAACGTCCTTTACGACTAAACCGGAAACCTTAGGATTACGTATTTACGTTTTCGAACTCCGTTTTTGATGAAACAATTTTTATTAGATTCGTTTTGTGCCGTTGATTCATAATTTATAAAAACATTTTTCGTAAAACGACCCGAGGGCACGCAAATCGAGGAAACTAGAATCGAGGAGTACCCGTAAATAAATGGGGATGAGACAAGTGGGACACTTGCCCCACCCCCACTATAACCGTCCAACATACTACACCTCACCACATTTGGTGTCAAGTTTGTAAGCTAAGTAAGACACTTGTCTTACCAAGCTTACAAATGAAGCTAACACTAGTCAAAACTACTTCCACAAAACCATTTGTACATTTACAACATGCAAAAACCACCATTTTCTCTCTTCTTCTCTATGTGTGCCGTCCACTATAGCCTTCAAAACACCCCATTCATACAAATTTTAACCACAAACATATGTTATAATTAACATATGTTAATCTCCATTCAAAGAGATGAAGATTGGTGTAAGTTTTAACATCCAAGGAGGAGTTTCCATGGAGTATTAGGGCTGATTTTACACAAGGTTTTCATGAAGAATGGTGGTCTTGAAGATGGTCTTGGTGCATCACAAGTTTCTCCATCAAAATCCATGTTTTGATCACAACCTACATCATCATGGTGGTATAAAGATTGTTCTCCTCATCCTCTTGTTATTTTTGATTATGTAATCTTGTATTTCTTTTACTTATGTATATATATATGATGATGAATGATGATTAAAAATATTGTGTGGGGATTTGGTGTTGATAAACATGCTTAAAAAGATGAAAAACTATAAGAAACAAGGTTAAAATCTTGCTTAATTTAGATGGCTATATAAAACAGTAAAGAATCATATGGTAAACTGGTAAAATGACTTGAATAAATTGATATACAGTAAGCTATGGGTCTTGTACACAGGTGAGAGTTGGCCATGCAATGGAATCATTGTAATGAGTGAGATATGATCAAAACAAGTTTAAAGTACAAATCTGAGTTCACTGTTTTGGACGATTTTTAGAAAATACTTAGAAGATGATTCAACAGTAGCTATAGTAGAGTTAAATAGAGCACATATCATGTAGTTTATGTGACAAAAATTTGAGCTTCTATATTCATATAGAACTCTAGATATGGCAGTTTTGGTGAAGATGAAAATAAAAATCAGATTTTGGAAATTAAAGTATAATACTATTATATAAGCACTCAAAATTATATATTATAAAATGTTAATAAAAACCCACTAACTCATATAATACATTTATATAAATATGTACAATGGTAAATAAGTGGACATTTTATAAAAATGGTAACTTGTTTAGTTTTATAAGTTATAAAATTATAAACATGATTTTTACGACTTTTTCGGCTATTACCGTAAAATTAACGTTTTTGTTAAATAAAACTTAGACGGTTGGACGCGTCTAATGTGAACTTTATAAAACTCATATACTGATATATAAACATATAGAACAAGTAAAAACCGATAAAACCGAACTATATAACATACGGACATTAACGGGCTAAATTAACGTTATTGGACTAATAATACAACAAAATGGACTAAATCACTTATAAACTTATTTATTGGGCTTAACCCATTTAGGCCCAACTTGTAAAGTGTAGATACTGATAATATAAGTATAACATAGATTAATACAAGTTAAAGAACTTATAATAAGTTTATTGGACTTAAAACACGTAAATAGGTAAAACTAGTAAACTAGTAAGAAGATACCAATACGTAAACACTAAAATGAGTAAAAGGGAATATGTAAACCCACTTGATCATCATATATATAAAATCATCATATGTATACATAATTGTTATTTTTATAAAGTCATTGGACAAACGTCTAAGATCGATTATTATTTATATAGGTTTCCGTGATTGAAGCACGTACCGTACGTCCGAATTGCCGATAACCCGCCTTCCCACATCAACGTGAGTTCATAGCCTCACACTCTTTTAAATGTTTTTATAAATGTTTTATAAACCCGCGAGGGAGATAACATGTTATTTTTTATAAAATTAGGACACCATTTGTCCCGATTGTTTGTTTATTGATTTGGACCCGAATGATTGTATGACCCGATTGTATGACCCGATAAATGATTATAGGACCCGATAGATGAAATCAAATGGATTATTAAAGTTAGGTTATGTCACTAAAAGTCCCATTAGCATGAATTGTGAACTACCGGGATTTGGTAGACGCTTGTGCATATAATAGTACTATTTGGGGACGATCACCCCAGTTCGCGCCTTGACGGTTGATCCCCGTCGTGCCACATTGATTGGTAAGCGAATTTATGTATGAGAAGATTTCCATAGCGTGACCTTTGTGACGACACGCTACTTTAGATGGGCAAATTGAGTATCGGGTTAGCTACCCGTTGTTGGTTTAGTAAGGTAACAATGTCATGCGGCTTATAATAGTCCAACTAACAAAATACTACTAGACGCACCGAATTACGATGTATTGCCTGACTATCAATACAGGGTCATACTATTGATATTATGTTCGTGTTTTGGTTTTCATAACCATATTCATATAACGGTTTTTATTTTCATACAACGTCATAAGACGTATTGTATGATGTTTTTACGACATTGGCTCGTATAATGATTTTTAAGGCAAACGCCTGTATTATGATTTTGATGAAGATTTGTATAAAATGACTTTGGCTATTTTATGGCCTATTAAAATGATTTGTACCAAATGATTTTCAGTAATAATTTTATACTGATATCATATTGATGGATTTTATTAAACTCTATGAATTCACTCGGCGTTATCGCTGACCTTTTCTTTTAACATGTTTTATCTCAGGTACTTGAAGGTAATTCTCGGGAAGACATCAAGAATTCATGGCCCGCACTTAAATATTAATTTCCATTCAAATGCTTTGTAAAACCTGTATTAAATACCATGACTTAGGACCGATGTAACTTTGATATTTATGAATGGAAATGCTTTATTAATAAACGACGCGATTTTTATGCGTTGTCTATGATGTGAGTAATGTGCTATCCCGTAACACCAACGAGTCTTCCGCTGTACTAAGTTGTATAAATTTGGGGGTGTTACAGTTTTATACCAGAGCTCTCGTTATAGAGAACGAAAGATTTTTAAAAACCAAGGTTTTGAATAAAACATTTCAAAATCTTTTAACTATAAACATTTTTCTAAAAATTTCTAAAAATCTTTTGACTATAACGGTGCCGAAGAATTCCCGAGCTACCGACAAGGCCAGACTGAGAAGTGTTATTTTAATATATATATAACTTGGATTATATATATATGATGTAATTTTATTACATGATTGTTTGATGATTATTTTGATATTTATACGAGGTATTTATACGACGTAGATTGTCACAAGGAACCCTAAATCCCCTAGTAAATTAATCGAAGCTATTCTCGTAGGAATTCTAGCTATCCTAGATCTAAACCAAGTTGTGGATATATATGATCCCAACAAATGGTTGATGTTCGTAGAAAAGTAGATATTAGTTGTTTATGATATTAAAGAAGAATTGGCGAGATTAAATCTGATATCGATGTCATGACGATCTTTCCTTATAGGGTGGAGTTTTACAAAACATTACCACCTAGAAAGATGTCATCTGATTCGTTGTCATCTAATTCTTAAATTGAAATCGAAAGGGTGAATGTTGCACTTGAGGCTGTCATTGGAACCATTACCCAAAAGCCTCATGCACTAATACCTTTCCGAGAAGTCTAATTGAATGTATGAGTCATCTCATACTAGTGACTCATTTGATAACTGTTGTTGAAAGAGCTATAGAACAAGGATTGAAAGTATTGGAAAATGAGGTAGGATATTGAATTGAGTATAAGCTGATTGAAACTTGAATAAAGTAAAATTTAACACATAAGGAATAAGAAATTGTTAAGAGGAAATCGTTAAGTTTTGTGATTGAATTATAAGGTTTTAATTGATTGTTGATTTGTGTTAAGTGTTGTTCCTAGGCCATTGTCCACTAACGAGGATGCCCAGTGTCCAAGAAATAAATTGAAGAAATCTTCTTCTGAATTGAGACCGATGGATCTTTCGGGACATGTGGAACACCTAATGACTCTTGTAGATTGGTATTCATTGTGGTATCTTTTAAAAATCCCTAACTTAACTGAGACATCAGTTGGTAGGATGAGTTCTGAGAATTGTATGACATAGTGACACGTAATGTGTTACGGTACAATTTTGACTTGTTTGTGATTAATGAAAAAGACTACCTTTGATTGCTAAATCCTACATGTATCGATGTTATCTATCTTTCATTGCTTCATCCTAATGTTCGCATTAGTGATGCAACCAGTGAACAAGTACTCATCTTAATTTGAGTTACGTTGTGAATCAATCTTCGTGAGTGCCATCGAGGTCATGAACCTCATGATTATTTGGCTAAAGCTCATTTCCTATCATATTGTAGTTAGGTTCTTGGTGAACAACTCTTCATCACTCTTTTGCATATCACACATTGTTTTTATAAAGTTAAAACGGTATCCTTTGAGAAAATTTAATTTTCATCACTATAAGGATTATTCAAAGTGAGATTTGTAAGTGATCATTATTGAAATAAAGTTGGTTATGAAATACCTTGGAAAACCTAATTGTTTTCATAACAAAGAAAATCTTTGTAAATTTATTTTTGATTCTTATTTAAGAATTAAGCATGAAAATGTTTTTATTATAAACATGATGGTAAAATTTTGACGAACTGAGTATTGCATCGTTAGTCTTGAAATTGTATATAGTTGCGCGCCTACATACAATTTGGAATGGACCATGCAACGCTGATTAGTAGTCACCATAAAACTAATGAATAAACACTACATTTTCTTTGAAGATTGTGAAAGATTAAATTTTATGAAGTCTGCAAGAAGTGAAAAAAAAATAGGGACATAGTGTTAGGGACACCTACATATGTGCTTGTAGCATCTATTCTTCTGAGTTGAATTTACTCATCTGTGGAACTTGTCTTATTTGACAATTGATATTCTTTCTTGTCCAATTCTCCCATAGTGAGATTCTTAGGAAAAGTATTTTATTACCTAGTGTTGATACCCGACTGGATGTATTGACGTTCTTATCATTTCTTATGATTTGATTTCATTTGAATGACCTGGGTAACGATCCGAGGAGCTTTCGAATGCATACTCAAATTATGAAAACATGGGATATATTCATATTCGTTAAATGTTTTCATATGTACTTGATTTGAAATTCTCTCGCGTAGATTATGCGTTGACCTTACTCTTTTAAGTGTATTTATGTCTCCAGATATCCTTGAACTTGTGAAGGATTATGAGTTATTATTAGTCTTTTGAGAAGTTCACATCTTATCGACGGCAATAAAACTGAAACGTTGGTTGTGCCAGTAGAATGGATTGATTGATTATGACATGACAACATTGTCTTAATTGATGGGAACTCGAGTAGAATTCCCCTAAATGATAAGATGTTAAATATCAAAAGTGATCTAAATAATTCTTGATGGATGACCATATCCTGTATTTAGACTTGAAATTATAACATGAATGGTTGTGAATCAGTCATAGATATTATAATCTAGAAAGAACCTAATATGAATTTATTAAAAGATGCTTCTGTTATCTGAAACTTTAGGAGATATTTGTTGATGAATTAACTAGACTTTTGCCATTAAGGCAAGTTGAAATTGGTATTGATTATATTCCCGGTGCAGCACCTATGGCGTGTGAACTGTACGTCAGCACCATCTAAATTAAAGGAATTACCATACAACTGAGAGAGTTGTCGGAGAAGACTTTTATTCTACCGAGCTCGTCATCATGTAGAGCTATGGTGTGACAACCCTGGTTTTGAGGTTCGTCACTTAGTTTTATTTTGTGCTAGTTACGTGTCTTTATGTGTTTATGTGCTTATTAGTGTGTATAGATTTTGGTTTGAATATCGTTTCCGGTACGGGGTACCTTGTGAGTGAAACGATGTGTGATGATTTCATGTTCATGAGTTCACATGGTAGTGACTATGAAGTGAGATGGTGATATGTAGTGGTTTTACGTATACGTATATGTATTATAGAAAATCGCATTTTTACGATTTACGGTTTAGCATTTAGGGGTCTCGGATGAGGTGTTTAGTCATATGAATATTTTTCGGGATGGTTTTAAGTCATTTAGGACTTAGTTATAAAGTTTATTTCAAAATTGAGATTTTTTATAAAAGTGTATATTTTACGACTTTTACGGTAAAACGCGTAAAATTTGAATAGTTTTACGGTTTTGAGGTTTTGGAGGCTTTAGGAGCTGAAATAAATTAAGGTAAATTAAGGTAATGTTAATAACATAATATTAAATAATAAAAATAAAATAAAAACGAAATTAGGGGTGTTTGGGTCGGTTTAGACGCACCAAATAAAAGAAAAGGGGAAAAAAGGGAAAAAGGGAATCGGGCTTTTGTATATGGGCCAAGGACTTGGTAGGAAAGTATAGAAAGCCTTATTTTTATCAAAGCACTTCATAAAATCCCTGGTGATCAAGTATGGGTCGACATCCATGGAGAAAATTAGGGTTCTTCATCAAAAATCTTGTTTTCCAAAAAATCTAAGGTAAAATCTTCAAACCCTTTTCAATTAACTTGTTTTTATGATTTCTTTAATCATCTTATGATGGATTTAGGTTAGGGTTTATTTTAAAAACAGTAAATTAATGTTGTATTAATCATAATATGATGATTACATAAATTAGGTCTTGTAATTAGAGGGATTAGGGTTAATTAATGAGGTTGATTTTGTTAGACCCATTTTTAAAAACTGGGCAAAATTTTGAGTCAATTGTTTTGATCATATTGGGAGTTCTCCAAACTTTTATTTTTCGATCCACATATCCTTGGAAAGCTATTTGAAGTGGCTTTCCAATGCAAGAAACTAGAGTTAAATTGGAGGTCGGGAAGTGGGTCAAAAACAGGTTACAACAGTCGGGGGTCAAAACAGTTTTGTAATCAGCCTGTTTTCTTTTTAAGTTTTGGGTTGTTTGGGGTACTTAGGGTTGCATTGAGATCTTCTCACGAACATGAGAGATGGTTTATATATTGTAGTAAGTATCTGCACTTGGGATAAGGTTGTGGTTTAGGGTAATACCCCTTAATTGTAACAAACTTTTCATACGTTTAAAATCAGTGAATTCTGGATAGGTAGCAATATATATACATATATTGGGGCCTTAACAGTAGCCTTAAGGTTAGGGCAAGTGGGAGGTTTTAGCTATCATATGTAAAAGTATGAATATTCCTTTTAAAAAAACCATGGGTATGTTTAAGTGGACGTTTGACTTAAAGTTTTGAGACCTAAAAACTGGGACTATTTTGTGTAAAATATGAACGGGATAGTTATTAAACTTAACCAAGTTAAGGACTTGTTAAGGAAGGGTAATGGGGTGATTAGAGCTTATCAATGAGGTATTTATATGGGAATAGGCTAGATGTCCATTATAGGTTGATGAGCCATCTTAGTGATTGGTTCATGTATTGATTGCGTGTTTTTGGTTTGTTAGCTTGTTGCTAGTGCGAGGACTTGTGAAGAAGCAATCAGGTGAGTTTCATAGTCCCATGTTTATTATTGTTTTTGACTTCCAGATGGGATGGAAGAGACACTATGTTGAGTTATTTATAAATTGATGCTGTGAATGTTTTTAAGGCTTGAGATGGACTTGTGTGTACATTATGTGATTAACTGCTATGTGATTCTTTGTTTGTGTATGATTTGGATCGGAAAGGTACATAGGTGTATGGGCGCCTATGGTACCATGGTGTTTGGTAAGGCGTGATGCCTTGGAAATTATGGTTGTTGGTAAGGCGTGATGCCTTGGAAATTATGGTTGTTGGTAAGGCGTGATGCCTTGGAAATTATGGTTGTTGTTAAGGCGTGATGCCTTGGAAATTGTGGTTGTTGGTAAGGCGTGATGCCTTGGTATTGTGATGATTGATTGAACATGAATGCTAGTTGTTAATACATAATTATAGCGCATTGTCCATATGTTATTGTGTTGATGGTTGTTATTCACAACTTATAACTGATTTAACGTTGGAGTCTAAACCTATGACTCTCACCAACTTTATGTTGACGTGTTTTAGTGTCTCTTTCAGGTGATATTATGGTTAATCTTGAGAACATAAGTGGCTAGGATTTGGAGAGCGTAGGATATGCATTTAGAGGGAGATCCCCGTTCCTTCTTAGCTTTGTTTGTTTATTTATCTAGTGATATTGTTGGCACCTATATGTTTGTTTGGTTTATGTTTATTGTTTGTCTTGAGTAAGTGGTAGGGTTGTTACCTACATACCTAGACTCCTGCCTTGTTGAGATATTGTCATGACATTTGTGTCACCATTTTATGACATTTCTTATATCATTTAGTTATCTCTATAGACACGCTATTGTTGTGATGATATCCATACGTCGTACCCCATATTCCGCCATGGTGGGGTGTGACAGAATGGTATCAGAGACAATGGTTATAGAGAATTAGATTCCCTAGTCGCGTAGCCTAGTATATAGCTTAAGGGTCCCTGCATATAGGCGTCATAGGAGTATGTGTGCATTTTATATTAATTGATGTGTTTGGATGTTATTTATTACGATGTTTTGACTAGTATGAATTGAACCATAGTAAGTTCATACTTAGTCACATGTTATTTTCTTTTCGGGTTTGTGACTAGTGCGGGTTGAACCATAATCGTCCACGCTAGTCACTGTTGTATTTTGCATAAATTGTACATTATAGTACATAATTTGGTACAAGGTAGTTTCTATCTTCTGTCGAGTTATTTTACATACCTGGGGTATGTTATTTTTCTTTTGATGTTTAAGTCATGTTCCCTAAGAATCGTGTGGTGGTTCGAGTTACTAGGAGTAGGTGGATAGGAAGGATTTCAAGCTGTTTCCACTCTTACGGGCGACATGACTTATAACTGAATTTGTTTTCGTTTTGGCTTTAGTCTATGATGTTTTAGCTAGACTATGGATTTTTGTATTCCAAGAGTATTACTATGTTATTTTAATAGATGGAGTTTTGGACTTTATTGTTTATGTGGTTATGAGCTTAGGTGAGTTGATGGATTTATGTGTTATGTGTCGCATTGATTCTTATAAGTGTCATCATAGGAGGGAGTGCATTGGGGAAAGGGTAATTGTATAAGTATGGTGGCCAACATAGTTATACAAGTACCACGACTTCAATGGGTTCCTAAGTATGATTGCATGAAAGAGGATTAGTACATGCTTGTATATGATGAGATGTGGATTTTGGGTATATGTATAATATATGGGTTTATGTAATGGCTGCCTATGATATGGCTATTGTTCATTTTGTGTTATATGTTTTGGATTATAGTTGTGATTGTGTGATTATGGGGTCACACGATATGTCACACGATATGGTTTGGTTTTGGTAATGGGTTTTGTGCCTTGTTGTGGCATGGTGAGATGGTGAGAAGGTGATTACTCGTATGAAAAAAACGAGCCTAAAAGCGATTGATTGACTTGACATGTATGATAACGAGTATGTTTGGGAGATTCGATAGGTATATATATGCGGATGTATATATACTACCACGTGTTAGGTTATGGTATATGGTCGTTCACTAGTTATTATAACTTGAACGTACCTAGTACTCTCTTGTGTTTAAACAATTTATTAGAGCTCGAGTTTGGTGGAGTTTCAACGACGTTTTGAATCTTTTGAGGTGTGTCTTGTAGCTTATTCTTTGAGTTTTGTTTTTCACGTGTACGTTTTAAAATGGTGTTCTTGGTTTTAAGTCTATTGAAATAACTTGGGATTTCTTTTGAGATAATGAAATCTTTTGTGTTAGGTCTTACATTTCTTTTGGTCGGTATATATTGAGAAAAAGGGGGGGACTTGGAAATCTATTATAGGGTTAGATAGTTGGTTGTATTTGGTAAAATAAGGGTAAGGTGTTGGAGTCGTGGTTGAAACAAGATGTAACATAGGATTTCTTTTAATCAACACTTATTTATTACAAATTCTAAAAGACTTTCTTTGAAATAAAGCGAAGTAAAAAAAAATTCTTTCTTCCTACATAGTTTATATAATTGAGTTTGACCGATTTATGTCATTTATAATCATTTATACAAGGTTAAATTGAGTTTATGAAGATTACACATACAATTATATTTTTCATTTAAAAGGATTGCATTAATCACTAAGTTTATTCTTTAGTTTAAAACAACTAGTATAAAATTGTTTTGGTCATAACTTGTTCTTTTTAGAACTTTTTGAGTGATTCAAAAGCCAAAAAATTATGTACTCGGAACGTACTTTTCAAATATTCAGAAAGTATAGTCATGGGAGGTCAGTGGACTGGTCGGAATTGTTGTACAAGTGTCGGGTTCAAGGTTGAGTTGTGAATAGGAGTTTATTTTATTTGGGGTGCACGGGGTACCTAGTCTTTGGGTTGAGTTTTGAGATTGCCTAGAAGGTTGTTTGTAGATGGTTTGAGTCACATAGATGTGGGGGGTAATAATAAATGGATAAAAAAAAGATATATATTCTTTTGGAAAAGTCGATCTTTTGCACGGTTTAAATAATATGTCGCGGGGCGTAATATGTTTTGGTTGCCATTGGGTGTTTCTTGGATTATTTTTCGTTGTCATGGGTCATTTTGAAATGATACACGTTTGGGGTTTGAGTTTTCTTTTGAGTATCGTGGTTTTTGACTTGTTTTAATTGGTGCACGTGAAATGTCGTTAGTTATCCGTGGGTTGATTCGTTGATCGTATATGATGGATTCAGGATGTAGTTTTGGTTTCATATTGTTCGGGAGCGTTGAGGTAGTCATACGAAGACTTGGTAGCGCCTACACGCTTAAGTAGGTGACCATGAGAGAACGGTCGGAATACCCTTAGTGGGGAGGAAAGAGGTTCGTGGACGAACTAATGTGGGTATTTTAACACCCCCAAATTTACACGCAGCGGAATCCATCTTTGGGTGCTAAACAATGATACAACAACACATAATTTATAAAGAACGACTCGAAAAGAGACGTTTTAGATTTATCGTTCCTAAAACATTTGTCAGAGTAGCGTAGTCCCAAGTAATCGTTACCAAAAGATAAGTTAAAACAACCTATTGGTTTGTTTTGAAAATGGAACGATAAATAAATCAAAGAGTTTGAACAACAAAAGAGTGCACAACTTCATTCCCCGTGACCTCCAAGCTTCCACTTCTTGATTACCTGAAATACATGTGAGTAAAACGATCAGCAAAAATGCCGAGTGAATCTATAGGTTTATGAAATCAATTTGAACACAAGCAAAGATTATAAGTTTGTGGCATGCTTATAAGCATCAAATAATAATTTGCATCAACAATGATAATTGTATATAGCATAAATTGCAATAAGCTCATGGAACCGAGCCCTTAGACACTCCCATATCAGTCTAATAAGACGAGAGATTTATTAATTGTCGGTTACCTCCAGATTATTGGTACATTGCCGTATACCTGACTTCTCAATACAATATGCTCAAACAGTGTGGAGGTCGGGCCTAAGCTTCTATGACAAGTCCACAAAAACTGAACCGGGGCGGCTTCCCCCATAGATCTATTAATTATACTAGCGGTTAACCCATCATAGGTTAATTAACGGTCCATAATTGAGGCTTTAACTAAGGCAATCACTTAATGCAATTTAAAGGCAACCACGGGTCCATTCATAGAGGGACAAAGCATACCATAAAAATCTTGTGTTCTAAGTTTATAAAAACATGTACTCCCCCTCACGGGTTTAAAATCATTTAATAACTAGTATAAAGCGAGGCTATAGACTCACGTTGATAATAAAAGGCGGATTATCGGCTACGGGCGTGCTTCGGTCACGGAAACCTATATAAATAATAATCGGTCTTAGACTCTTGTCCAATGACTTTTATCAAAATAACAATATATATGATGATTTTGCACATATGATGATGATATATATCCTTGTTTACTTATTTTAGTGTTTACGTTTTGGTAACTTTTACTAGTTTACTAGTTTTACCTACTTACCTATTTTAAGTCCAATAAGCTTAGTATAAGTTCTTTAACTTGTTTTAATCCATTTTATACCTATATTATCAGTATCTATACTTTCCATGTAGGGCCCAAATGGGTTAAGCCCAATAAGTTCTTTTTATAAGTGCTTTAACTTATTTAGTCCAATTATTAGTCCAATATGCTTAGTTAGCTCGTTAATGTCCGTATGTCCTATAGTTCGGGTTTTATCGGTTTTTACTTGTATTAGTTACTTATATATCAGTATATGACTTTTAAAAACTTTACATTAGACGGGTTTGATCGTCTAAGTTTTAATTGGCGAAAAACGTTAATTTTACAGTAATAGCCGAAAAAGTCATAAAAATCAAGTTTATAGTTTTTATTACTTATAAGTATTATTCCATAACCATTTATATAATTTATCCATTTAATTAACCTTTTACATATTTATATAAATAAGTTTCATAAGTTAGTGGGTTTTTATTTTATATTTTATAAAATAAAATTTGAGTGCTTATATAATAATAATAAACATTAATTCTCAAAATCTGATTTTTATCTTCATGTTCACCATTTTTATCATATCTAGAGTTCTATAATGAATTAGAAGCTCATTTTTGGGTGAAATGTTCTTCATATTATGTGCTACATTTAACTTAGTTATAGCTACTGCTCATTTTAAGTTTATCTTGCCTTAACAGTCCCTACAAAACTGCTTAATCAGATTAGAACACCCAACTTGTTTTGATCATATCTCACTCATTATATTGATTCCATTGCATGGCCAACTCTCACATGTGTATAACATCTTATAATTACTGTAAATGGATCATACAATGCAATTTTATCAGTTCAAGTTTTAGTTATATACTGTTTTTATACAGCCAACTAAATAAGCATGATTTTAGCCTTATTTCTCATGGTTATTAACATTTTTAAGCATATTTATCAACACTTGATCCCCACACAACATTTTTATCATCATATATACATCATATACATATACAAAAATAAAGAAAATACATTTGTTCTTTACAAAAATAACAAGAGAAAATGGAGAGGATGATCTTCTTTACCAACCAAGTGTATTTCTTGTTTTTGGAAGACAAGAACTTGATGAACACCACAAGTAACTCTAAGATAATCAAACACCAAGAACAATAGTTGAGAAATCAGCCCTAGGACACAAGAAAATCACTTCCAATGTTGTTAATATGGCCACCAAATGATCAAGGCTTCAAGATAACTCCATGATAGAGCTAGTAAACATGTATTTCATGGCTAGAAAAGATCAAAAGGGGTGTTTGTAGCTTGAAAGTGGATGGCAAGGGTGGAGTATTTGACAGGATTTGTGTTGGTTTGCATGTAAGTAAAATGGTGTGTGTGAAAGTTGCTAGTGGTTTTGACTTAGTGGGAAAGAACTAAGCTTAAGGTGTAAGCTTTGCTTACACTTGTAAGTGTTTAGCTAACATGATGCCACATATGGTTGTGGTGTCATGTTGATGCCACCAAGCTAGCTAGTGGGGTGGGACAATGTATTTTGTCCCATCTCACTAGTTTACGGGTATTTCTCGATTCTAGTTTTCTCGATTTGCGTGCCCTCGGGTCGTTTCACGAAAGACGTTTTTATAAATTATAATCAACGTCACAAAACGAATCCAATAAAAATTGTCTCATCAAAAACGGAGTTCAAAAACGTAAATACGTAATCCTAAGGTTTCCGGTTTAGTCGTAAAGGACGCTAAATTATGCACGTAAGCCCAAATTTAAATCCGTAAATTGTGAGTTCATCAACCAACACAAAAATAAGTTTCAAAATATTATACGAGAAAATATTTCACTACTTGAAAATGTTAGATTGTACTTTTTAAAAGTTTAAACGCACACAAAAAATAATAATATAACGACTCGATACGTAATTGAAACGATATCGTCGAAAGTATTAAATATCGAAACTATCGATAATAAAATATAAAATTTTTGGCATCCGTCGGTATCGCGATCACTAGTAGTCCTCGTTGCTCGTCAAAATATTAAAATATAATATTTAATATTGGTTTCTACTTAAACCGTTAAACATAATAATATTTAACGTTATAAAATACTTCAAAATAATTGAATTTTTATTTTTTTAAATTATGATCTTATTTTTACGGGTTTTACATCCTCACCTCCTTAAGGGAGCGACGTCCCGGCGCTCAACTCGCCTCACTTTCGCCAACGCGCATTAAAGTCTCAATAAACATCGTCGTTGAAAGTCAAAAAGATATTACATAATCGGACGTCATCGGATGATGCCGTCTCAAGTTCTCACAGCTTACGATCATTTGACTAGATCACATACCACATAAGTACATAAAAATAAAAGGTCGAACAATAACATCAAGTATAGATTTCCATCGTTAATCATCGAGAAAACCTTGAACGAACCCTTGATAATAACCACTTGATCACAAGAGTCTTTCCACTTGCGGTGTCGGCTTCAACATACTCCTCGAGGTCGTAACGAATTTATTAACTCCATTCATTAAGAGATTCGGTCCTCAATCATTCCACAAGTACACACATAAATCCTTGACACTTATCGTTTCTTCTTATACACTGCTTCCCGAGATTCATTTTAAACTCAGAATAAAATAGTAATCTTCATTACGAGGAACAGAACGAGATAAAAATGACTTCAATAATCGCATAAACGAACAAGATGTGGTAAAATGATTTAAGGTTGACGATTGACGAGGGATCTCGACTCACGTAACCGTAAAACATAATAAATCACAATACTAGAAAAATGAGAGCGAAGAATAAATTATACATTATCATTAAAATAACATTTGTCACAATTATCCGTCCCGGATTTGGTATTACCTTAAAACTCAGTTGAGGTACATTCTTGATAAAGATGATACATCAAAAATAGAAGTAAAATAGTTTCAAAATTTATTTGGTCGTCTTAAGAAACTTTGAAAGAATGACGTAAATTTATTAATTATACTCATATTGATGGTTACGATTTAGAAAATATAATTTCCAAATTAAATCATTGTTAGGAATATAAATTAAACGGGTAATTTCATTACACTAAAAATAAAGTATGATAAGTCAATTAGTTCAAAAGGTAGAACATAATTTTATTTTTAACATTAGTTTTAGTTATACAAAATATGATGTATAGTGGGGTGGGACAATGTATTTTGTCCCATCTCACTAGTTTACGGGTATTTCTCGATTCTAGTTTTCTCGATTTGCGTGCCCTCGGGTCGTTTCACGAAAAACGTTTTTATAAATTATAATCAACGTCACAAAACGAATCCAATAAAAATTGTCTCATCAAAAACGGAGTTCAAAAACGTAAATACGTAATCCTAAGGTTTCCGGTTTAGTCGTAAAGGACGCTAAAT
Source organism: Glebionis coronaria (assembly GCA_025667525.1). NCBI lineage: Eukaryota > Viridiplantae > Streptophyta > Magnoliopsida > Asterales > Asteraceae > Glebionis > Glebionis coronaria. The sequence continues at coordinate 136,351,560 of CM046876.1, forward strand.
TATGCACGTAAGCCCAAATTTAAATCCGTAAATTGTGAGTTCATCAACCAACACAAAAATAAGTTTCAAAATATTATACGAGAAAATATTTCACTACTTGAAAATGTTAGATTGTACTTTTTAAAAGTTTAAACGCACACAAAAAATAATAATATAACGACTCGATACGTAATTGAAACGATATCGTCGAAAGTATTAAATATCGAAACTATCGATAATAAAATATAAAATTTTTGGCATCCGTCGGTATCGCGATCACTAGTAGTCCTCGTTGCTCGTCAAAATATTAAAATATAATATTTAATATTGGTTTCTACTTAAACCGTTAAACATAATAATATTTAACGTTATAAAATACTTCAAAATAATTGAATTTTTATTTTTTTAAATTATGACCTTATTTTTACGGGTTTTACATCCTCACCTCCTTAAGGGAGCGACGTCCCGGCGCTCAACTCGCCTCACTTTCGCCAACGCGCATTAAAGTCTCAATAAACATCGTCGTTGAAAGTCAAAAAGATATTACATAATCGGACGTCATCGGATGATGCCGTCTCAAGTTCTCACAACTTACGATCATTTGACTAGATCACATAACACATAAGTACATAAAAATAAAAGGTCGAACAATAACATCAAGTATAGATTTCCATCGTTAATCATCGAGAAAACCTTGAACGAACCCTTGATAATAACCACTTGATCACAAGAGTCTTTCCACTTGCGGTGTCGGCTTCAACATACTCCTCGAGTTCGTAACGAATTTATTAACTCCATTCATTAAGAGATTCGGTCCTCAATCATTCCACAAGTACACACATAAATCCTGGTGACACTTATCGTTTCTTCTTATACACTGCTTCCCGAGATTCATTTTAAACTCAGAATAAAATAGTAATCTTCATTACGAGGAACAGAACGAGATAAAAATGACTTCAATAAACGCATAAACGAACAAGATGTGGTAAAATGATTTAAGGTTGACGATTGACGAGGGATCTCGACTCACGCAACCGTAAAACATAATAAATCACAATACTAGAAAAATGAGAGCGAAGAATAAATTATACATTATCATTAAAATAACATTTGTCACAATTATCCGTCCCGGATTTGGTATTACCTTAAAACTCAGTTGAGGTACTTTCTTGATAAAGATGATACATCAAAAATAGAAGTAAAATAGTTTCAAAATTTATTTGGTCGTCTTAAGAAACTTTGAAAGAATGACGTAAATTTATTAATTATACTCATATTGATGGTTACGATTTAGAAAATATAATTTCCAAATTAAATCATTGTTAGGAATATAAATTAAACGGATAATTTCATTACACTAAAAATAAAGTATGATAAGTCAATTAGTTCAAAAGGTAGAACATAATTTTATTTTTAACATTAGTTTTAGTTATAAAAAATATGATGTATAAATTTGACCTTTTACTTGTAATGGTTATTTCGATAATTGAAAATCATTTGAAAATGTATAAAAGTTCCATAAAAATTTTATAATACGTTGTAGAAATACATAAAGGTGTTTATTATTTCAAAATAAATATGGGATATATTCGGGTTTCAAAATGTGACAAGATAACAAACGAATACGAATGGAAATAATGGTCAACAATTAGTACGAAATCAACGGTACAAAAGGGGACGAAGCAAATGTCGTATGAATTCTTAAAGAGAATAATAAAATGAAGGCGTTGATGGTAAGACGATAAGAAATAATAGATTAAACAAGTTGTCAATTTTGTTAGTGCGGTCGATGGTTCACCAATATCAGTTCGTTAACTTAGCGGTGGTCGATACATGATCGGAAAGAAGATCCATACAAAAAAAATTTAATAAATAAAATTCCTAATAATCACTTGTAATTAAAACAAATCAAATGAACGATGTTAGGGTTTAAAGAGAGAAGTCAAAGCACGGTTCACAAGAGTGGATTTCGAGATAAACGAGAGTGACGGACGTCATCCCGGATATACGGAAATCACTCTAGTGATAATTCATTATTCACGTGCGGAGACATTCCAAAGATCTACCCAGTCGCATAAAGAAGATTGGACGAGAAGAAAGGATAAAACAAATCGAGACTTTCAAGTCTTTTATCAACAGTCAGTAATTAAACGAACGGTCAAAAGAAATCAGTTATAAGACAAAATGAAGTAACAAGTGGAAAAACGATTGTCGAGTAAAAACGTATTCGTAAGCGCGTAATTCGTTCAAGAAAAGGTAAGAAAACGTATGCGGATGCATAGAAATTGCGCTACTTGCATAAGTTATAAAGGTTTTCAAAACTTCTTTTCAATTTATTTCATTTTATTTATCTTTATCATAATTAGAAGTAAAGAGTTGATTATCATCAAGATTTTTAAGGTGACTACTATTCAGCCTAGCATGGCTCCTTCTAAATTAGACATAGGTGATCAGGCCATGTATAATTTAGGGCTAGCAATGCAGTGCTCCTTTTCGTCGAAAAGTATTACGTTTCTTATGTTTATATATAAACCATGCCATCTGTAAAATGGAATTTAAAAATAGTTTATAAATTTATAGGATACAAGTAATTTGTGAGATACTCAATAAGCAACTTTTAATGTTACAAAAAGTATTTTATAAGACCAAAGTAAAAATAATTGGTGAAAATAATCGTAAAACAATATCAGATTTATTAATAAGGTGACAGTATGACAACGTATAAAGTAGCCAAAGGTTTGCAAAAAGTGGCAAATAGTAGCTCATAAAACAACCAATGAAATGGTTACAAGTTGTTAAGTTTTCAAAGGGTTATAAGGTTTAGACGAAAACGTCATGAGATACGCGATAAGAATGTTAACGAAGAATGTGAAGGCAAAACTTCAAAGCTCAACTCAAATCAGTGGAAGGTTAGAAGAAAAATAAAAATAATATCGAATGACAAAAGAGTCATATATATAAAAAGAATAAAACAATCCAAATGTGTACTCATCGTAAGCTACACGATACATACATGCTTTTAAGAAAATATATTATTCGTTTTCAAATTATACCATTAATCTGGTAATTTCTAATCCTGTAATGTTTCTATTTTTAATCATTTTCACATGCAACTAGTATTAGTTAGTTGTAAAATAATATTCGTTAAAATTTTACGATCTCAAATGAACTCAAAACTTCTTAGAAACGTTTAAAACCCATGTTCTGAATTTTTCTATCAGATTTAACTTTTAATATGAGCCGATTAATTGACCCGATAAACGACATCTCCAAGACTCGGAGTCTAAAGCATTTTGATACAAAACGACGTTTCAGACGACTTTCTAGTTTTACCCGAGACCTAAAAACCAATGTAAAATGACCAAAATACCCCTGCAAGTTCTGTGCAGGTTTGACTATTTTATTTTAAAAACGCAGGTTTTACTTTTAAGTTTTGACCTGTTTATACTGCCCCTACAGTTTCTGCATAAAGTGTATTTTTTGACACTTCTTAACGGCTCAAAATATATACATATATACACACATGTCTTGTGGATTTTACAACAACGAAAAAAGAAAAAAGAAAAAAAAATATATCTCGTAATGAGCATCAAATAATATATAGCATGATGAATGACATAAAATGCTTCAAGGTATTCAACACGAAATTTAGGAAGTAAAACGGTGAAAGACGTTCGTAATTTAGATTTCAAAATGCAATGTAGGCAAATCTCCTTGGTGCCACGATTGTCAAAAACACAAAACATAACAAGAAAAGAATGGAACATTCATAGGTTGCGTTCCGAGAGCAAGAAGGTTAATGAAAAACAAATGATACAATTTTATAGAAGTAAAATCGTATTCCAATCTAGCGCCATAATCTAGACGATGATTTATAAAATGACGATGACGTTACCGAGATATAAGCGAACAATACACTTCGGAGTCGATACATATAAATGTCAATAAATAGCGGTTAGTCTATTCCAAGGACACATTGAGCTACACAATGGTCTAGAAATTACGTTAAAAGACGTCCAGGCACAAATAGCCGGAAGACGATTTGGATATCTACGTAGATATCTCAAAGGGTTAAATAATGAAAGTAACGCGCGCAGATGAAGGTATGTAAGGTCATAATATAAAATTTTTGCAGTAAAATCAATTTAAATACTTCAAAAATAAATACAGAAAGATCTTAAAAATTCATTGTATTTATTTAAGTTAATCATTAATAAATGATAAACTTTTATCGAAAAGTTTAACGACATAAATATATATCGATAAAGGATTATAGTATTTATTTAGAAATACTTAGCAATAAGGCATACATAATAATGTATACTAAAGTTATAATCCTAGAAGTAGCTTGAACCTGAAGTCACGCGAAATCATGTGCACCGACTCTTTGAAAAATAAAAACTGACAGTTATAGTTTAGGTTTCTAAAATAAAGACCTAGTTCTCTATAACTCATGGCTCTGGTACCAATCTTTAACACCCCCAAATTTACACGCAGCGGAATCCATCTTTGGGTGCTAAACAATGATACAACAACACATAATTTATAAAGAACGACTCGAAAAGAGACGTTTTAGATTTATCGTTCCTAAAACATTTGTCAGAGTAGCGTAGTCCCAAGTAATCGTTACCAAAAGATAAGTTAAAACAACGTATTGGTTTGTTTTGAAAATGGAACGATAAATAAATCAAAGAGTTTGAACAATAAAAGAGTGCACAACTTCATTCCCCGTGACCTCCAAGCTTCCACTTCTTGATTACCTGAAATACATGTGAGTAAAACGATCAGCAAAAATGCCGAGTGAATCTATAGGTTTATGAAATCAATTTGAACACAAGCAAAGATTATAAGTTTGTGGCATGCTTATAAGCATCAAATAATAATTTGCATCAACAATGATAATTGTATATAGCATAAATTGCAATAAGCTCATGGAACCGAGCCCTTAGACACTCCCATATCAGTCTAATAAGACGAGAGATTTATTAATTGTCGGTTACCTCCAGATTATTGGTACATTGCCGTATACCTGACTTCTCAATACAATATGCTCAAACAGTGTGGAGGTCGGGCCTAAGCTTCTATGACAAGTCCACAAAAACTGAACCGGGGCGGCTTCCCCCATAGATCTATTAATTATACTAGCGGTTAACCCATCATAGGTTAATTAACGGTCCATAATTGAGGCTTTAACTAAGGCAATCACTTAATGCAATTTAAAGGCAACCACGGGTCCATTCATAGAGGGACAAAGCATACCATAAAAATCTTGTGTTCTAAGTTTATAAAAACATGTACTCCCCCTCACGGGTTTAAAATCATTTAATAACTAGTATAAAGCGAGGCTATAGACTCACGTTGATAATAAAAGGCGGATTATCGGCTACGGGCGTGCTTCGGTCACGGAAACCTATATAAATAATAATCGGTCTTAGACTCTTGTCCAATGACTTTTATCAAAATAACAATATATATGATGATTTTGCACATATGATGATGATATATATCCTTGTTTACTTATTTTAGTGTTTACGTTTTGGTAACTTTTACTAGTTTACTAGTTTTACCTACTTACCTATTTTAAGTCCAATAAGCTTAGTATAAGTTCTTTAACTTGTTTTAATCCATTTTATACCTATATTATCAGTATCTATACTTTCCATGTAGGGCCCAAATGGGTTAATCCCAATAAGTTCTTTTTATAAGTGCTTTAACTTATTTAGTCCAATTATTAGTCCAATATGCTTAGTTAGCTCGTTAATGTCCGTATGTCCTATAGTTCGGGTTTTATCGGTTTTTACTTGTATTAGTTACTTATATATCAGTATATGACTTTTAAAAACTTTACATTAGACGGGTTTGATCGTCTAAGTTTTAATTGGCGAAAAACGTTAATTTTACAGTAATAGCCGAAAAAGTCATAAAAATCAAGTTTATAGTTTTTTTTACTTATAAGTATTATTCCATAACCATTTATATAATTTATCCATTTAATTAACCTTTTACATATTTATATAAATAAGTTTCATAAGTTAGTGGGTTTTTATTTTATATTTTATAAAATAAAATTTGAGTGCTTATATAATAATAATAAACATTAATTCTCAAAATCTGATTTTTATCTTCATGTTCACCATTTTTATCATATCTAGAGTTCTATAATGAATTAGAAGCTCATTTTTGGGTGACATGTTCTTCATATTATGTGCTACATTTAACTTAGTTATAGCTACTGCTCATTTTAAGTTTATCTTGCCTTAACAGTCCCTACAAAACTGCTTAATCAGATTAGAACACCCAACTTGTTTTGATCATATCTCACTCATTATATTGATTCCATTGCATGGCCAACTCTCACATGTGTATAAAATCTTATAATTACTGTAAATGGATCATACAATGCAATTTTATCAGTTCAAGTTTTAGTTATATACTGTTTTTATACAGCCAACTAAATAAGCATGATTTTAGCCTTATTTCTCATGGTTATTAACATTTTTAAGCATATTTATCAACACTTGATCCCCATACAACATTTTTATCATCATATATACATCATATACATATACAAAAATAAAGAAAATACATTTGTTCTTTACAAAAATAACAAGAGAAAATGGAGAGGATGATCTTCTTTACCAACCAAGTGTATTTCTTGTTTTTGGAAGACAAGAACTTGATGAACACCACAAGTAACTCTAAGATCATCAAACACCAAGAACAATAGTTGAGAAATCAGCCCTAGGACACAAGCAAATCACCTCCAATGTTGTTAATATGGCCACCAAATGATCAAGGCTTCAAGATAACTCCATGATAGAGCTAGTAAACATGTATTTCATGGCTAGAAAAGATCAAAAGGGGTGTTTGTAGCTTGAAAGTGGATGGCAAGGGTGGAGTATTTGACAGGATTTGTGTTGGTTTGCATGTAAGTAAAATGGTGTGTGTGAAAGTTGCTAGTGGTTTTGACTTAGTGGGAAAGAACTAAGCTTAAGGTGTAAGCTTTGCTTACACTTGTAAGTGTTTAGCTAACATGATGCCACATATGGTTGTGGTGTCATGTTGATGCCATCCAAGCTAGCTAGTGGGGTGGGACAATGTATTTTGTCCCATCTCACTAGTTTACGGGTATTTCTCGATTCTAGTTTTCTCGATTTGCGTGCCCTCGGGTCGTTTCACGAAAAACGTTTTTATAAATTATAATCAACGTCACAAAACGAATCCAATAAAAATTGTCTCATCAAAAACGGAGTTCAAAAACGTAAATACGTAATCCTAAGGTTTCCGGTTTAGTCGTAAAGGACGCTAAATTATGCACGTAAGCCCAAATTTAAATCCGTAAATTGTGAGTTCATCAACCAACACAAAAATAAGTTTCAAAATATTATACGAGAAAATATTTCACTACTTGAAAATGTTAGATTGTACTTTTTAAAAGTTTAAACGCACACAAAAAATAATAATATAACGACTCGATACGTAATTGAAACGATATCGTCGAAAGTATTAAATATCGAAACTATCGATAATAAAATATAAAATTTTTGGCATCCGTCGGTATCGCGATCACTAGTAGTCCTCGTTGCTCGTCAAAATATTAAAATATAATATTTAATATTGGTTTCTACTTAAACTGTTAAACATAATAATATTTAACGTTATAAAATACTTCAAAATAATTGAATTTTTATTTTTTTAAATTATGACCTTATTTTAACGGGTTTTACAGGTATGAGGTCTATTAGGAATGCCAAGGGAGATGAATAGAGATTTGTGAAAGGTATGGAAATTGGCACAAGTAACGTGCCATAGAGAGGTATGGAAAGGGGATATTGTTCGTAAGGCATGTTTGTTTTCTAAAAATTTCCTGAAATTTAGTAGGTTTGCCTATTATTTTGGGATAGATCCATGAATGGAGCAAGTAGGAGAAGTGAGAGGAGTTGTAGTTAGTTCCTTTCCAAGGAAATTGTTAATGTAATGATTTCAAGAACAAGAGTTGATGGAAATTGCAATGTATGCAAGGCAAAAGTTGAGTTGCTTAGTAGTAGATTGGATGTGGAAAGCGGTTGAGTGGGCTGATGAGAGGAAGCATTGGTCTTTTAAAATGCGTGTAGAATTTTGCAAGTAGAACGGGGTAGGAATTTATTCGTATTACCGCTAAGAGAGGGTGCAAGGAGGACATAGTTGAAACTGCTAAGGATGTTGTATGAACGCTTTGGGTTTACGATTATGCATTTGGCTTTGTCAAAGCACTAGCAGTTTTCATGGTGTCAATGAACCAAGTGTGCATGAACGTGTATAAACGAGTTGTCATCGGGAGCATCGACGACATCTTGATCTACTCAAATCTGAGAAGGAGAGCGAGGCGAATTAGGTGTTGGTTTTGGAGTGGAGTTATACGTGAGATTTTCGAGTGTGAGTTTTAGTATTAAGTTTACCATGATGAGTAGTTAGAGATGATGGCATATCATGGAACCAGCAAGGGGCAAAGTGAAGAAGGATGAGGAAGCATTTTGGAGGATGAAGAAGTGGATTGGATAATGAGCCGATCTTGGCATTATCGGAAGGACTGGATGAATTCACGAAGCATGACGATACGTGGAGCAAGGATTTGTACGCGTACGAGGACGACAAAGAAATGCGATTGCTTATACATTGCAGGAACTGAAGATTGGGAAGAACTGGATAGACTTAGTTAGTGGAGCTGGATTGTTATATCTGCCTAGAATGCTAGAGGCATTTGGGGTACGAGACGTAGAGAATGATCTATACGGATCATGAACGTCTCCAACACATATTCAATCACCTTGATTGAACATTTGGCAAAGGTGGTGGGTGGAGTTAAGTGACGAAAGAAAATTGCATGGCCAAGTACCATCTGGGAAAGGCAAGCATGGTTGATGAGACATGGAATAAGAAGAATGAAGTGGAGCTGAGAAAAACTTGAACTAAGGGATTAAGTACGATGAGAGTTCGGTGATAGTCGATAGATTGACTAATTCATCACCTATTTCAGGAGGAATGAGAAGTCACGTAGTTGGGAAGCTGGAAGAATTGCGTACGGATGTGATGGAATCAAGGGTTTTGCGTAAAGGTTAGCCTAATATGTATGGGGTGCCTTATGAAGGATTTTGTCAAAGGAAGAAACGAGGGGAAGCCTCACATCGTGATGTATGGTAGGAGTCGAGGAAGGAGAAGGAAGTGTGTATAGAAGCGAAGCATGAATGAAGTAGGTCGAGATAGGAACCGAAGGTAAAACTTTAGTAGAGTTTAATGAGTAGAATAAAGCACAACGCAGGCTAATACTGTCGTAGTGTGGAAAAGGAAATGGCACTGACCTATACTGATTGTTTAGGAGTCTTAGAGCCTTGGAATTGTGGACTAGAATTGGTAAAAGAGGCTACTAATGTGGTAGTGATGTTTGTGGAAAGGATGAGTGCAACAAGGGATGCTATATAGAAAGGAGGAAACCACTAGAGTTAGTGACAGAGTTATGTATGAAGTTTCACCCATAGTAACGGGTGGTATGTTTTGGTAAAATGGAAGAGTTGATGTAGAGTTTTGTAGGTCCATTTATGATCTTTGGAAAGATCGGACCATTAGCTTATGAGCATAGAATTACTGGGGGAAATTGAGTGGTATACATGATATATTTCATGTATTAAGATTGGTAAATGTTGTTTGAGAATGCATATTTGCATGCTCGGTTATTCGGGATTTGTGCTAATAAGAGTTTTTGTTTTATCAAAGAGTCATTTGTGAGATTTATTGATTGTGAAATAAAGAGTTTGGCAACAAATTTAAATATTGTTGGTTAGAATATGTGGTAATTTGAGACTTGAACTAAAGTTCACGTGGAAATGAGAGGAGTTCGTTTAGAACAAGTATCCTCATGTAATTTGTTGTTTGTGTGTTTGATCCTAAGGAGTAAATCTCGGGACGAGATTTCTATTAGGAGGGAGTGATGTGACAACCCTGGTTTTGAGGTTCGTCACTTAGTTTTATTTTGTGCTAGTTACGTGTCTTTATGTGTTTATGTGCTTATTAGTGTGTATAGATTTTGGTTTGGATATCGTTTCCGGTACGGGGTACCTTGTGAGTGAAACGATGTGTGATGATTTCATGTTCATGAGTTCACATGGTAGTGACTATGAAGTGAGATGGTGATATGTAGTGGTTTTACGTATACGTATATGTATTATAGAAAATCGCATTTTTACAATTTATGGTTTAGCATTTAGAGGTCACGGATGAGGTGTTTAGTCATATGAATATTATTCGGGATGGTTTTAAGTCATTTAGGACTTAGTTATAAAGTTTATTTCAAAATTGAGATTTTTTATAAAAGTGTATATTTTACGACTTTTACGGTAAAACGCGTAAAATTTGAATAGTTTTACGGTTTTGAGGTTTTGGAGGCTTTAGGAGCTGAAATAAATTAAGGTAAAAAGGTAATGTTAATAACATAATATTAAATTATAAAAATAAAATAAAAATGAAATTAGGGGTGTTTGGGTCGGTTTAGACGCACCAAATAAAAGAAAAGGGGAAAAAAGGGAAAAAGGGAATCGGGCTTTTGTATATGGGCCAAGGACTTGTTAGGAAAGTATAGAAAGCCTTATTTTTATCAAAGCACTTCATAAAATCCCTGGAGATCAAGTATGGGTCGACATCCATGGAGAAAATTAGGGTTCTTCATCAAAAATCTTGTTTTCCAAAAAATCTAAGGTAAAATCTTCAAACCCTTTTCAATTAAATTGTTTTTATGATTTCTTTAATCATCTTATGATGGATTTAGGTTAGGGTTTATTTTAAAAACAGTAAATTAATGTTGTATTAATCATAATATGATGATTACATAAATTAGGGCTTGTAATTAGAGGGATTAGGGTTAATTAATGAGGTTGATTTTGTTAAACCCGTTTTTAAAAACTGGGCAGAATTTTGAGTCAATTGTTTTGATCATATTGGAAGTTCTACAAACTCTTATTTTTCGATCCACATATCCCTGGAAAGGTATTTGAAGTAACTTTCCAATGCAAGAAACTAGAGTTAAATTGGAGGTCGGGAAGTGGGTCAAAAACAGGTTAAAACAGTCGGAGGTCAAAACAGTTTTGTAATCAGGCTGTTTTCTTTTTAAGTTTTGGGTTGTTTGGGGTACTTAGGGTTGCATTGAGATCTTCTCACGAACATGAGAGATGGTTTATATATTTTAATAAGTATCTGAACTTGGGATAAGGTTGTGGTTTAGGGTAATACCCCTTAATTGTAACAAACTTTTCATACGTTTAAAATCAGTGAATTCTGGATAGGTAGCAATATATATACATATATCGGGGCCTTAATAGTAGCCTTAAGGTTAGGGCAAGTGGGAGGTTTTAGCTATCATATGTAAAAGTATGAATATTCCTTTTACAGAAACCATGGGTATGTTTAAGTGGACGTTTGACTTAAAGTTTTGAGACCTAAAAATTGGGACTGTTTTGTGTAAAATATGAACGAGATAGTTATTAAACTTAACCAAGTTAAGGACTTGTTAAGGAAGGGTAATGGGGTGATTAGAGCTTATCAATGAGGTATTTATATGGGAATAGGCTAGATGTCCATCATAGGTTGATGAGCCATCTTAGTGATTGGTTCATGTATTGATTGCGTGTTTTTGGTTTGTTAGCTTGTTGCTAGTGCGAGGACTTGTGAAGAAGCAATCAGGTGAGTTTCATAGTCCCATGTTTATTATTGTTTTTGACTTCCAGATGGGATGGAAGAGACACTGTGTTGAGTTATTTATAAATTGATGCTGTGAATGTTTTTAAGGTTTGAGATGGACTTGTGTGTACATTATGTGATTAACTGCTATGTGATTCTTGTTTGTGTATGATTTGGATCGGAAAGGTACATAGGTGTATGGGCGCCTATGGTACCATGGTGTTTAGTAAGGCGTGATGCCTTGGAAATTATGGTTGTTGGTAAGGCGTGATGCCTTGGAAATTATGGTTGTTGGTAAGGCATGATGCCTTGGAAATTATGGTTGTTGGTAAGGCGTGATGCCTTGGAAATTGTAGTTGTTGGTAAGGCGTGATGCCTTGGTATTGTGATGATTGATTGAACATTATTGCTAGTTGTTAATACATAATTATAGCGCATTGTCCATATGTTATTGTGTTGATGGTTGTTATTCACAGCTTATAACTGATTTAGCATTGGAGTCTAAACCTATGACTCTCACCAACTTTATGTTGACGTGTTTTAGTGTCTCTTTCAGGTGATATTATGGTTAAGCTTGAGAACATAAGTGGCTAGGATTTGGAGAGCGTAGGATATGCATTTAGAAGGAGATCCCCGTTCCTTCTTAGCTTTGTTTGTTTATTTATCTAGTGATACTGTTGGCACCTATATGTTTGTTTGGTTTATGTTTATTGTTTGTCTTGAGTAAGTGGTAGGGTTGTTACCTACTTACCTAGACTCCTGCCTTGTTGAGATATTGTCATGACATTTGTGTCACCATTTTATGACATTTCTTATATCATTTAGTTATCTCAATAGACACGCTATTGTTGTGATGATATCCATACGTCGTACCCCATATTCCGCCATGGTGGGGTGTGACATATGTTGTTATCATTCCTTATATTTATAGATTACTGTAAACTGAATAAATTGACAATCGAAAACGATATCCATAACTCGAAATGGAAGATTTGTTCGATCATTTACAAGGTTCTAGCAATTTGATCCATGGCATGGTTATCATCAACTTCGCGTCCGCGAAAAAGATTATGTATTCCGATCACTATATCCGGTACTTGTAATGAACATTATGAGTTTCACGTGATGTCGTTTGGATTGACCAATGCACATGTAGCATTCATAAATTTGGTGAATCACGTGTGTAGGCTGTAATTTGATAAATTCATGCTTATGATCATTTAGGACCATTTGTTTTTTTTGTAAGTATAAGAAGGAGTTCGTAATTATTTATAGATTGCCTTGAAATGGCTGAACAATTAAAACCTGTACCTTGAATAATTAACATGTGAATTAAGACTTAATCCTTTACATGATTTAACCGTGTGATTAATAGATAATGGAATATAAATTGACTCTTCAAAATTTAGAAGTCATTTAAGACTTTGAGTTATACTAAAAAGAAAGTACAAATATATTTTGACAAATGTTTTAACAAAGGATTTTAAGGGATTATTCCCTTATACACAAACCATTTAACTAAACTTCTGTTTAGGGGTAAATGTTTGTGTATACCTTCAGATAACCCAAGAGGGATTGAGGAAACCATTTTAACCATGACTTATAATTTGAAACGACAATTTTTGCTTTTCAAATAAGAAAATTTTGACCAAAGTATAAACAAAGGTTTTTCGAACATTTACGAATCTTATTAAATATTTTCGATAAATCAACAAGAATCTTGTTAATTAAATTCAAATTTATCTTGAACATTTTTATATAATTGGTCGAACTAGGAAATTTAAAATTTTTACGTTTACGTTTCATAAAAATTGAATATTTAATATTTAATTTGTTGTAATAATTATCGACGCTTTAGATGTCGGATTGAGTAAAACGGATAAAAATGATAGGTGAGACGAAACTGAAACATAGAAGATATGAAGAAAGAATTTTGAATAAATACGGTTATGATAATTATTTCATCAGGAAAGTGAACGTAATTACTGACACATTATGTATAAAAGATAAAGAACCAATTAGGACACGTTCCTTAATAATGAAGGTGCAAAAAAAAATTGCCGAACAATTTAAAAATAGCCGATGATTGTAAAAAGGATAATATAGATAATAAAAAGGGGTTCGCGGCTAATGTGAACTATTAGAATTGAGAAGCTGATAGCGTTAAAAGTATAAAAGGCCACTTGTGATTGTCTAAATATGGAGGATTGTAAGATATAGTTATGTTGGAATTTGTAAGTATAAGTATTCTATTTATGTCATTTATGACTAAAAGTATCTTTGTCTGAAGAAGTTGTACTGTGACGAATTATGAAGGCAGACACTGCCTCATACATTAGTAAACGTTTAACTATTACAAAGGTCATCATCTGAATTTGATTCGATTTGGGTCATCGTCGACAGACTGACCAAATCTGCTAATATCATTCTCGTTAATAATAGAATCTTGATGAAGAAATAGACTCTTTTATTTAAAGGAGTTATGTAAACATAGTGTGCCTGTATCGATCATCTATATATCAAGATCCTCGATTCGCATCGAATTTCTAGAGATTTGCTCAGAAGTTCTTGAGAACGAACCTTGATGAGAGTACTATGTATCACCCAAATCGAAGGGACGAGGTAAAGTAATGATAAAAAATACTATAAGCATTGTTCTATGGTTGAATGATTGACCTTTGGTAATAGACCGTATGATCATTTTCCTTTGGAGAGATTATCATTGATAATTATCGTATTAGGATCGAGATCGAATCTTGTTAGGATCTAAATCTTAGAGCATCTGTAAGCAGGAGTTGAGATGAAGACATCCGACATACACCCACTGTGAGTTGGACATGTCTTTTAGGTTTAAGGTTTCCTATGATGGCGAACCCAACCTTACAAAATACCCGACCCGCGAGATCTGAAATGATTGTTGAAATTAGGATCTGATTATTGACTGCCAGTAGTGGGCAAGAGGTTATGTGAATATGAAATGTAGATCTTGAAGTGCCAGATGGGTAGCGAAGTTATGCCAAAAAAATTTTAACCTTGGAGAAACGAATTAATGATCTGACAAATCATGGGATATAAGTCCCCGTTGTATGATGCCTTGGAAATTATGGTTGTTGGTAAGGCGTGATGCCTTGGAAATTATGGTTGTTGGTAAGGCATGATGCCTTGGAAATTATGGTTGTTGGTAAGGCGTGATGCCTTGGAAATTGTAGTTGTTGGTAAGGCGTGATGCCTTGGTATTGTGATGATTGATTGAACATTATTGCTAGTTGTTAATACATAATTATAGCGCATTGTCCATATGTTATTGTGTTGATGGTTGTTATTCACAGCTTATAACTGATTTAGCATTGGAGTCTAAACCTATGACTCTCACCAACTTTATGTTGACGTGTTTTAGTGTCTCTTTCAGGTGATATTATGGTTAAGCTTGAGAACATAAGTGGCTAGGATTTGGAGAGCGTAGGATATGCATTTAGAAGGAGATCCCCGTTCCTTCTTAGCTTTGTTTGTTTATTTATCTAGTGATACTGTTGGCACCTATATGTTTGTTTGGTTTATGTTTATTGTTTGTCTTGAGTAAGTGGTAGGGTTGTTACCTACTTACCTAGACTCCTGCCTTGTTGAGATATTGTCATGACATTTGTGTCACCATTTTATGACATTTCTTATATCATTTAGTTATCTCAATAGACACGCTATTGTTGTGATGATATCCATACGTCGTACCCCATATTCCGCCATGGTGGGGTGTGACATATGTTGTTATCATTCCTTATATTTATAGATTACTGTAAACTGAATAAATTGACAATCGAAAACGATATCCATAACTCGAAATGGAAGATTTGTTCGATCATTTACAAGGTTCTAGCAATTTGATCCATGGCATGGTTATCATCAACTTCGCGTCCGCGAAAAAGATTATGTATTCCGATCACTATATCCGGTACTTGTAATGAACATTATGAGTTTCACGTGATGTCGTTTGGATTGACCAATGCACATGTAGCATTCATAAATTTGGTGAATCACGTGTGTAGGCTGTAATTTGATAAATTCATGCTTATGATCATTTAGGACCATTTGTTTTTTTTGTAAGTATAAGAAGGAGTTCGTAATTATTTATAGATTGCCTTGAAATGGCTGAACAATTAAAACCTGTACCTTGAATAATTAACATGTGAATTAAGACTTAATCCTTTACATGATTTAACCGTGTGATTAATAGATAATGGAATATAAATTGACTCTTCAAAATTTAGAAGTCATTTAAGACTTTGAGTTATACTAAAAAGAAAGTACAAATATATTTTGACAAATGTTTTAACAAAGGATTTTAAGGGATTATTCCCTTATACACAAACCATTTAACTAAACTTCTGTTTAGGGGTAAATGTTTGTGTATACCTTCAGATAACCCAAGAGGGATTGAGGAAACCATTTTAACCATGACTTATAATTTGAAACGACAATTTTTGCTTTTCAAATAAGAAAATTTTGACCAAAGTATAAACAAAGGTTTTTCGAACATTTACGAATCTTATTAAATATTTTCGATAAATCAACAAGAATCTTGTTAATTAAATTCAAATTTATCTTGAACATTTTTATATAATTGGTCGAACTAGGAAATTTAAAATTTTTACGTTTACGTTTCATAAAAATTGAATATTTAATATTTAATTTGTTGTAATAATTATCGACGCTTTAGATGTCGGATTGAGTAAAACGGATAAAAATGATAGGTGAGACGAAACTGAAACATAGAAGATATGAAGAAAGAATTTTGAATAAATACGGTTATGATAATTATTTCATCAGGAAAGTGAACGTAATTACTGACACATTATGTATAAAAGATAAAGAACCAATTAGGACACGTTCCTTAATAATGAAGGTGCAAAAAAAAAATTGCCGAACAATTTAAAAATAGCCGATGATTGTAAAAAGGATAATATAGATAATAAAAAGGGGTTCGCGGCTAATGTGAACTATTAGAATTGAGAAGCTGATAGCATTAAAAGTATAAAAGGCCACTTGTGATTGTCTAAATATGGAGGATTGTAAGATATAGTTATGTTGGAATTTGTAAGTATAAGTATTCTATTTATGTCATTTATGACTAAAAGTATCTTTGTCTGAAGAAGTTGTACTGTGACGAATTATGAAGGCAGACACTGCCTCATACATTAGTAAACGTTTAACTATTACAAAGGTCATCATCTGAATTTGATTCGATTTGGGTCATCGTCGACAGACTGACCAAATCTGCTAATATCATTCTCGTTAATAATAGAATCTTGATGAAGAAATAGACTCTTTTATTTAAAGGAGTTATGTAAACATAGTGTGCCTGTATCGATCATCTATATATCAAGATCCTCGATTCGCATCGAATTTCTAGAGATTTGCTCAGAAGTTCTTGAGAACGAACCTTGATGAGAGTACTATGTATCACCCAAATCGAAGGGACGAGGTAAAGTAATGATAAAAAATACTATAAGCATTGTTCTATGGTTGAATGATTGACCTTTGGTAATAGACCGTATGATCATTTTCCTTTGGAGAGATTATCATTGATAATTATCGTATTAGGATCGAGATCGAATCTTGTTAGGATCTAAATCTTAGAGCATCTGTAAGCAGGAGTTGAGATGAAGACATCCGACATACACCCACTGTGAGTTGGACATGTCTTTTAGGTTTAAGGTTTCCTATGATGGCGAACCCAACCTTACAAAATACCCGACCCGCGAGATCTGAAATGATTGTTGAAATTAGGATCTGATTATTGACTGCCGGTAGTGGGCAAGAGGTTA
Source organism: Glebionis coronaria (assembly GCA_025667525.1). Classification (NCBI taxonomy): domain Eukaryota; kingdom Viridiplantae; phylum Streptophyta; class Magnoliopsida; order Asterales; family Asteraceae; genus Glebionis; species Glebionis coronaria. The sequence goes on from CM046876.1 coordinate 136,369,064, forward strand.
TGTGAATATGAAATGTAGATCTTGAAGTGCCAGATGGGTAGCGAAGTTATGCCAAAAAAATTTTAACCTTGGAGAAACGAATTAATGATCTGACAAATCATGGGATATAAGTCCCCGTTGTATGGGACCATTAAGATGACGTAAAAGATTGGTTTGAAAGTCATATAAGCTGGATCTACCCTAGGACTTCAAAAGCTACGTGAATTATGTTTCGTAGATCGAACTTGATAAAATGTCTATCAAGTGAAAAATCTGATTGTTCCTTAGTAATGTTTAGATCGGCGAAAAGTTGCGTTCATCAAAAACCCGTGAACATCATGGATAGAGAAAGTAAGTCAACATTAAGCCTGATCTTATTCCCATAGTTATGTTTGATGAAACTCGCGTATTGTAATGAATTAAACTTGTGAGAAAAGACCGAATATGGAGGAAATACCCACATGGCTTTAACTCTATAAGAAGCGAGTAGTAAGATGATCTTTGAGGACAAAGATCCTGTTTAGGGGTAAATGCTGTGACAATCCGTCAATTTATGATTGATATTTTATTCTCAATATTTATTTGAAAACATTATTTTAATGATACAATATGAACTCACTTATTTTGGGAAGTAATTTGGATTTACGTCTTGAAGTAGCATCGACTACGTCTAAGCTGGAGGATACTACGCTACGTGCTTACGTTTACATACACCGTTTTTGGTAACAGTCCGACATTTCATAAAATAAATTTGTCCGTGAATATTATTTTGGAGTTTTAAATTTGTGTTGGTCCATAAACTCACAATTTTACGAGAAGAGATTGGGATTTACGATTTTAATTTAACGTCCTTTACGACTAAACCGGAAACCTTAGGATTACGTATTTACGTTTTCGAACTCCGTTTTTGATGAAACAATTTTTATTAGATTCGTTTTGTGCCGTTGATTCATAATTTATAAAAACATTTTTCGTAAAACGACCCGAGGGCACGCAAATCGAGGAAACTAGAATCGAGGAGTACCCGTAAATAAATGGGGATGAGACAAGTGGGACACTTGCCCCACCCCCACTATAACCGTCCAACATACTACACCTCACCACATTTGGTGTCAAGTTTGTAAGCTAAGTAAGACACTTGTCTTACCAAGCTTATAAATGAAGATAACACTAGTCAAAACTACTTCCACAAAACCATTTGTACATTTACAACATGCAAAAACCACTATTTTCTCTCTTCTTCTCTATGTGTGCCGTCCACTATAGCCTTCAAAACACCCCATTCATACAAATTTTAACCACAAACATATGTTATAATTAACATATGTTAATCTCCATTCAAAGAGATGAAGATTGGTGCAAGTTTTAACATCCAAGGAGAAGTTTCCATGGAGTATTAGGGCTGATTTTCCACAAGGTGTTCATGAAGAATGGTGGTCTTGAAGATGGTCATGGTGCATCACAAGTTTCTCCATCAAAATCCATGTTTTGATCACAACCTACATCATCATGGTGGTATAAAGATTGTTATTCTCATCCTCTTGTTATTTTTGATTATGTAATCTTGTATTTCTTTTACTTATGTATATGTATATGATGATGAATGATGATTAAAAATATTGTGTGGGGATTTGGTGTTGATAAACATGCTTAAAAAGATGAAAAACTATAAGAAACAAGGTTAAAATCTTGCTTAATTTAGATGGCTGTATAAAACAGTAAAGAATCATAAGGGAAACTGGTAAAATGACTTGAATAAATTGATATACAGTAATCTATGGGTCTTATACACATGTGAGAGTTGGCCATGCAATGGAATCATTGTAATGAGTGAGATATGATCAAAACAAGTTTAAAGTACAAATCTGAGTTCACTGTTTTGGCCGATTTTTAGAAAATACTTAGAAGATGTTTCAACAGTAGCTATAGGAGAGGTAAATGGAGCACATATCATGTAGTTTATGTGATAAAAATTTGAACTTATATCTCCATATAGAACTCTAGATATGGCAGTTTTGGTGAAGATGAAAATAAAAATCAGATTTTGGAAATTAAAGTATAATACTATTATATAAGCACTCAAAATTATATAGTATAAAATGTGAATAAAAACCCACTAACTCATATAATACATTTATATAAATATGTAAAATGGTAAATAAGTGGAAATTTTATAAAAATGGTAACTTCTTAAGTTTTATAAGTTATAAAATTATAAACATGATTTTTACGACTTTTTCGGCTATTACCGTAAGATTAACATTTTTGTTAAATAAAACATAGACGGTTGGACCCGTCTAATGTGAACTTTATAAAACTCATATACTGATATATAAACATATAGAACAAGTAAAAACCGATAAAACCCGAACTATATAACATACGGACATTAACGGGCTAAATTAACGTTATTGGACTAATAATACAACAAAATAGACTAAATCACTTATAAACTTATTTATTGGGATTAACCCATTTAGGCCCAACTTGTAAAGTGTAGATACTGATAATATAAGTATAACAAGGATTAATACAAGTTAAAGAACTTATAATAAGTTTATTTCAAAACACGTAAATAGGTAAAACTAGTAAACTAGTAAGAAGATATCAATACGTAAACACTAAAATGAGTAAAAGGGAATATGTAAACCCACTTGATCATCATATATATAAAATCATCATATGTATACATAATTGTTATTTTTATAAAGTCATTGGACAAACGTCTAAGACCGATTATTATTTATATAGGTTTCCGTGATTGAAGCACGTACCGTACGTCCGAATTGCCGATAACCCGCCTTCCCACATCAACGTGAGTTCATAGCCTCGCACTCTTTTAAATGTTTTTATAAATGTTTTATAAACCCGCAAGGGAGATAACATGTTAGTTTTTATAAAATTAGGACACCATTTGTCCCGATTGTTTGTTTATTGATTTGGACCCGAATGATTGTATGACCCGATTGTATGACCCGATAAATGATTAAAGGACCCGATAGATGAAATCAAATGGATTATTAAAGTTAGGTTATGTAACTAAAAGTCCCATTAGCATGAATTGTGAACTACCGGGATTTGGTAGACGCTTGTGCATATAATAGTACTATTTGGGGACGATCACCCCAGTTCGTGCCTTGACGGTTGATCCCCGTCGTGCCACATTGATTGGTAAGCGAATTTATGTATGAGAAGATTTCCATAGCGTGACCTTTGTGACGACACGCTACTTTAGATGGGAAAATTGAGTATCGGGTTAGCTACCCGTTGTTGGTTTAGTAAGGTAACAATGTCATGCAGCTTATAATAATCCAACTAACGAAATACTACTAGACGCACCGAATTACGATGTATTGCCTGACTAGCAATACAGGGTCATACTATTGATATTATGTTCGTGTTTTGGTTTTCATAACCATATTCATATAACGGTTTTTATTTTCATACAACGTCATAAGACGTATTGTATGATGTTTTTACGACATTGCTCGTATAATGATTTTTAAGGCAAACGCCTGTATTATGATTTTGATGAAGATTTGTATCAAATGACTTTGGCTATTTTATGGCCTATTAAAATGATTTGTACAAAATGATTTTCAGTAATAATTTTATACTGATATCATATTGATGGATTTTATTAAACTCTATGAATTCACTCGGCGTTATCGCTGACCTTTTCTTTTAACATGTTTTATCTCAGGTATTTGAAGGTAATTCTCGGGAAGACATCAAGAATTCATGTCCCGCACTTAAATATTAATTTCCATTCAAATGCTTTGTAAAACCTGTATTAAATACCATGACTTGGGACCGATGTAACTTTGATATTTATGAATGGAAATGCTTTATTAATAAACGACGAGATTTTTATGCGTTGTCTATGATGTGAGTAATGTGCTATCCCGTAACACCAACGAGTCTTCCGGTGTACTAAGTTGTATAAATTTGGGGGTGTTACATATTACAACGTACTAATATACGATACATAATAAACATATGACTGAGCATTCTTGTTTGACTCAATTTTTTGAGGCTAACAATCTCCCACAATGAGAGGTCATTACCCTTTATGAGAGGTCATTACCCTTTGTCATTTGGAGATTTGTAGAGATTACTAATCTCACCATAAATGAGTCTTGAACGTGTAATAATAGTCTTTGTCCTTCATGCTGTGATCATTGAGCCTTTGTCATTGTCTTTCGACTTTGTCTTTAATCTTGAGATCTTCAAATCATCCTTAACTTGTCTTTGCCATCTTGCGATCTTGTGTCTTCATCCACATGCTCACACTATTAATTGTCGAATATGTCTTTAGGCATGAGTATGTGGTTTTGAATATTTGACTTTGATGAGTACACCGTAACGCCACCTTCTTGAGACAAAACACAGACACGGACTGAATGGCTTTGACATTCGTCCTAAATCGGTAGCGTTTTACCTCTGTTTGGTGAAGACCGTTATACGATATTAAATACCGTACATGTGATAGGTAGATTCATTTAAGAATCTCCTTGACGAGATTTCGCGGCAGTACTAGCCGTTCTCTTTACTCGACCGTCTCAAAGCAAGACTGCGAACATAAGAGTGAATCAATTGGATAAATATCCGCTTGATTAAATTCGTCAATTCAAATTCCTGGAATAAGTGTGATTCATAAAGAATCTTAATATTGTTGCTTTCCAGTTGACACAAGCTTGATTCATAAGAATCTCACAAGTCACCTACCGTAGCGCTGTTTGAGGTTGACGCTAGAAGGATTTCCATTCGTCACTGTGAATATTAATGAATATCACTCTGAATGTTCTGGCAACACCATAAAGATATTGCGTAGAAACCTGAAACGAGTTTGAATCAATTTAGAATCAAACCACTGTTGCTTTTCAGTTCTACATAAGTTTAATTCATAAAGAATCTTACATATGACCTACCGCAGTGCTGTTTGTTGTTAATACTGGAAGGATTTCCACTCATCATTGTGAATACTAAGTAGTATCACTCTGAGTGTTCTAGCAATATCGCAAGGATATAGCATAGGAATCTCTTTATCGTCATTCCGTATGTCCTAATGAGATTTGATTGATCTCTAGGCTCTAGACTCGATTTGTGCACTTTTAGTGGTCGGAGGATGGAGCAGATGCCACCTATTCAATATCAACTATCTCGGAATGAGAAAGCTAATAGAAGTCATGTTGTTCTCCGTGACAATAAAACAAACTTCTTTTGAGAGAAGCCTGAGTAGCTAGGAAAGGGTTGTGGTTTACATCACTGGGTCCATGATGAGTTGTCTTCATGATGTGTTGACCCGGTTTCTGCCTAAGTTGTATGGGGGGCTTCTTTCTTTACACCCTTTATCCTTACATTTATTTTTCATTCTTCAACCCCTTCAATGCTTACCAATACATCATTACTAGCACCTTGTTGTGATTGTTCCAGTGCTAGCATCAGTACTTAGTCGGCATTCTGCTATGTTCACATTCTACTCCATCTTTCCTAAGGACTTCTAATAATCTATTGGATTGTCCCTGGGAAGATCCCTCCGGTTCTGGTTGGATCATAAGACTTAAACCTAACCACCCTTTTGACACAAATAACGTCGTGGATTAAAGATGTTGTGGTTATTTGATCGTAACCATAGAAACCACTTTAAATGTCTAACAAGGTGTTTGAAAAACATTTAACACCTTGATAGTTTTGTCGTTTCAGAAATGCTCCCCCTTTACATGTGCATCGATAATCGAAAGTGTTTTGCACATGTAGGTAAGAGTTAAAGTGCTTGAGTCTTATATAAGATCACATTTTAATCACATTTTATCCCCCTATCTCTAATATATAAAATCTTTTTATACTAGAGATACCAAATTTGATTAAAATATATTTTGAAAAATAGTCTTGAAAATCTTCGGGAGAAAGATGTGTCAATCTTTGCATGAAGTTGAAATGCTCCCACTAAAAAATTGATCCAATTGAATTGTCATTGTGAGGATGTCATCCTCATTTCGCTTTTTGAGGATGGGAGTTTGTTGAACATACAATTTTTGAAAGATTTTGAATAATCATTGAAAAATTCTTGAAAAAATTGTGTTCAACGCTTTTTGAAAAATCCTATTTCTTTTTGGCGAAAAGGTTTTTCTAAAGCATAAACTTGAGTTCATAGACTTCGAATGTCTTGACGAATCCACTCAAGTGTAAGAAGATTTCTCTTCTTTTGCTGAGGGTAAGAGCACGAAATCGTACACTTCCCCGTGAATATTGATCCGGGTTGCAATCTGAAAGTGATTACAAGCCATTGTGTTGAGCTCAAAACGTTGAATGTTTTGTGACAAGCTCAACCCTAGATAGATTGGTCTACCCGTTGTTTGGAAATATTGTCCAAAATAGACTTTTTCCTTTATTAATAGTAGAAATGACATGTTTTGAAAAATATTTACAACTTTCATTCGAGCTTTATGTACACACCCGTGTCGTTATTGAGCGACATTTCTTGGCACGTCCATATTATCGATACTGAAAGACATGTCGAGAAGAACATTTTTGGATTTTCAAAGATTTTAAATTTTTGGTTTTGTTTTTATATGTTTTATATTTTTGTATTTTGCTTTATCAAAGATATTTACAAGTAGATGTTTGATAGATAAATCAAGCAGACACCTTTGCCAGAATTTCCAGGTCTGCTGGAGTCAAACATCTCATACCAATTTTCCAAACGAGGAACTCAAACCTATCTTTTGACAGAGTTTTCGTAAACAAGTCAGCTAATTGGTAATCAGTTCCAACAAAGTAAAGTTCAACAATACCCCTTTCAACTTGTTCCTTAATGAAGTGATATCTGACATCAATGTGCTTCATGCAAGAATGCTATACAAGATTGCAGGAGATGGCTATGGCGAATTTGAGTCACAGTACATAGGTACTTTATCAAAGTGGAAGCCATAATCCGTGAGTTGTGTTCTCATCCAAAGAACTTGAGCACAACACGCAGATAGAGACACATCCTCCGCTTCGGCTGATGACAGTGACGTGCAATCCTGCTTCTTGGAAGACCATCCCACAAGCTTATCTTGACCTAGAAATTGTGCACCACCAGAAGTACTTTTTCATGTATCAAGACACCCTACATGATCAGAATCTGAATAGGCCATTAGAAAGAAACCGGTTTCCCTTGGATACCAGAGTCCCAAATGAATGATATTCTTGAGGTACCAAAATATCCGTTTAACCTCCTTGAGGTGCTTTTTAGTGGGTCGTGCTTGATATCATGCACAATAACACGTAGCATGTGAAATATCAGGTCTGCTTGCTGTCAAGTACATGAGGGAACCGATCATGGAACGTTATCTCATTTGATCTATAGCATTTCCCTCCAAGTCAGCATCTAGCGATGTGGTTGATAATGGTGTCCCAACGGGGTCACATGAAGTCATACCATGCTTTTTGATTATCTCTTGACAATACTTAGCTTGGTTTATAAAGATACCACTTGGGGATTGGTGAACTTGAATTCCGAGAAAGAATTTTAGTTCGCCCATCATTGACATTTCAAATTTGTTGTGCATGAATTTTTCAAACCATTTTGAAAGTTTGGGTTTGTAGACCCGAAAATAATGTCATCAACATAAATCTGCACAAACAAAATGTCATCCCCATATTAAGTGAACAAAGTTAGATCAATGGAACCTTTTGAGAAACCTTTGGATACCAGAAATTTTGAGAGCTCATCGTACCACGCCCTTGGAGCTTTCTTGAGTCCATAAAGTGCTTTGTGGAGACGATACACCTTGTCAGGATAATAAGGATTAACGAATCCTTCCGGCTGCGTAACATAGACTTCTTCCTTCAAATTCCCGTTAAGAAATGTTTTCTTCACGTCCATTTAATAAACAGTGAATCCCGTATGTGCAACATAAACAAGGAAAATCCTGACCGCTTCCATACGAGCAACTGGTGCAAACGATTCGTCAAAATCAATTCCCTCTTTCTGGCCATACCCCTTTGCCACTAGCCTAGCTTTGTTCTTGATGATCGTGTTCTCTTCATCCATCTTGTTTTTCCAGATCCAACGAAGATTTAAAGGAATCACATCGTATGGTCTATCAACAAGTTCCCAGACTTTAAGTCTTTCAAATTGTTGAAGTTCGTCCATCATCGATTCAATCCAAGCATGATCAGCCATGGCTTCTTTGATGTTTTTCGGTTCAGCTGTACTCACGGCGAGAGTGAACATACAAACATCGCCATCGGTGGCTAGTTTTCGTCTTGTACGAACAGTCTGTGAAGGGTTTCCAATTACCTGAACCAAAGGATGTTCTCGGGTCCAATGATGTGTTGAAGGATGTCGTTGGTAGAACGTATTCATATTTGACGGATCGACATGGCGAGTAAAAGACTCTCCAGTTTCGTGTACCGGTGTACCGAATGGGTTGATAAATTCGTCTTGGTCATTTAATGCAAAGTCTGCTTGATTTGTGTTCTCGGGAGCAATGAAAGTAGTTGTGTATTAATACTAGGTTTTTCAACCAAAGTATGAAAGTTCAAGTTCGTTATAGTTCCGAATCTTTTCGAATTGAAAACCGGTCTTAAGTGCAACTCAATCGTCTTTTGGTGGATCAAAGGTTTGGTTGATTTGTTTTTAACTAATAGCAAGTAAATAAAGTGTCGTTGAGTAAAATGGAAGTTAAAAGATTAATTTGAATGACGAGTAAAAATAAATGCATATAAAACTTAAAGGTAACAATGGAAAAATACTAACTCACTAAATAAATCTAACACTTGGAAAATTTTCAGAAAATAAAAAGTACTATAAGAAAGTGATATCGAAGGAAACCAAAACAAGCCAAAAAGGAGCCCGATCGGAATGTATTCCGATCGGATGGTCGGAATGGTGGGAAGAAGTAAAACAATCGGAATGTGCAAGACTGTCAATCGGAAAGTGGGATTAGGGACCCAATCGGAATGTGCAAACTTGCCCAAATCGGAATATAAGAAATGTTAGCAATCGGAATATCCAAAATCACACGAATCGGAATAATGCTTGAAGTCTCAATCGGAATAGGTGAAATTCTACCAATCGGAAAGCACAACAAAGCTTTGATCGGAATAACTAGCAAGATAGTAATCGGAATGGGCAATCATGAACCAATCGGAAAGGTTAAACCCTAATCCGATTGGACCAATCGGAATATGGGGTGTGGTGCCGTCGGAAAATCGAGTCCAATCGGAAAGGGGGATTTGTTCCTCCTCCTAAAATTGTGGAATTCGGTTAGCAAGAGAATAAGCTATATTTGAGAGCTCATCACAACACTAACCCGAATCAATGCTTAAACCGGATCAAATAAGCACTAGAATCAACTTATCAACCCGAAATCAAACAACTTTTTTGGATCAAACAATAAAAACATCAACTTTTTAATAAACTTTTTAAATAGAAAAATAAGATAATCATAAAAAATAAGCCAATAAGCACAAAAGTCTTAAAGCTTAATCAAATGAAAACTTATAAAATGATTAAAAGATTAACTTTTTAGCATGAAATCAATTAGAACAACACGGATCACGTGATAATCACACCAAAATCAATCTTAAATCAAAGAAAAGTAGAATGAGATTAAGAGATAAAAGCTTAAAATGGAACTTGATTAATAAAAATAAGCAATACAAAGAGTTAATCTTGGAAGATTAAAAGAAAAAAAAATGAACTAGTGAGAGAAAGTTTAAGACTTTCCCTCTCTAAAAACTAAAAGTGAAAAATTTTACTAAAAACTCTAACTCCCCTCCTAATGACTATTAGGAGGGTATTTATAGGGAAGGTGGAAGGAGTGCATGTGTTGCATCTTCTTTCTTGCTTTCTTCACGTTTTCTCGACTCGACTTTAATTCTCCGTCTTTGTCGTCTCGGGATTTGAACTTGTCTTTTAATTTTCTTCTTCTATTAGACTTAAGTTCTTCGACTTCGTTAAACTTCCGTCTTTTGACTTTTTCTTCGATAAATCTTCGGAATAGGTCTTGGACTTCCGTTCTTTTTGCACTCTTGATCTTTTGACTTCGTCTTTTTCCCGTTTTCTTCAGTAAAAGCCCGTGAAAGCCCGTGTTTTCTTCCTTTTTCATATTTAGGTCCTAAAACACAATAAAAACACAAACCACGCATAATTCCGACTTTTACGACATAAATCACACGTTTTGGTCTTGTTATTATTGGAAATAAGTGGTAAAAGGATAAGTGTTTTCTCACTTATTAAATCCCCTACACTTGACCATTGCAATGCCCTCATGCAATGCATTAATTTTAAAGCACGGTTTACATTTTCCATCATAAATAACCCACCTTGGCCTTTATTAAATGCTAAACATAAAAATAAGTAAAGAAATTAAAAACTTACATTGGGTTTTGGCGGCCATGAACATTTATCATCCTCAAGTTTCACGTTCCCCATACCAATCTTAAAAACGAGATCATTGTTATTATAAGCTAGCAAACTATCACGAACTCATGTGGGCCAATTATTCACTTAGACTCCCTTATTCCTAGGTGTATCTCTTATATTTTATTTTTGTCTTGAATGATCACGAGGATGCATTGTTTGACTTATTTCGTTAGTTATTTTGTCTGAAAATAAGGTGAACGATTTAATCAATAGTTAGCTGAAGGACCAAATCTTTTAAAACTGCTTCTCGGGATATCAGAAAGTTCATATCTTGGCATAACTTGGTTCGCGATTTGAGACCTTTCTCGGGCCGATATTTGGCAGCGACTTCATACTGCGAATCTTCGAGAGACGTTCTTGAAATTATGGTCTTCTCTTCATAATAGGAATTTCTTCACTTGAAGTTTTTGAGAGATTCTTCATCTTTGGACCACGACTTCTTCATTTTTCTCTAATCTTTATTTTGGACTTCGATATACAACGATCCGCCTCCTTTTAGGACTTGGATCTATTTATCCTCATACCTTGTTAGGGTCTTTTCGGATAGACTTCTCCATGACTTTTGGGGAGTTCTTGCTTTTCGTCGTGTGTCTCGATCCTTCATATTTGATTTTCGATAAATGATTCTTCACATCACTTTTGGATCTTTAGCAACAAAATGTAGCCCTCATGCCTTGTTAGGGCCTTTTCGGACTCGCCAATCTTCGCGCCCCGCTTCATAAGTTATGCCTTGGCTATGAACTCTCGTCATTACCGAGCAACTTTTAAACGATCTGGGGCTAGAAGCTAAGTAACCTTTTAAATCGTACAACCTTATTTATTAGCAGATTAATTTATTAACAGGCGGAGGGAGAATAGGCTCATAATTAACTCACATAAATTCACGAAAGAATACCGAACTTATAATTGACTCTATCATTTCTCGTCCTCCACAATTTAAAATCTCAAGGAATGAGACTCGTGGATGCTTAGCCTATTAAATCAATGTTTTGGGTTTTCGAGTCACCTATAGGATTCTGCAACTTCTTAGACTTTTTCAAGTTTAGAAATCGCATTTTAAAGTTCCCTTGATAAACGACTCTCTAGGATCAATTATAGGAACTTGCGAAAAGTTCTTGTTCTTAACCCGTGAGAGTTAAGACTTTCGCGTTTTATAGCTCCCTATATAAAAGCCTAGCAAAACTTGACTTAAACATGTTAAGGATACTAGCTAGAGTAAACTTAGGCAAGTAAACTCGGGTTGAGTCAAAATGTTCACGACTAAGAAAAATCTAAAACCACTTTATTAAAAATTTATTCTAGCAACGGAAAGAAACTAAACATGATAAAGGAAAGTACAACTATACAACTAGGCCAAAATAGATTAAAAATTTTGAAAAATGCCGAAAAATCAAATTTTCCGGTTAAAATGAGGGCAAATTCATGGAAAAGACCACTTACTTCGATAGAAGTCCCCCCTACACTTGAGATAAACATTGTCCTCAATGTTTAAGCATGTGGGAGTAAACTCCCCTACACTTAGGACATTGTGCACTTTGTTTAAATCTTATTAAGGAAAGGACAACTAAAGTGAATTCAATGTGAACATATAGAATATGAAATATTGAATCACAAGAGTTTAGGATAGAACCGGGAAGATGGAAACACGGTATCACGGTTCGTCAAAAGTCATCAAGATGCTCTCTGAAGCTTGAATCCCTGCACAACACAAGAAACAAGACAACAAACATATGCGGGGCTCCCCCTACACTTATTGTGAAAGCAGTAAAGGATAGAACACGGGTTGCCTCCCGAGAAGCGCTTGTTTTTGTTCACCGAGTCATGAGCCTGACTCGACCCAATTTTAGTTCATGGGGAACGTGGTGAGGGATGGAATCATCTCCTGAGAGATGTCCTCACCAAAGTACAGCTTCAAACGCTGGCCATTCACCTTGAAATTGGGCCCATTCGGCTGAGAAAGCTCAATGGTCCCATACGGAAAGACTTTGGCGACGGTGAATGGACCAGTCCAGCGGCTCTTCAACTTGCCAGAGAAGATCTTCAACCGAGAGTTAAAGAGTAGAACTTGATCCCCGGCAGCGGCGCCATTTAATACTAGGTTTTTCAACCAAAGTATGAAAGTTCAAGTTCGTTATAGTTCCGAATCTTTTCGAATTGAAAACCGGTCTTAAGTGCAACTCAATCGTCTTTTGGTGGATCAAAGGTTTGGTTGATTTGTTTTTAACTAATAGCAAGTAAATAAAGTGTCGTTGAGTAAAATGGAAGTTAAAAGATTAATTTGAATGACGAGTAAAAATAAATGCATATAAAACTTAAAGGTAACAATGGAAAAATACTAACTCACTAAATAAATCTAACACTTGGAAAATTTTCAGAAAATAAAAAGTACTATAAGAAAGTGATATCGAAGGAAACCAAAACAAGCCAAAAAGGAGCCCGATCGGAATGTATTCCGATCGGATGGTCGGAATGGTGGGAAGAAGTAAAACAATCGGAATGTGCAAGACTGTCAATCGGAAAGTGGGATTAGGGACCCAATCGGAATGTGCAAACTTGCCCAAATCGGAATATAAGAAATGTTAGCAATCGGAATATCCAAAATCACACGAATCGGAATAATGCTTGAAGTCTCAATCGGAATAGGTGAAATTCTACCAATCGGAAAGCACAACAAAGCTTTGATCGGAATAACTAGCAAGCTAGTAATCGGAATGGGCAATCATGAACCAATCGGAAAGGTTAAACCCTAATCCGATTGGACCAATCGGAATATAGGGTGTGGTGCCGTCGGAAAATCGAGTCCAATCGGAAAGGGGGATTTGTTCCTCCTCCTAAAATTGTGGAATTCGGTTAGCAAGAGAATAAGCTATATTTGAGAGCTCATCACAACACTAACCCGAATCAATGCTTAAACCGGATCAAATAAGAACTAGAATCAACTTATCAACCCGAAATCAAACAACTTTTTTGGATCAAACAATAAAAACATCAACTTTTTAATAAACTTTTTAAATAGAAAAATAAGATAATCATAAAAAATAAGCCAATAAGCACAAAAGTCTTAAAGCTTAATCAAATGAAAACTTATAAAATGATTAAAAGATTAACTTTTTAGCATGAAATCAATTAGAACAACACGGATCACGTGATAATCACACCAAAATCAATCTTAAATCAAAGAAAAGTAGAATGAGATTAAGAGATAAAAGCTTAAAATGGAACTTGATTAATAAAAATAAGCAATACAAAGAGTTAATCTTGGAAGATTAAAAGAAAAAAAAATGAACTAGTGAGAGAAAGTTTAAGACATTCCCTCTCTAAAAACTAAAAGTGAAAAATTTTACTAAAAACTCTAACTCCCCTCCTAATGACTATTAGGAGGGTATTTATAGGGAAGGTGGAAGGAGTGCATGTGTTGCATCTTCTTTCTTGCTTTCTTCACGTTTTCTCGACTCGACTTTAATTCTCCGTCTTTGTCGTCTCGGGATTTGAACTTGTCTTTTAATTTTCTTCTTCTATTAGACTTAAGTTCTTCGACTTCGTTAAACTTCCGTCTTTTGACTTTTTCTTCGATAAATCTTCGGAATAGGTCTTGGACTTCCGTTCTTTTTGCACTCTTGATCTTTTGACTTCGTCTTTTTCCCGTTTTCTTCAGTAAAAGCCCGTGAAAGCCCGTGTTTTCTTCCTTTTTCATATTTAGGTCCTAAAACACAATAAAAACACAAACCACGCATAATTCCGACTTTTACGACATAAATCACACGTTTTGGTCTTGTTATTATTGGAAATAAGTGGTAAAAGGATAAGTGTTTTCACACTTATTATGTATATTGTATGAGCGGTTGTTGATGTGATATTCTGAGGAGGTAAATCTGCAGCAACCCGTGTTGAAGTAGATAAAGTTGTATCCTTTGTTGACGATGATCGGTATCATCATTCTTATCATGAGAGACAGCGGAAGACTTCGATACAACATGTTTCTCCCCCGTGAAATATTCATCATACATTGGTCAATATAACATTTCCAACTCTTCAAGTGTCGTGTTGACTGTCATATCTACTCTTGGAACATTTCCTTGAACCATCTTTGAACCTGACGGTTCATTGTTGTGGTCTTGAGTTCCAAGTTCCGTGCGGTTGTGAACGGAAGTAGTTTGTGGTTGTGGATCGGGACTTAAACTGTTTTGTTCAAGTGCCATTTCTTGCAATTCATCGAATCTAATATGAATAGTTTCTACTATCAATTTTGTTCTCTTGTTGTATACTATGTATCCCTTAGACTGAGTTGCATATCTCACTAGAATGCATGCATCACCTTTCTCTTTCATCTTGTCCATATTTTCACCATCTCAAATAATGTAACACGTACATCCAAACACGTGAAGGTGTTTGAGTGAAGGTTTTCGATATTGAATTATGTGATATGGTGTCTTTTCGTGTCTAGGAATAATTAAGCATCGATTTTGTGTGTAGCATGAGGTTGACACGGCTTCAGCCCAAAAGTATAATGGTAGTTTTGAAGCGGATAATAGTGTTCGAGCAGCCTCAACTAAAGTACGGTTTCGTCTTTCAACAACGCCGTTTTGTTCAGGTGTTCGAGCAATAGATGTTTCATGTTCAATCCCTTCGGCTTCAAAATAATTCTTCAGAGTTGAATTCAAGAATTTTGTGCTTCTGTCAGTACGTACCACTTTTACTTGAGCTTGAAGACCCCGTTGTATCAACTTAAGGAAGTTAATGAGAACCTCAGGTGTTTCATCCTTGGACCTCAAGAAGTGAGTCCATGTGTACCTTGAGTAGTCATCGACAAATACCATGACATATTTCTTCCCATTGATGCTTTGAACACGCATGGGTCCACACAAATCGATATGAAGAAGATCTAACCGTCCTTTTGAGCTTGGTGTAGTCTTTGTCTTGAAACTACTCCGTTTAGATTTTCAAAGCTCACAAGAAGAACAAAGATGATCCTTGATGAATTTCAAGCTTGGAAGGCCTCTCACAATATCTTTCTTGGAAAGCAAGTTGATGGTATCAAAATAGAGATGAGATAAACGTTGATGCCATAACCATGCCTGAGTTGTTGATGCTTTAGCCATGAAGTAAATTGGAGTTGAGGAAGTTGTGTCTTGAAGTGAAATTGTGTAAAGATCAGTACCCCGTGAACCGGTAACGAAGTCATTCCCATTATAATCATGAACAAAACATGTCTTCTTTCTAAAAGCAACCTCCAAATCTGCATCACATAATTGACCAACCGAGAAAAGATTGTGATTGAGCCCTTCGACGTAGTATACCCTTTTTATTGTGATATTCTCCTGAACCAAATCTCCATATCCTAGGATCGGTGCAAATTAATCATTTCCGAATCGGACCGTACCCAGGAACTTCTCCACGAAGTTAATTAGAAGCTTGAGATTCCCTGTAATGTGCTTCGTGCATCCGAAGTCCAGTATGAAGAGAATTATTTGTATCACCTACAGAAGATTTAGAACACGATGGAGCATTTGCTAAATTGGATACCACGTTAGTTGTGATTTCAGAATCATTAGTGTCCTTAGCAACATTTAAAGGCATACTAACACTCGTCGTCACATTTTCTGTCCTATCATTAGCATCCATTTATATCCTGGAGGACATTGATTAGCAAACCACCATTTCCATGACTTGCTAGCAGACTCATATAATTCCTTAATTCTGCTTCTAGGTTTCTTAGTGGTGGAGTCTGATGCGATACTTTTCTTAATGGGGGTTGCACCAGAATGGTTCACTTTGCGTTTAGGTTTACTAGGACCAATAGGCATCACAACTTGCTTCTTAGTTTTAGTATCTACGCCTTCTACTTTATCCATAGCAAACATAGAGTGATTAGCATTAGCACATTTTCCACATTTGACACAAACAAACTTAACATTTAAAGCATTCAAAGCACTCGAATCATTCAAATTGTCATTACATGCGATTATAGACTTTTTATTCTAAAAAAACATTCAAATTCCTAGGGTTTTCTTCTACTTGCTTCATCTTCCCTTGACTCTTGTGTTTCCAAACCTTATCATTCACTTGATTGCGCTTAAGCTGAGGCCGGCTAACACTAGCAGTGGAGACTACTCCTGTAGTAGAAAACACATGAGTATTAGTGTTTCTAGAAGTCTGAGGCAATGGACTAACTATGTTGATGGGTTTAGTGGTCATTCTATACATCCCTGGTTTAATCACGTTATAGTGCTTAACACTTGGTGCTTGAGTATTCCTTATGGGTTGATTATGTGGTAACCTTTCCTTTCCATTCATCTTGGGGGGCAAACACAGGTTTTGCAAATGAGGAATTTGAGAAGGCAGATGGTTTTCCCAAGATAGAGGATCTATTCACTTTATAAGGCATTGGGTTGCCTAACAACAAATATCTTAACACTAGGTTCCACAACTTTCCTACCCATCTTAGCAACGAGTTTCTTCAACTCTTCAATCGCTATTTCCCTGTCTTGTAACTGAGCTTTCAACTCTTTATTTTCCAAACTCTTTTCATTCATTTCTTGACATATTTGGGAAAGCTTTTCTTGCCATTTATTGTCAGTTGGACCTTTTCTGATGTATTTTTGCAAAACAAGTTCAAGAGAATGACAATGTTTTTGAAGAAAATCAGTTTTGTGTTGAAGTAACTCAAAAGCCTTTTTATCAACATTTTCTTTACGTTTCGATAGCTCAATTTCAAGATGCTCACACTCTTTGATCTTATCAAGATATTTGCATGCAACATCAGAATATTCATCGATATCGGTACAAGATTGAAGAGTAACACACAAAATATCCTTGGAGAGACATTCTTCTAAGAGGAAATCATATTCATTTGAAAAAATGGACTTGTCAATTTGAAGATCGTCAATTTCTTTCTCAATAGACTCAACATATTTTAAATCATCAAACATTTCAGACCGGATTAATCTTTCAAATTCAAGAATATTTTCATTTAATGTGGTCGTGTTCTGTATTAAGATTTGTTTGATAAGCACAGTTATATCTTGAGGAATTGGTTTTTTCCACTCATCCTTTTCTCGTTGTTTCCATTCATTGTCAACAATGCATTTAATATTATCAATGTAATGTTGTAGAAACCCAAATGTCTGCCTACTCTTGCTTTTAGAAGCATCAAGAGGCAAGTAGTTGATGAACTCAGAAACGTTTGTTTTCTTAGTGGCAAAAGCTTTCTCCCATTGAATTCTTCTTTGTTTGCATTCTAAAAACAATTCCTCACGAGACTTATGTTTTTTGTGTAGTGAAAAGACCATATAGACTATTCTCATAAGCATAATTATATGGTTTCACAAACTCTTTATTGACCGGTGATCTACTCTCCTCTTCCCAAAGGGATGTCTCTGTTGGGAATAAAATAAAGCCAAGACACTTAGATGCTGACAAAAGGAAATCAGACGTTGATAGGAAGAAATCAAGCGTTGTTAGATCAAGCGTTGACAAGAAGAAGTCAAGTGTTGATGAGAAGAAGTCAAGCACTGATAGGATACTTAGTCTACACGCTTTATGTTCCAAGTAAAGGTATGTTCAACAATGTATTTCTTATGTTTATCTTTACCTAAAATAGCTGATATGTAGACTCTTGCACAAGGTTCCTTATTCTGTAAAAGGAGGCCTTTAGGTTTTAGTTTAATATATGTTTTACACTTTCATTGTACGCAAGTTCGATTAATCAATCAAAGTTAAAGTTTGGTTTATCTTGTTTGTGTGTTCTTGTTTAAGTATTAATTCCGCGTAATACTTAGATTGTTTTCTATATAAAAAAGTTTCTCTAAGTGTTTAACTTGATTCATTCTCGTTTACACAAAGCTAAATCGATCTAGTTTTGGGATCAAAAAGTGGTATCAGAGCTTCTTGAGGAACTTTGATCTAAAGAACACAAAAATCCTAAATCGCCAAAAACCCTAATTTTCAAGAAGCCCTAAAATCCAGACAACATGTCTACTCCAGAGTTGACCTCCTCCTCAAGCCATAACCTAAAAATACCCATGCTAGACCCTGAGAACTTTGATCTATGGAAGTTTAATTTTGAGTAGTACCTTCAAATCCATGACCATACCCTATGGGAAATTATTGAATATGGAAACACATTCGATAAGGCTGCCAAGATTCAAGCTGTTATTAATTTAAGATCCACTCCAGGCTCAAGTGAAGCGGATCGAAAAGAACAACCTACATATGGGAGAGTTGTCTCAACTAAGGACATTGCTAAGAGAAGGAACGACATGAAAAATCTAAGCATTCTCAAACTTTCTTTGGGACCAGCCAATCAACACAAGTATAGAGGTTTTGAGTCTGCTAAAGATCTTTGGGCAGCTCTTCAAGTCACTTATTGTGGTAATGATGATACTGCCTCAGAGAAAAAGAAGAAACTCTTGCATGAGTATGTTATGTTCAAACCTCTTCCCAATGAAAAGCTAAGTGGGGTGAGAAGCAGACTTCTAGACATCACAAGCAGATTGTCATTTATAGGAATAGTGCATGATGATGCGGATATCATTAGCACTTTCCTTAAAAGTCTTGGTGATGCATGGAAGATTGAAGTAAGGTCTATAATTTCTACTAATGCTCACAAAAGATCCACTTTTGATGACGTCTACAATAAACTGAAGATTGTAGAAAGTGAAATCCTTTTGGAACAAGGAAGCAAAACTACCAATAGAAACATGGCCTTCTTTTCACATAGTGAAGGTCAATTTGATCAAAAGGAGTCATACATGCACCCCGTTACTGGATCACCTTGTGTCAACGTTGGATCACGCTTTGTCAACGCCCCACATTCAGACGCTGACACATACAATGTTAACTCACCAAAGATTAAGCCTGCTGGTATTGATCTAGATACAGTGTGTGCATACATTTCTTCATTGCCCAATTGTTTAGTGATTACATATGACGACCTTGAGCAAATTAGTGATGAGAATTTGGAGGAAATGGACATAAAGTGGAATATGGAACTTGTAAGCATAAGGGCTAATAGATGGAATAGAAGATTCAGGAAAAAGATTACCTTTAATGCTAAAGACACTACTGGGTTTGATAAATCCAAGGTTGAGTGTTATAATTGCCATAGAATTGGTCACTTTATGAGAGAACGCAGATCTCCAAGAAGATCTGATGTTGGAAAGCGTTCAAGCCAAATTATCAAGGTTGAAGATACAAAATCTATGGTTGCCATGCAAGAAATTGATGGTGTTGGTGGGACTGGAGCTTTTTGGCCAAAGATGTGGAAGAGAACAAAGCCTTGGTTGCAGAAAAGAAGGAAGAGGAGCATGTTCACTATGCTCTCATGGCACATTATTCATCTTCATCAGATAATGAGGTATATGATGATGCATTTTGTAGTAAAGGTTGTCGTTTAAACACTGAATTAATAAAGAAATTTTAAAGTTAAAATCAGATGTTTTTGATGAAAAATGCAAGTTATATAATTATCAACTTGCACTTGTTCAAACTAAAAAGACTGTGGCTTAATATAAGAAAATGAAGCTTGACCTAAAAGATCAAATCAATGTTTTGACTCATGACCTCAATGCTAGTATTGAAATTAAGGACATCTTAGAGAGATCCAAAGGTGTCATACAAGTTGAGTTGGATGAAGCCATTAAAAACAAAGATAATGTAGGGCTTAAAATTAAGAGATTTGACAAAGCTTCTCAAACCCTAGAAAAATGTGTTAGCGAACAAAGAGATTCTAGGGATATGACTGGGATTGGGATGAAAGAGTATGCTGGTGTTCCACCACCTGATGGGAACTTCTATTGTGTCCTTAGAAAGGATTTGTCTTGGACTGGTATTCCATAACTCCAAGAAAAGGAATTTATTCCTCCACCAAGAGTTCTTACTCCAGTATAGGAATATAAGCATAAATTGGCTGATTTGGACCAATGGAAGAAAGCCAATCCCACTTTGTTTGTTAAAGGTGGCATGCTTAGTGAAAGCCCAAATGACTCAACACCCATAAAAGTGACCAACCCTACTACTGGCAAGACTGTTGACCTTGGCTTAAACATTGATAGAAAACCTAGTATTAAATATGCAGAAATGTATAGAAAACCTAGGTCACCAAAAATTCAAGTTAGTGATAATGGGACAGGTTTCTTTTCATCTAGACCTAGGTTATGTCTAGAAAAGCCTGTTATACGTGTGAAAGTTTTTCACATTTGGCTTATAAGTGTGTCAATGCTTCAAAAGTCAACGTTGATAGAAAGTCAACCATGGTCAAACCCAGACCTTTTGTCCAACAAAGTCCACAAGTCATTAGACCATCTCCATTCTTTACTAAAGGGTCTAATACTTATGGACAAAGGCCTTTTCAAAAGACTAATACATGGTCTAACAGACAATGGGTTCCTGTAGCAAACCCTAGGTTTGACGCTGATAAGGGTAATTTCAGCGTTGTAAAGAACAATTTTAACGTTGACATGAATGTTTTCAACGTTGTTAGACAAAGTAATGCCAAATACTTGCAACCAAAGGTAAAGGGGTCTAAAGCTTCTTCTAGCTTATCTTGGAAACCCAAACAAGACCAAAACCCTAATTCATATGGGATTTCTATGACCTGTAACAGATCTCATTATATTTCAAAGGTCACAACTAAATCAATTAGGGTTAACTGGGTGTTTAATCCAAACAGGGATGAACAAGGGGTTGTTATAAGGACTAAGTCTGTTCTTGTTGAACAACCAAACGAATCCAAGTCTGCTCATGGCTTGGGTTCCCAAAGAAAAGTAATTTGTTTTCTTTATGTGTAGGGCAATCAAAAGCAGGTAATTGATCATGGCTATTGGGATAGTGGATTCTCTAGGCACATGACGGAGAAGGAATATTATTTGACCAACTTTACCCATTAAAGATGGTGACAAAGTGTACTTTGGAGGAGGATATGGAACTATCATTGGCAAAGGCACTCTTATCACCAACAATTTGTGTTTTGAAAACGTATTTCTGGTAAAAGAACTTGATCATAATCTGTTTAGTGTATCACAAGTTTGTGATAACAAAAATAAGGTTCTTTTCACTGATACTGAATGCTTGGTGTTATATGCCTATTACTAATCCAGACATTGTGAAAGTGAATTAAATTATGTGGAAGAACCAGTTGTTGAAATTTCAGGTATACAGGTTGATAAGGAAGTAGGATCACATGCAGATAAATCAACTCCCATACTTGAGTATGTCACCATCCCTATTTGGACAGATGGATTTGCTGCTGCTGGAAAGGCAAATGATGGTCCACAAGAGAAACCTATTGATGAAAACATGCATGAATCTTCAAGCGCTGACAAAGGAAAATCTGGCGCTGACAGGCCAAATTTAGGCATTGATGGCTCAAACGTTGACAACACCAATTCAGGAGTTGACAACTCTTTTGACCATTTATTCTCTTCTAATGTTTTTGAACAAGTTGAACCTTCAATAGTACATGAAGAGGTTCATTCAGGTGATGATGGAGGAGAACTTGAAGATGATATTGGCAACTTTGAGACTGAAATTGAAGACAACACAATTATTGAAGGAGGAGTACTTACATCTACTATCAAGAATCATCCTTCTTCTCTAATCATTGGTGATGTGATGTCTCCTGTTCAAACCAGAAGAGCTCATCAGAATCATGGAGGTTTTATTGCCAATATCCACAAGAAGGTTGATACCCCTCTTGTTCAGGCATGTTTGTTTGCTTGTTTTCTGTCACAACAGGAACCCAAGAAGATATTTGATGCTCTCAAAGAACCAAGTTGGGTGGAAGCAATGCAGGATGAGCTTCACCAATTTGCTATTCAAGATGTGTGGGAGTTAGTTGATTGTCCCAGATATGTCAGACCTA
The DNA here is from genome assembly GCA_025667525.1 of Glebionis coronaria. NCBI lineage: Eukaryota > Viridiplantae > Streptophyta > Magnoliopsida > Asterales > Asteraceae > Glebionis > Glebionis coronaria. The sequence goes on from CM046876.1 coordinate 136,391,323, forward strand.
TAGGGACAAAATGAGTTCTTAGAAACAAAAAGGATGAGAGAGGGATTGTGTGACAATCCGTCAATTTATGGTTGATATTTTATTCTCAAGTATAATTTAAAAACATTATTTTAATGTTATATTATGAACTCACTCATTTTTTTGGGAAGAAATTTGGATTTACGTCTTGAAGTAGCATCGACTACGTCTAAACCGGAGGATTTTACGTTACGTGCTTACGTTTACATACACCGTTTTGGTGACAGTCCGACATTTCAGGAAATAAATTTGTTCGTGAATATTATTTTGAGATTTTAAATTTGTGTTGGTTCATAAACTCAGAAATTTACGAGAAGAGATTAGGACTTACGATTATAATTTAACGTCCTTTACGACTAAACCGGAAACCTTAGGATTACGTATTTACGTTTTCGAACTCCGTTTTTTATGAGGCAATTTTTATTAGATTCGTTTTGTGCCGTTGATTCATAATTTATAAAAATGTTTTTCGTAAAACGACCCAAGGGCACGCAAATCGAGGAAACTAGAATCGAGGAGTACCCGTAAATTAGTGGAGATGAGACAAGTGGGACACTTGTCCCACACCCACTAAATAAAATGGCAAGACAAAGCTTCACCAACACACATTTGAGGTGTCCGTGTTCTAGTAAAAACTAGGACACCTGTCTTAGTTTTTCAAGAAAACCACTAATCCTCCAAAACTAGCTAACATAAACAACCAACTCACTTTGTTACATGCGAAACTCACACACACTCTCCTTTCTCTCTCTATGTGAACGTCCCATATCACCCAAAAACACCCTATTTCATCAAAAATTTAACCATGAACTTAAGCTATAATCAACATATGTTGATAGTTACTTAAAAAGATGAAGATTGGAGGTGATCTTAACATGTGAAAAGGAGTTTTCAAGGGAGTTTGGGGCTAATTTCTCAAGGAGTTTTCATGAAGATCAAGGGCTGATTTTTCAAGGAGTCTACAAATAGTTGGTGATCCTAGAAGTGGTGTTGATATCTCATAAGACTGGTTACCCAAAACAAAGTCTTGTTCATCATCAACCCCATCTTTTCATCACTTTGGTGGTATAAAGATAGTTCTTCCTATCCTCTTGTTATTTTGATTATGTAATCTTGTATTTTCTTTATTTATGTACATGTATATGATGATGAATGATGATAAAAATATTATGTGGGGATTTGGTGTTGATAAACATGGGTAAAAAGATGGAAAACCACATGTAAAATGGTTAAAAATCTTGCTAAATATGATGGCTGTATAAAAACAGTAAGTAACCAAATGATAAACTGATAAAATGGCATAATGAATTCAATTTACAGTAGGTATTAGATGTCATACACATGTGAGAGTTGGCCATTCAATGGAATCATCAAAATGAGTGAGATATGATCAAAACAAAATTAGTATACCAATCTGAATAGTCTGTTTTGTAGGGACTGTTAAGGATACTCAGGCATGGATTGAGCAGTAGCTATAACTAAGTTATGTGTAGCACATAATATGATGTTTATGTCATCGAAAAATGAGCTTCTATCTCCTTATGGAACTCAAGATATGAAAAAAATGGTGAAAGTGAAACTAAAAATCAGATTTTGTGAAATTAAAGTTTAATAGTATTATATAAGCACTCAAAATAATATAGTATAAAATGTGAAATTAAAACCCACTAACTTATATATTTCATCTATATAAATATGTATAAGGATAAATAAATGGACATTATATAAAAATGGTAGTTTGGTAAGTTTTATAAGTTATAAAAACTATAAACATGATTTTTACGTCTTTTCGGCTAGTACCGTAAAATTAACGTTTTTCGTCAATTAAAACTTAGACGATCGGACCCGTCTAATGTAAACTTTTTAAAAGTCATATACTGATATATAAGTACTTAATACAAGTAAAAACCGATAAAACCCGAACTATATAACATAGGGACATTAACGGACTAAATTAGCATTGTTGGGCTATTAATCCAACTAAATGGGCTAAACACTTATAAATTTACTTACTGGGCTTAACCCACTTGGTCCCAACATGTAAAGTATAATATTGATATTAAAAGTATAATTGGGCTAATGAAAAGTATTGGGCTTGTAATAGGCTTATTGGTCCTAAAACATATAAACAAGATAAACTAGTGAAACTAGTATAAAAATGTTACCAACACATAAACACTATAATGAATGAGTAAATGAGAATGTATAAACCCACTTGATCATCATCATATATAAAATCGTCATATGTATACATAATTGTTATTTTTATAAATTCATTGTACAAAAGTCTAAGACGAGTATTATTTGTCTAGGTTTCCGTGATTGAAGCACGTACCGTACATCCAAATCGCCGATAACCGCCTTTCCACATCAACGTGAGTTCATAGCCTCGCACTCTTTAAATGTTTTTAAGAAATGTTTTATAAACCCGCGAGGGAGATAACATGTTAGTTTTGATAAAATAGGACACCATTTGTCCCGATTGTCTGTTTATTGATTTGGACCCGAATGATTGTATGACCCGATGAATGATTAAATGACCTGATAGATGAAATGAAATGGATTATTAAAGTTAGGTTATGTCACTAAAAGTCCCATTAGCATGAATTGTGAACTACCGGGATTTGGTAGACGCTTATGCATATAATAGTACTATTTGGGGACGATCACCCTAGTTCGCGCCTTGACGGTTGATCCCCGTCGTGCCACATTGATTGGTAAGCGAATTTATGTATGAGAAGATTTACACAAGTGTGATTATTGTGAAGACACGCTAATTTAGATGGGCAAATTGAGTTTCGGGCTAGCTACCCGTTGTTTGTTGTAATAATCCAAATAACGAAAATACTGCTTTATGCATTGAATTACAATATATTGCCTGACTAGCAATACAGGGTCTTATTATTGATATTATGTTCGTGTTTTGGTTTTATATTACCATATTCATATAACGGTTTTTATTAAATCTATACAACGTTATAAAAGGTATTGTATGATGTTTTTAACGACAATGGTTCGTATAATGATTTTGAAGGCGAAAGCCTATATTATGATTTTGATAAGGATTTATATAAAATGACTTTGGTTATTTTATGGCCTATTACAATGATTTGTACAAAATTATTTTCGGTAATAATTTTATACCGATGTTATATTGATGGATTTTATTAAACCCTATGAATTCACTAGGCGTTTTCGCTGACCTTTTCTTTTAACATGTTTTATCTCAGGTACTTGAAGGTAATTCTCGGGAAGACAACAAGAACTCATGGCCCGCACTTAAATAATAATTTCCATTCAAATGCTTTGTAAAACCTGTATAAAATACAATGACTTGGGACCTATGTAAATCTGATATTTATGAATGGAAATGCTTTATTATTAAACGACGCGATTTTTAAGCGTTGTCTATGATGTGAGTAATGTGCTATCTCGTAACACCAACGAGTCTTCCGCTGTATTGAATTGTGTAAATTTGGGGGTGCTACAGTTTGTACTAGAGCTCTCGTTATAGAGAACGAAAGATTTTTAAAACCAAGGTTTTGAATAAAACATTTCAAAATCTTTTAACTATAAACATTTTTCTAAAAATGTCTAAAAATCTTTTGACTATAACGGTGCCGAAGAATTCCCGAGTTACCGACAAGGCCATACTGAGAAGTGTTATTTTAATATATATATAACTTGGATTATATATATACATATAATGTAATTTGATTACATGATTGTTTGATGATTATTTCTATATTTATACGAGGTATTTATACGACGTAGATTGTCACAAGGAACCCTAATTCCCCTAGCAAATTAATCTAAGCTATTTCTGTAGGAATTCTAGCTATTCCAGATCTAAACCAAGTTGTGGATATTTATGATCCCAACAAAATGGTTAATATTCGTAGAAATATAGATATTAGTTGATTGGGATATTAAAGAAGAATTGGCGAGATTATATCTGATATCAATGTCATGACGATCTTTCCTTATAGAGTGGAGTTTGACAAAATGTTACCACCTAGAAAGGTGTCATCTTATTCAGTGTCACCCAATTCTTAAATTTGAAATCGAAAGGGTGAATGTTGCACTTGAGGCTATCATTGGAACCATTACCCAAAAGCCTCATGCCACTAGTACCTTTCCGAGAAGTCTAATTGAATGTGTGAGTCATTTAATACTAGTGACTCATTTGATAATTGTTGTTGTAAGGAGCTATAGGATTTGAAATTAAGTGTTGTTCATATCGAGCTTTTATTACACTTTTAAGGTCTAAGAATAAGGTTGAAAGTATTGGAGAATGAGGTAGGATATCGCATTGATTATAAGTTGATTGAAACTTGAATGAAGTAAAATTTAACTCGTATGGAATATGAGATTGTTAAAAGGAAGTCGTTAAGTTCTGTGATTGAATTATAAGGTTTTAATTGATTGTTGATTCGTGTTAAGGGTTGTTCCTACGCCATTGTCCACTAATGAGGATGCCCAGTGTCCAATAAATAAATTGAAGAAATCTTCTTCTAAATTGGGACCGATGGATCATTCGGGACATGTGGAACACCTAATGACCCTTGTAGATTAGTATTCATTGTGGTATCTTTTAAAAATCCCTAACTTAACTGAGACATCAGTTGGTAGGATGAGTTCTTGGAATTGTATGACATAGTGACACGTAATGTGTTACGGTACAATTTTGACTTGTTTGTGATTAATGAAAAGACTACCTTTGATTGCTAAATCCTACATGTATCGATGTTATCTATCTTTTATTGCTTCATCCTAATGTTCGCATTAGTGATGCAACCATTGAACAAGTACTCATCTCGACATGAGTTACGTTGTGGATTATTCTTTTTGAGTGTCATCGAGGTCATGAACCTCATGATTAATTGGCTAAGCTCATTTCCTATTATATTCTAGTTAGTTCTTGGTGAACAACTCTTCATCACTCTTTTGCAGATCATTGATTGTTTTTATAAGATAAAACAGTATTCCTTGAGAAAAATTGGATTTTCATCACTATATGGATTATTTAAAGTGAGACTTATAAATAATCGTTATCGAAATAAAGCTGTTTATGAAACACCTTGGAGAACTTAATTGTTTTCATAACAAAGAAAATCTTTGTAAATTTATTTTTGATTCTTATTTAAGAATTAAGCAAGAAAATGTTTTTATTATAAACATGATGATAAAATTTTGACGAACTGAGTATTGCATCGTTAATCTTAAAATTGTATATAGTTGCGCGCCTACATACAATTTGGATGTGACCATGCAAGGCTGATTAGTAGTCACCATGAAATTATTAATAAACACTAAATTTTCTTTGAAGATTGTGAAAGATTAAACTTTATGAGATCTGTAAGAAGTGAAAAATAGGGACATATTGATAGGGACACCTACATATGTGCCCGTACTATTTATTCTTTTGATTCAAATTTATTTATCTATGGAATTTGTCTTATTTGACAATTGATATTCCCTTCTTGTCCAATTCTCCCGTGGTGAGATTCTTTGGAAAAGTATCTGATTATCGAGTGTTGATACCCGACTGGATGTATCGACGTTCCTATCATTTCTTTTGAATTCATTTCATTTGAATGACCTGGGTAACGATCCAAGGAGCTTTCTAATGCGTACTCAAATTATGAAAACATGGGATATATTCATATTCGTTAAATGTTTTTGTCTGTATATGATTTGAAATTCTCTAGCGTAGATTATGCGTTGACCTTACTCTTTTAATGGTGGTTATGTCTCCTGATATCCTTGAACTTGTGAAGGATTATGAGTTATTATTAGTCTTTTGAGAAGTTCACATCTTATCGACGACAATAAAACTGAAAAGTTGATAGTGCCAATAGAAAGGATTGAATGATTATGACATGACGACATTGTCTTAATTGATGGGAACTCGAGTATAATTCCCCTAAAAGATAAGATGTTGATTATCAAAAGTGATCTAAATAATTCTTGATGGATGACCATATTGATAGGTGTGAAAACACCCATCCTTTTACCACTTATTTCTGGCTAAAACAAGACCAAAACACATATTTAATATCATTTGTTTGGAATTATGCGTGGTTTTTGTGTTTATTGCGTTTTCAGAGTTAACCGGATGAATATTGAAGAAAACATGGGATTGCACGGGTTTTATCGAAGAAAAAGACTCAAGACGAAGTCTATTGTCCAAGAGATGAAAAAGATGCAAAAGATTTGAAGTCATTGTGCCTATTTAAAGATTTATCGAAGAATAGAGCCAAAGATGGAAGATTCATATATGTCGAAGAACTCGAGTCTATTAAACAAAAGATTATAAGACGAGTTGGAATTATTCACCGACACTTCTCAAATCCGGGTCGGAAACGTTTATTTAGAAGAAACATAAAGACTAAAGAAGAAAGAAGAAAAGAAGCCCGATACCAAAGCCCATACACAAGCCCATATCACACGCCTATATAAAGATCCCACTTCACAATTTTGGAGACACTTAGTTAGTTAGTCTTAGTTTTAGTTTTCATTTTCTCTCTAGTTTTAGAGAGAGAAAGTTCCCAACTTTCTCTCACTAAACTTTTTCTTTGTTTTCATCTTTTAAATTTAAGCTTTCTTTGATCTTTGTACTTTGGATTTAATTAATCTTATTCAAGTTAAGCTTTTTAGTTCTTTATTCTCTTTCTACAATTCTTAATTCTACTTATTTCCATCCGAAATCATTAGTTTGATCCGAAACCTTCATTGTTCGTGATTGGATTTGAGGTTGTGTAATAAGTAAGTTCGTTTCCTTCTTGTTCATTTTTAAGCTTTCACAAGTATAAGCTATAGGCCCTCTATGCTTATTGGCTCATTTCTTGTTTAATCTTATCATTTTCGGATTTCATCAAGGCTTTAGTCATTCAAAAGTTCCTTTCATAAAGTTCATGATTTACGTTTTCAAAAGTTGTCAAATTTAATCTTGTTGATGTGATTAAGTCCCGGTTAAAATAGCTTTTTGTTCGTGATTATTGAAGTTTTAGCTTTTCACCATTTTGGGATTAGTCTTGCTCCCATCGCAATCCAAGGGCTTTACACATTCCGACGGGTTTTCTGCTTTTGAACGCAATAACCCAAGAGGGTTTTACTTTGCGATCGGGTGTCATTCCCCCTTATTCTGATCTGGGATTGCGATCGCTCATTGCGATCGTACATTCCGACGGGACTAAGGTTCTATTTTAAGTCGAAACTCTGGCCAATTTTAATTTACCATATTCCGATCTAGATCATTCCGATAAGACATCATTGCGATAGACCATATTCCGATAGTTTGCAGTTTTGTATTCCGATGGATTGTTTTGACAAATATTCCGATGGAACATTCCGATCGAGGATTCCGATGGACTGGTTTTAGTTACATTCCGATGGGCATGATTTTGACATTCCGATACCTTTGCAATTCTATATTCCGATGGATTAAGTTTTGAAGTTTTACAAAGTTTTAAGTGTTAGTTTTATTAAAGTGTTCAAGTGTTTTTCTCATTTTGCCTTTAAGTTTTCAAACATTCATTTTTAACTTGTCAATTTAGTTTAATCTTTTAAAGCTTTAATTTTACTCTTCGACACTTACTTATTTGTCATTAGTTTAAAATAGATAAACAAACCAACACCTTTTGATTAACCAAGAACAAATCATTCCACTTAGAGCCGTGATCAATTCGAGGAGATACCGAGACTTAAATCCTAACCCATTGCGAAAGCCTTGTATCAAATGGCGCCGCTGCCGGCTCTTCTCGTTAAGATCAACAGTTTTTTGTGAGAACTTGGATTTTGGGATTCGTTCCCCGTGAACGTTACTTTTTCATAAAAATTTTCAAAAACACAAAAAAATATAAAATTTTCAAAAATCCTAAAAATTAAAAAACATAAAAACCAAAAATATTTTTGCTTTGTTTTTGCCTTGTTAGTTCTTTTGCAGGTGCATGCGTACACGATCAACGTCTAATCAAGAGCCCGAGCCTCTCGAAGACTTAGACATGGCCGGTGTACAAAACAACAACAATAACCCACCTCAAAACAATAATAACAATAACAACCCACCTTTCAACAACAATAATAACAACAACAATGAGCCTCTATCGGATAATCACCCGATGATTGAACTTCTGCAAGCACATGTAGATGGCAACAATGACCCAATTGTCATACCCTCGTTTGCAGCCAACAACTTTGAGCTCAAATCCGGCTTTTATCCAGATGGTCTCTGCTCAACCATTCTTGGGGCGTACCATTGATGATCCACATGACCACATCAAGATATTTCTACAACTCACTAATACGGTCAAATTCAATGGTGTTCCACAAGAGGTAATCCGGTTACAACTTTTTCCCTTTTCTTTAGAGGGACAAGCCCGGCATTGGCTTGCTAAGGAACCGCCATAGAGTATTCTTACGTGGACGGATTTGGAGACTAAGTTTATCAACTACTTTTTCCCACCCTCTCGTACTACCGCTTTGCGGAATGAAATCATTAATTTTGAACAAAAGTACGATGAGTCTTTTAGTGAATCTTGGGACCGTTTCAAAGATCTTTTAAGAAAATGCCCACAACATGGTTTTACCAAAGTGCCCCCAAATTAACACTTTTTATAATGGTTTAAGCATGAATGACCAAGATTCACTAAACAGTGCCTCGGGGGGTAATCTTTTGGCTAAGACTTCCAATGCTGCTTGGGATGTCATTGAGAATAAGTCTCGTGTGCAAACCAAGAGTGTTAGGACCAATGTCGCTAGTGCTAGTACTAGTGACAGCGACAAGCGACTTGACAAAATCACTGCGCTTCTTGAATCACTTGCTACCCAAACCGCCAGCAACACCAACAGCATCAATGCTAAAAACGCTCAAGTCAATGTTGTTAGCCAACCATGTGAAATATGCGGGGGTCCTCATTCTTACACCACTTGTACCGCCACCCAAGACTACCCTTCTGGAAATGTGAATGCAGCTTATGGCACCTATCCTCAACCCGCTTATCAAGCTCGTCCTCAAGGTGACCGCAACGTGCTTAGCTACCGCTCCAAGAACTATCTCTCACCACCTGGTTTTACTCCTAACAACCCAAACCAACAACAAAACCTCAACCGCCCTCCTCAACAACAACAACAATCTCGTGGACCATACATACCACCTCACAAACAACAAAATCCACCTCAAAGAATAAACCAAGTTTACCAGCAACCTGCTTATCAACCACCCGCATACAATGCTCCTTCCAACCAACCCACCGCATTACACCAAGACATTGGAACCTACATGAGTACTAATGATGTGATCGTGGACAATCTCCAACAGGAAGTGCGCAACTTGAAAGCAGACCTGGTGAAACAAGGGAACGATCTGAGAGCTGACATGAGAAACACTTTGGATAGTCAAACGAATGACTTAAAAAACATGATGGCTAGTTTCTTCCAAGGTAATCAACCCTCTTCTTCGGGTACTCTTCCGAGTAACACCGTTGCGAATCCAAGAGGGGAGATGAAAGAAATCACCACTCGCAGTGGCAAAGGTACTAAGGAATCCGAACTTCCTATACCTCCACCGGTGATTGTGACTAAGGAAAACGAGTCACCTGCTCCTATTCCTCATCCTTCTCCTTCCCCATTTTCTCCACCTCTTACTTCTACCCCTCCTCCACCCAAGGATGGGAGTGATCCTTCGATCCCAAAGACTTCATATTCTTCCGATATACCTTATCCATCTAGGTTGAAGAAAGAGAAGCTCAAAAGTAAGGATCATATTCAGGTTTCGAACTTTCTCAAAATGTTTAAACAATTGAATTTTAACATCTCCTTCGCTGAGGCTCTCTCTCACATGCCCAAGTATGCGAAAATGTTCAAAGATCTTCTTAGCGACAAGGAGAAGCTTCTTGATATTGCTAACACCCAACTTAACGAGAATTGCTCTACAGTACTCTTAAGGAAATTGCCAACCAAGCTTGGTGATCCGGGTCGTTTCTTAATCCCTTGTAACTTCCCAGGAGTAGAGAAATGCATGGCCCTAGCCAATCTAGGTGCCAGTATTAACTTAATGCCCTTAAGCATTTGGAAGCAATTATCTCTCCCTGAGCTAGTCCCCACCAAAATGACTTTGGAATTAGCTAACCGTACGGTTGCTTATCCAGTGGGGATCGCCGAAGACGTCTTTGAAGGAGTCGACAAATTTACTTTTCCTGCCGATTTCGTTGTCGTTGACTACGACATGGACCGTCGTGTGCCATTGATCGTTGGTCGTCCATTCCTGAGGACCGGTCGCACTCTCATCGATGTGGAAGCCGGTGAGCTTATCATGAGAGTGGGTGACGATAAAATCGTCTTCAACATGGGAAAGTTGTCTAAACAACCTTATTCATACGAGAGTGTTAATTGTATTGACGTTCTGGATGAGGCTTGTGAAGAACACTTTATTGATGCTTGTAAAAATATTCCTACCTCTCTTCCTAATATTGAGACCGTTTCCTCTATTGATTCATCACTGTCTCTATTTGGAGAAAGTGATTTGTTTTGGAAAGATCTTGAAGCCACCATGGGAGATGTGAACTTAGTAAATGAAGATTCTCCTACCGATTGGGATGAAGACATGCATTTCTTTGAAAACCTTCTCAAAGAAGACAATCTTTCTCCACCATCTCCCATGGTTATTGCTATCGATGCTCCGACTTTGAAAACACCTCCCATCGAAAATCCTCCAGATTTAGAACTTAAGGAGTTGCCGCCCCATCTCGAGTACGTGTTCCTTGAAGAAAACAAGAAGTCGCCTGTCATCGTCGCGAAGGACTTGAAAGAAGAAGATAAATCTCGCCTCATCGCCGTGCTTAAAGGCCATAACAAGGCAATTGCTTGGAAAATTTCCGATATCCGCGGAATTGATCCGAACTTTTGTACTCACAAGATTTTCATGGAAGATGACTTTAAACCCACAATCCAGAGCCAAAGAAGGGTTAATCCTAAAATTCATGACGTCATCAAACAAGAGGTTATCAAACTTCTAGATGCCGGCTTGATTACCCTATTTCGGATTCGCCGTGGGTAAGTCCCGTCCATTGTGTGCCCAAGAAGGGCGGAATAACCGTTGTTTCCAATGAACACAACGAGTTGATTCCCACTCGTCTCGTTACTGGATGGAGAGTTTGTATTGATTATCGCAAGCTCAATGATGCCACGAGAAAAACCACTTTCCTCTTCCCTTCATGGATCAAATGCTCGAGCGTCTAGCTGGTAATGACTATTACTGCTTTTTAGACGGCTTCTCCGGGTATTTTCAAATTCCCATCGATCCCAAGGACCAAGAAAAGACCACATTCACTTGTCCCTATGGAACATTTGCTTACAAACGCATGCCTTTTGGTTTATGTAATGCTCCTGGGACGTTCCAAAGGTGTATGATGGCTATCTTCCATGACATGGTGGAAGACACTATGGAAGTCTTCATGGATGATTTCTCGGTTTTTGGCGATTCTTTCCCTGCTTTCCTTGCCAATTTAGAACGTATGCTTAAGTGGTGTGAAGACACTCGCCTTGTTCTTAATTGGGAAAAATGCCATTTCATGGTAAAAGAGGGCATCGTGCTAGGACACAAAATCTCCAAATCCGGTCTTGAAGTAGACCGTGCTAAAGTCGATGTTATCGCTAAGTTGCCTCCACCTTCAACCGTGAAGGGTGTGAGAAGTTGTCTCGGTCATGCGGGCTTTTACCGTCGATTCATCAAAGATTTTTCTCAAATCGCTCGCCCGATGACCCACCTCTTGGAGAAAGATACCCCTTTTATTTTTTCCAAAGAGTGTCTTGAAGCCTTCAACTTGCTTAAGGATAAGCTAACTAAGGCACCCGTCTTGGTTACCCCTAATTGGGAGCTGCCTTTCGAGTTGATGTGCGATGCTAGTGACTTTGCTATTGGAGCGGTTTTGGGCCAAAGAGTGAACAAACACTTCCAACCAATCCATTACGCTAGCAAGACAATAACTGGGGCTCAATTGCATTACACGACAACCGAAAAGGAGATTTTAGCTGTTGTCTATGCTTTTGAAAAGTTCGGCCCCTATCTTGTCCTTTCCACCACAATTGTTTACACCGATCATTCCGCGCTGAAGTACTTGTTGACTAAGCAAGATTCCAAACCAAGACTTCTTCGCTGGGTTTTGCTACTCCAAGAATTTAAAATCGAAATTCGCGATAAAAAAGGAGCTGAAAACCTAGTCGCGGATCATCTCAGTAGACTTGAGGATCCTTACCAAGGGGATCATCCGAACAAAGAAATCAATGATTCTTTTCCCTTGGAGACCTTAATGTCTATCAACTCGACTGCTGATGAAACCCCGTGGTTTGCGGACATTGCAAACTACTTGACGGGTGGAATTCTCGTTGACGGGTTAACATCCCAGAAAAAGAAGAGGTTCTTTAACGACATTAAGACTTACTTTTGGGATGACCCGTATCTATTCAAACAATGTGCTGACTTGATTATTCGCTGATGTGTTGATGGATCGGCAGCTTTAGAAATCCTTGATGCTTGCCATAAAGGACCCACCGGTGGTCACTTTGGTCCCAACTACACCGCCAAAAAAGTGTTTGAATCGGGATTTTATTGGCCCACCATTTACCGTGATGCTCACGAGATGGTTAAACATTGTGATGCTTGCCAAAAACAAGGTAAGATCACACATAAAGACGAGATGCCTCAGAATTTCATACAAGAATGTGAAATCTCTGATGTTTGGGGTATCGACTTTATGGGGCCATTCCCTTCATCTAAAGGAAACAAATACATCCTTGTAGCCGTTGACTACGTCTCCAAGTTGGTTGAAGCCAACGCTTTACCTACTAATGACAAGGGTGGTTTGTAACTTTTTGAAATCGCTATTCTCTAGATTTGGTGTGCCTCGTGCCATTATTAGTGATCGCGGGACTCATTTTTGCAATAACCAATTCGCAAGAGTCATGGCTAAGTATGGTGTAAATCATCGTCTTTCCACCGCTTACCACCCACAAACTAATGGTCAGGCTGAAATATCCAACCGAGGATTAAAGCGAATTCTTGAAAGAACCGTGGGAGAGCATCGTGCCTCATGGGCTGATAAACTTGATGATGCTTTGTGGGCTTTTCGTACCGCATACAAGACTCCGATTGGTTGTACACCATATCGTCTCGTGTACGGGAAAGCATGCCACCTCCCCATTGAGTTGGAGCACAAGGCTTACTGGGCCTTGAAGTGGGCTAATTTTGATATCAACAAAGCCGGTGACCTATGCAAGATCCAACTCAATGAGCTGAATGAACTCCGTAATGAGGCTTATGAAAATTCTTTGATTTATAAGGAGAAGACTAAGCTCATTCACGACTCTAAGATTAAGAACCGAGAGTTCCAAGTTGGAGACATAGTTTTACTCTTTAACTCTCGGTTGAAAATCTTTTTGGGCAAGCTGAAATCTCGTTGGACCGGCCCATTCACCATTGCCCAAATTTTTCCATATGGTACTCTCGAGCTCGCTCAACCTAATGGACCTAATTTTAAGGTGAATGGCCAGCGATTGAAGTTGTACTTTGGTGAGGACATCTCTCAGGAGATGATTCCATCCCTCACCACGTTCCCCATGAACTAATTTTGGGTCGAGTCAGGCTCGTGACTCGGTTATCAAAAACAAGCGCTCCTCAGGAGGCAACCCGAGTATCTATCCTTTTATGTTTTAACCTCCTAAGTGTAGGGGGACCTATATAGGTGTTTGTATTTTTGTGGTGATGTGATTACAGGGATAAATGCACTTTTGGAACCTTTGAAGAACCGTGCTCCCATGTTATCCAAAATCCGGTTCTATCTCTCAACTATCGTGATTCAATTTTCTTCATACTCACATTTGAATTTGATCACGTTAGTCGTCTCTTCCTTAACTTGAGTTAACCAACGTGCACAATGTCATAAGTGTAGGGGAGATTTTTCCCACATGCTTAAACATTGAGGACAATGTTTATCTTAAGTGTAGGGGGGACTTCTATCGAAGTTTAAAGTGGACTTTTCCATGAAAATGCCTTCATTTAACCAGAAAATCATCTTTTTCAACATTTTTCAAATTTTTAATTAACTTTGGCCATTTAGTCGTAATTTTTAAATTTTTATCACTGCTTTCATATGTACATATCCCGCAATAAAGTCAAAAATATTAATAAAGTGGTGTAGCTAGTTTAGAAGTCTTTGACATATTAGGCCCGTTGCGATTATTTTGACTCAACCCGAATAGACTTATCCAAATTTATTCTAGCTAGTATCCTTAACCATTTAGACCTTAATTGGTTTATTAGGCTAAGTATCCACGAGTCTCATTACTTGAGATTTTAAATTGTGGAGAACGAGAAATGATAGAGTCAATTATAAGTCGGTATTCTTGCACAAGCTCACTTGGTGTAATTATTTGCCTATTCTCCCATCACTTGCTAATAATTTATCTGCAATAAGTAAGGTCGTACGATTTGAAAAGTTACTTAGCTTCTAGACCAAGATCGTTTAAAAGTTGCTCGGTAATGATAAGAGTTCATAGCCAAGGCATAACTTATGAAGCGGGGCGCGAAGATTGGCGAGTCCGAAAAGGCCCTAACAAGGCATGAGGATTCAATTTTTTTGTTGAAGATCCAAAGTGATGTGAAAAGCATTATTCCCAAAATCAATATGAAGGATCAAGACTCACGACGAAAAGCAATCAACTCCCATAAAGATCATGGAGAAGTCTATCCGAAAAGACCCTAACAAGGTATGAGGATAAATAGATCCAAGTCCGAAAAGGAGGCGGATCGTTGTATCTCAAAATCCCAATTAGAGGTTGAAGAAATAATCATGAAGTCGTGGTCAACAAAGTTGGAGTACCCCTCAAAAGTCTCCAAGTGAAGAAACTCTATAACGAAGAGAAGACCATTATCTCAAGAACGTCTCTCAAGATATGAAGTATGAAGTACATGCCAAATATCGGCCCGAGAAAGGTCTCAAATCGTGAACCGAGTTATGCCAAGATATGAACTTTTTGATATCCCGAGAAGCAGTTTTAAGAGATTTTGTCCTTTAGCTAACTATTGATCAAATCGTCCTACTTTACTTTCAGCCTAAATAAACTATCGAAATAAGTCCAAAAATGCATCTTCATGATCATTCTAAGACAAAAATAAAATATAAGAGATACACCTAGGAATAAGGGGTTTAAGCTTATAATTAAGCCATGTGTGTGAGTGTTTGATTTGCCAACTTATAATAACAATGATCTCGTTTTTAAGCTTAGTTTCGGGAACGTGAAACTTGAGGGTGATGAATCGTCCTGGCACCAAAGCCATAATGTAAGTCGTAGATCTCTTTGCAAGTTATTTCCACATAGCTATTTTCTATCCTTTTTTTTACTTTAAAGTTTTGAGTTCTCTTAGTACTTTAATTTCTGTTTAGTAGTATTTTAATAAGGCCAAGGTTGATTGATTAT
Source organism: Glebionis coronaria (assembly GCA_025667525.1). Taxonomy (NCBI): domain Eukaryota; kingdom Viridiplantae; phylum Streptophyta; class Magnoliopsida; order Asterales; family Asteraceae; genus Glebionis; species Glebionis coronaria. The sequence continues at coordinate 136,406,818 of CM046876.1, forward strand.
GAGAAAAGTGTAAACTTGCTTTATCGCCAAGCATTGCATGAGGGCATGGCAATGGTTAAGTGTAGGGGATTTGATAGGTGTGAAAACACCCATCCTTTTACCACTTATTTCTGGATAAAACAAGACCAAAACACATATTTAATATCATTTGTTTGGAATTATGCGTGGTTTTTGTGTTTATTGCGTTTTCAGAGTTAACCGGATGAATATTGAAGAAAACATGGGATTGCACGGGTTTTATCAAAGAAAAAGACTCAAGACGAAGTCTATTGTCCAAGAGATGCAAAAGATGCAAAAGATTTGAAGTCATTGTTCCTATTTAAAGATTTATCGAAGAATAGAGCCAAAGATGGAAGATTCATATATGTCGAAAAACTCGAGTCTATTAAACAAAAGATTATAATACGAGTTGGAATTATTCACCGACACTTCTCAAATCCCGGTCGGAAACGTTTATTTAGAAGAAACATAAAGACTAAAGAAGAAAGAAGAAAAGAAGCCCGATACCAAAGCCCATACACAAGCCCATATCACACGCCTATATAAAGACCCCACTTCACAATTTTGGAGACACTTAGTTAGTTAGTCTTAGTTTTAGTTTTCATTTTCTCTCTAGTTTTAGAGAGAGAAAGTTCCCAACTTTCTCTCACTAAACTTTTTCTTTGTTTTCATCTTTTAAATTTAAGCTTTCTTTGATCTTTGTACTTTGGATTTAATTAATCTTATTCAAGTTAAGCTTTTTAGTTCTTTATTCTCTTTCTACAATTCTTAATTCTACTTATTTCCATCCGAAATCTTTAGTTTGATCCGAAACCTTCATTGTTCGTGATTGGATTTGAGGTTGTGTAATAAGTAAGTTCGTTTCCTTCTTGTTCATTTTTAAGCTCTCACAAGTATAAGCTATAGGCCCTCTATGCTTATTGGCTCATTTCTTGTTTAAGCTTATCATTTTCGGATTTCATCAAGGCTTTAGTCATTCAAAAGTTCCTTTCATAAAGTTCATGATTTACGTTTTCAAAAGTTGTCAAATTTAATCTTGTTGATGTGATTAAGTCCCGGTTAAAATAGCTTTTTGTTCGTGCTTATTGAAGTTTTAGCTTTTCACCATTTTCGGATTAGTCTTGCTCCCATCGCAATCCAAGGGCTTTACACATTCCGACGGGTTTTCTGCTTTTGATCGCAATAACCCAAGAGGGATTTACTTTTCGATCGGGTGTCATTTCTCCTTATTCCGATCTGGGATTGCGATCGATCATTGCGATCGTACATTCCGACGGGACTAAGGTTCTATTTTAAGTCGAAACTCTGGCCAATTTTAATTTACCATATTCCGATCTAGATCATTCTGATAATACATCATTGCGATAGACCATATTCCGATAGCTTGCAATTTTGTATTCCGATGGATTGTTTTGACAAATATTCCGATGGAACATTCCGATCAAGGATTCCGATGGACTGGTTTTAGTTACATTCCGATGGGCATGATTTTGACATTCCGATACCTTTGCAATTCTATATTCCGATGGATTAAGTTTTGAAGTTTTACAAAGTTTTAAGTGTTAGTTTTATTAAAGTGTTCAAGTGTTTTTCTCATTTTGCCTTTAAGTTTTCAAACATTCATTTTTAACTTGTCAATTTAGTTTAATCTTTTAAAGCTTTAATTTTACTCTTCGACACTTACTTATTTGTCATTAGTTTAAAATAGATAAACAAACCAACACCTTTTGATTAACCAAGAACAAATCATTCCACTTAGAGCCGTGATCAATTCGAGGAGATACCGAGACTTAAATCTGAACCCATTGCAAAAGCCTTGTATCACATATCCTGCATTTAGATTTGAAATTATACCATGAATGGTTATGAACTAGTCAATGATCTTGTAATCTAGAAAGAACTTAAAATAATATGTATTAAAAGATGTTTATGTTGTCTGAAACTTTAGGAAGTATTTGTTGGTAAATTACCTAGACTTTCGCCATTAAGGCAAGTTGAATTTGGTATTGATTATATTCTCGGTGCTGCACCTGTGGCGTGTGCACTGTACGTCAGCACCATCTGAATTAAAGGAATTACCGTACAACTAAGAGAGTTGTCGGAGAAAGATTTTATTCTACCAAGCTCGTCATTATGAAGAGCTATGGTATTATCATTCCTTATATTTATTAATTACCGTGAACTAAGTAAATTGACGATTAAAATCTATATCCACTACCCAAGATGATATATTGTTTGATCATCTACAAGGTTCTAGCGTATGTTCAAAAGGTTTGATCCATGGCATGGTTATCATCAATTTCGCGTCCGCGAAAAAGAGATTATCTATTCCAATCAGTACATCCAGAACTTGTAATGAACATTATGAGTTTCATGTGATGTCGCTTGGATTGACCAATGCACATGTAGTATTCATAAATCTGGTGAATCGCGTGTGTAGGCTATAATTTGATAAATTCATGCTCGTGATTGATGTAGTGGTTTTACTACTCTTTAGGAAAAGAGCGTAAAAAGCGGTAAGTATTAAGTGTACGTTTAGGAAAACGTAAACACTTATGACCCTTAATGGGAATTGTTCTCTCGAGGAGGCACGTGTGTTGTGTAATGAATGATTGATTAATGTTTTTGATTATTAATGAGAAGAAAAGAAATGAGAAAGGAAAAAGAAGACGGTTACGAAAATGAATTAAAACTATGACAAAAAAGGCGTAAACGTAAAGTCGTAAAAAAGACAAAAATTAAAATTTTAACCTAAAAATTCCTAAAAATTACTAAAAATCCACAATAAAATTCTAAAAGTTTACAAAAAATCCACACTTGCTAAAACCTTTTAATTAATTTAATAATGACTTTTTAATGCTAATTAAAGCCCTAAAAATCACTTTTAAATATTAAAAAGCCCCAAACAAGGTTTTCAAGTTTGTAAACCTCAAAAATGACTTAATTAAGATAAAAACTATTTTTAAAAATTTTAAAACCAAATTAAACTATTTTTAAACTCCTAAAAACTATTAAAATCTATTAAATCTTAAATTAAATCTAGAAAATAAATGAAAAGCCTAAAAAATATTTGGAAAGTGAAAAAGGTCCTATTTTAATGTCTAGAATCTAGGAAAAATGAGAAAAAGTTAAAAATAAAACTTTGAATTTTTATGAGTAAAATAATAATAAAATATTCCAAAAAATGAAAAGTTCAAAAATAAATTCTAAAAAATTCTCAAAAATTCTAAATATTCTAACTAAGAAGAAAATGTAAATTAAAGTTCCTAAAACCTCTTAATTAATTTTATATTAATTTTTAAAGTTTAATAAAAAACCTAAAATCAAATAAAATTAAAAATTAAAGTTTTTGAAAACTTTTTGATATGTAAACCTCAAACAACTTAATTAAAACCTAAAAACTATTTTTTTGTATTTTTTAATTACTGTTTACTATTTTTTATACACTTTCTAAATTTTAAAAGAAAAATAATCCTAATAATTAAAAGAATAATGGGAAAAATAAATCTTTTAAACAGAAAAGTCTAGATTACTGATTAAAACCTAAGAAAAATGAAAACTAGCAAATAAGCTTATTTAATAAGCTAAAACAAGCAAAATAAGCCACGGCTTATTTAAATAAGCCAAAACCAAAGTGTCCTTATATACTTAATGAAATGAAAGGATAATGTAAAAACTCATCTGGATCACTGGTAGAACCCCTCACTCCTGAGCTGCAGGTCGCGGGTTCGAGTCCAGGCAGGGTGTAGTTTTTATAAAACTTTTTTTTTTCTTTTTAACACTTAATCAGTAGCACTTGTAAAGCTGTAAAACAAAAACACAATCAAATTTGACCAAGATTTAAGCTATATAATGACCAAAACGTGGCCAGGTCTGCACTAGTTTCTGATGAACAAGTGTAGCTTTGCTTGTGCAATTTGGAAACCAAGAGGAGCTTGGTGTGAGTATTTGGTGATGTTTGTTATGGAACAAAGGGCACCCTTGTGCTCTTTGGAGCACAAGGAGTCAACAAAAGCACAAATCAGTCAAGCACTAACACCAAATCACCTAAACAAAGCACACAAAGGCAATTGAAAGTTGTTGTAACAAGTTTCAAGGTCTGGTGGGATTTTTGCCAATTTATATGCACACCAATGAGTTTCCAAGTCCAAATATTTGCACACAATCTCACAAACTAGCATACAATTGAACTACAAACCTAAATCAACCACTTATCTAGCAGCTTACAAGATCCAAGCACCAATTTAGCAAGTAAACAAGCAGAAATTGGCTATGCAGTTTTTAAGCTATACATATCACTTTTTAACACACAACTTAGCTTCTAACTTTTACCAAACTGATCACAAAACTAGCATACAACCTAAACAATCCTAATGAATCACTCTAACACATTTTTAAACTCTAAATCTCTCAAAAATATCAATTAAAAAGCGGATCCAAACACCCCTTTAAAAATGATATCCAACTTTTTTCAAACCAATTGTGTTTAAATGCAAACCAAATTGACCTTGATCACTCACAACATGCATATAACACCTAATGCACTCAACTTAAACAGTTTAAACAAACAAATAACACTTCTCATTCAATTTTCACCCAAATCACCTTTAAAACAGAAACTTGAAAAAGGTAAGACTTTTTACCTTAGAGCCCTACATCCAAGGCTCTTTGTGGATGTTAATCCACCTCCTTATAGACCCGGGTCTATGCAGAACTTAATCAACAACAACACTCTCCAATAACCTGCAAAAATCAAACAAGAACACAAAGAAAATACACACTTTTCTGATTTTCTGAAAACCTCTTAAACCTTTTCAAAAATCCTTCAAACCTTTAACTCTTCTCAAAACAAGTCACAAAATCCAAAAAATTGATCCACTTTCACTTCATAATTCTTGGATTTTCTGAAACTTGAAAAATTTATCTTAAAAACCTTTTTGAAACATTAAACACTCAAAGTGTTAAACAATTGAAATGGAACTCAGAATTCTAGCACTTAACACAACACACAACTTTTTAAACTTAATAAAAGGAATTACACTTGCATTTAACAAACACCAAACTTCATTAAATTTAAAAAAGGAATTACAAGGGTTTTAGCTAGAAAACTGGAACCAGGGGTATCCACAGGTTGGACCTCCTTAAATACTACTCAAAAGACGATTCTAGAACTAGGAAATAAAAAATACAAAGCTGAAAACCCTAATGGCTAATTTCCTAAAAAACCCTTGGTCTTGGTCTTCAAAATCGGTCAAAAGTTTTCCATGTGATATGCCAGCTTGTAGAATGATCTTTGGTCGTTGGATGAACCTTGGGGACAAAGGACTTGGTCTTAATCGTTGATTTGGTCGGGACATAGGGTTTTGGGGAAAGTGACTTGAGCAGGGGAAGGTTGGGGTGGGGTCCACAAGCCATGTGACACTGTTTTGTTGGGTGGGAAATGGTGAGGTGGACGTTAATCAAAGATCTGCACAATTAGAGGGGATAACCCTTTGGTTTAGGCTAAATTGAATCTGGGTAGGAATTAGGGTTTAAGTGGTAAAAGGGGTAATTAGATCCGGTTTGGGTTAAACAACTTTTTAAAAAGTTGTTATGGAGGGAATGAGGGATTAGTGGGATTGGTTGACCGATTGACCACTTTTTTAAATTAAAACCGGGTTATGGGATTTGGGCTAAGGGGGTATTGTTGGTGGTAATAACATGACCCATCCTCAAATGGCTAACAGCCATTTAATAAATTGCACAGCCAGTCCATTCTTGTTAAGTCTTTTCATCAGCAGTCCAAAACCATTTACAAAGTTAGTCCTTTTTGTCATTTTGACTAACTTTGAACATTAGATCAATTTCCAAGGGCATTTCTTGTGCAATCTTCAAACTTGGAGGTCCATTCTTGCACATTTGATAAGTGGAGGGTCAAATGTGACAAGTTCTTCAAAGATGAGGGGCCATTTTTGCCAATTCTTCAAACTTGAGGGGTTTTTTGCAAAATTCCATAAATGAGCTTGGTTCATTGTGCGTCTTTGTTTCCCGTGTTCGTTTTTGATTGATTCTTGTGGTCTTTTGTCAATTCCTCAATATCCGTACCTAAAAATACACAAGTAACAAACACGAGCATATATTTGGCATATTTTATGATATTTTATGCAATTAAAGGCCGTTTTGGACGATGAGACCATGTATAAAAGCAGTCTCATCAATGATCATTAAGGACCATCTGTTTATTTTTTAAGAATAGGAAGGAGTTAATAATTATTTATAGATTTCCTTGAATTGGCCGAACAATGAAAACCTGTACCTTGAATAATTAAAAATTGATTAAAGACTTAATCCTTTATATTATTTGACCATGTAATTAATAGATAATAGAATATATTGACTCTTCAAAAATTAGAGCCCTTTTAAGACTTTGAGTTATACTAAAAAGAAAGTGCAAATATGTTTTGACAAATGTTTTATCAAAAGTATTTTAAGGGATTATTCCCATATACCCAAAACATTTAACTAAACTCCTATTTAGGGGTAAATGTTTGTTTATACCTCAAGACAACCTAAGTGGGATTGAGGAAACCATTTAAACCATGACTTAAAATTTGAAACGACAGTTTTTGCTTTTCAACTAAGAAAATTTTGACCAAAGTATAACCAAAGATTTTTCGAACATTTACAAATCTTATTAATTATTTTCAATAAATCAACAAAAATTGTGTTAACTAAATTCAAATTTATTTTGAACATTTTTATATCATTGGACGAACTAAGAAATTTAAAACTTTTTACGTTTACATTTCATAAAAATTAAATATATATTATTTAATTACTTGTAATACTTATCGACGCTTTAAACGTCGAATCGAGCAAAACTGATAAAAATGATAGTTGAGACGAAACTAAAACTTAGAAAATATGAAGAAAGAATTTAAGAGTAAATTGTGAACATGATAATTATTTCATCAGGAAAGGTGAATATGAATACTGACACATTATGTAAAAAGGATAAAGAATTAATTAAGATGTGTTCCTTAATAATGATTGTGCAAAGTAATTTGCCCGAACAATTTTGAAATAACTGAGGCTTGTAAGAAGGATAATATAGATAATAAAAGGGGTTCACGGCTAATGTGAACCATTAGTAATAAGAGCCGATGGATCCTAAATGATTAAAAGGCCACTTGTGATTGTCTAAATATTGAGGATTGTGAGATATAGTTATGTTGGAATCTTGTAAGTATAAGTATTCTATTCATGTCATTTCCGATTAAATGTATCTTATCAAAAGAAGTTGTACTAATGACAAAATTATGAAGGCAAACATCGCCTCATACATTAGTACACGTCTAACTATTGCAAAGGTCATCATCTGAATTTGATTGGATTTGGGTCAGCGTCGACAGACTGGCCAAATCTGCTAATATCATTCCTGTTAATGATAGATTCTTGATGAAGAAATCGACTCTTTTGTATTTAAAGTAGTTGTGTAAACATAGTGTGCCTGTATCGATCATCTCTATCAAGATCCTCGCTTCGCATCGAATTTCTAGAGATTTGCTCGGAAGTCACTGAGAACGAATCTTGATGAGAGTACTGTGTACCACCCCAATCGAAGGGACGAGGTAAAGTAACGATAAAAAATACTATAAGTGTTGTTTTAAGTTTGAATGATTGAGCTTTGGTAATAAACTGTAAAATCGTTTTCCTTTGGAGAGATTATCATTGATAATTATCGTATTAGGATCGAGACCGAATCTTGTGAGGATCTAAATGTGAGAGCATCTGTAAGTAGGAGTTGGGACGAAGACACCCGACATACACCCATTGTGAGTTGGACATGTCTCTTAGGTTTAAGGTTTCCTATGATGGCGAACCTAACCTTACAAAATACCCGACCCGTGAGACCTGAAATGGTTGTTGAAATTAGGATCTGATTATTGACTGCCGGTAGTAGGCAGGAGGTTATGTGAATATGAAATGTAGATCTTGAAGTGCAGGATGGGTAGAGAAGTTATGCCAAAAATTTTAAACCTTGGAAAAATGAATTAATGATCTGAAGGATCATGGGAAATAAGTCCCCGTTGTATGGGACCACTGAGATAATGTAAAAGTTGGATTGAAAGGCATATAAGCTGGATCTACCCTAGGACTTCAAGAGCTGCGTGAATTATGTTTCGTATATCGAACTGGATGAAATGTCTATCAAGTGAGAATCTGATCACTTCTTGATAAAGTTTAGATCGGCGAAAAGTTGCATTCATCAAAAACCCGTGAACATCATCGATAGAGAAAGTAAGTCAACATTAAGCCTGATCTTATTCCCGTAGTTATGTTTGATGAAACTCGCGTATTGTAATGGATTACACTTGTGAGAAAAGACCGAATGTGGAGGAAATACCCACATGGCTTTAACTCTATAAGAAGCGAGTAGTAAGATAAATTGATATTTGAGGACAAAGATCCTGTTTAGGGGTAAATGCTATGACAATCCGTCAATTTATGGTTGATAGTTTATTCTCAAGTATAATTTAAAAACATTATTTTAATGTTATATTATGAACTCACTCATTTTTTGGGAAGAAATTTGGATTTACGTCTTGAAGTAGCATCGACTACGTCTAAACCGGAGGATTTTACGTTACGTGCTTACGTTTACATACACCGTTTTGGTGACAGTCCGACATTTCAGAAAATAAATTTGTCCGTGAATATTATTTTGAGATTTTAAATTTGTGTTGGTTCATAAACTCACAAATTTACGAGAAGAGATTAGGACTTACGATTATAATTTAACGTCCTTTACGACTAAACCGGAAACCTTAGGATTACGTATTTACGTTTTCGAACTCCGTTTTTTATGAGACATGTTTTATTAGATTCGTTTTGTGCCGTTGATTCATAATTTATAAAAAAGTTTTTCCTAAAACGACCCGAGGGCACGCAAATCGAGGAAACTAGAATCGAGGAGTACCCGTAAATTAGTGGAGATGAGACAAGTGGGACACTTGTCCCACCCCCACTAAATAAAATGGCAAGACAAACCTTCACCAACACACATTTGAGGTGTCAATTTTCTAGTAAAAACTAGGACACATGTCTTAGTTTTTCAAGAAAACCACTAATCCTCCAAAACTAGCTAACATAAACAACCAACTCACTTTGTTACATGAAAAACTCACACACACTCTCCTTTCTCTCTCTATGTGAACGTCCCATATCACCCAAAAACACCCTATTTCATCAAAAATTTAACCATGAACTTAACCTATAATCAACATATGTTGATAGTTACTTAAAAAGATGAAGATTGGAGGTGATCTTAACATGTGAAAAGGAGTTTTCAAGGGAGTTTGGGGCTGATTTCTCAAGGAGTTTTCAAGAAGATCAAGGGCTGATTTTTCAAGGAGTCTACAAATAGTTGGTGATCTTAGAAGTGGTGTTGATATCTCATAAGATTGGTTACCCAAAACCAAGTCTTGTTCATCATCAACCCCATCTTTTCATCACTTTGGTGGTATAAAGATTGTTCTTCCTATCCTCTTGTTATTTTGATTATGTAATCTTGTATTTTCTTTATTCATGTATATGTATATGATGATGAATGATGATAAAAATATTATGTGGGAATTTGTGTTGATAAACATGGGTAAAAAGATGGAAAACCACATTTAAAATGGTTAAAAATCTTGCTAAATATGATGGCTGTATAAAAACAGTAAGTAACCAAATGATAAACTGATAAAATGGCATAGTGAAATCAATTTACAGTAGGTATTAGATGTCATACACATGTGAGAGTTGGCCATTCAATGGAATCATCAAAATGAGTGAGATATGATCAAAACAAAATTAGTATACCAATCTGAATAGTCTGTTTTGTAGGGACTGTTAAGGATACTTGGACATGGATTGAGCAGTAGCTATAGCTAAGTTATGTGTAGCACATAATATGAAGTTTATGTCATCCAAAAATAAGCTTCTATCTCCTTATAGAACTCAAGATATGATAAAAATGGTGAAAGTGAAACTAAAAATCAGATTTTGTGAAATTAAAGTTTAATAGTATTATATAAACACTCAAAATAATATAGTATAAAATGTGAAATTAAAACCCACTAACTTATATATTTAATTTATATAAATATGTATAAGGATAAATAAATGGACATTATTTAAAAATGGTAGTTTGGTAAGTTTTATAAGTTATAAAAACTATAAACATGATTTTTACGTCTTTTCGGCTAGTACCATAAAATTAACGTTTTTCGTCAATTAAAACTTAGAAGATCGGACCCGTCTAATGTAAACTTTTTAAAAGTCATATACTGATATATAAGTACTTAATACAAGTAAAAAGCGATAAAACCCGAACTATATAACATACGGACATTAACGGGCTAAATTAGCATTATTGGGCTATTAATCCAACTAAATGGGCTAAACACTTATAAATTTACTTACTGGGCTTAACCCACTTGGGACCAACATATAAAGTATAATACTGATATTAAAAGTATAATTGGGCTAATGAAAAGTATTGGGCTTGTAATAGGCTTATTGGTCCTAAAACATATAAACAAGATAAACTAGTGAAACTAGTATAAAAATGTTACCAACAAATAAACACTATAATGAATGAGTAAATGAGAATGTATAAACCCACTTGATCATCATCATATATAAAATCATCATATGTATACATAATTGTTATTTTTGTAAATTCATTGGACAAAAGTCTAAGACGAGTATTATTTGTCTAGGTTTCCGTGATTGAAGCACGTACCGTACATCCAAGTCGCCGATAACCGCCTTCCCACATGAACGTGAGTTAATAGCCTCGCACTCTTTAAATGTTTTTATGAAATGTTTTATAAACCCGCGAGGGAGATAACATGTTAGTTTAGATAAAATAGGACACCATTTGTCCCGATTGTCTGTTTATTGATTTGGACCCGAATGATTGTATGACCCGATGAATGATTAAATGTCCCGATAGATGAAATGAAATGGATTATTAAAGTTAGGTTATGTCACTAAAAGTCCCATTAGCATGAATTGTGAACTACCGGGATTTGGTAGACGCTTATGCATATGATAATACTATTTGGGGACGATCACCCCAGTTCGCGCCTTGACGGTTGATCCCCGTCGTGCCACATTGATTGGTAAGCGAATTTATGTATGAGAAGATTTACACAAGCGTGATTATTGTGACGACATGCTAATTTAGATGGGAAAATTGAGTTTCGGGCTAGCTACCCGTTGTTTGTTGTAGTAAGGTAACAATGTCATGCGGCTTATAATAATCCAAATAACGAAAATACTGCTTTATGCATTGAATTACAATATATTGCCTGACTAGCAATACAGGGTCTTATTATTGATATTATGTTCGTGTTTTGGTTTTATATAACCATATACATATAACGGTTTTTATTTAATCTATACAACGTTATAAAAGGTATTGTATGATGTTTTTAACAACAATGGTTCGTATAATGATTTTGAAGGCGAAAGCCTATATTATGATTTTGATAAGGATTTATATAAAATGACTTTGGCTATTTTATGGCCTATTACAATGATTTGTACAAAATGATTTTCGGTAATAATTTTATACCGATGTTATATTGATGGATTTTATTAAACCCTATGAATTCACTCGGCGTTTTCGCTGACCTTTTCTTTTAACATGTTTTATCTCAGTTATTTGAAGGTAATTCTCGGGAAGACAACAAGAATTCATGGCCCGTACTTATATAATAATTTCCATTCAAATGCTTTGTAAAACCTGTATAAAATACAATGACTTGGGACCTATGTAAATCTGATATTTATGAATGGAAATGCTTTATTATTAAACGACGCGATTTTTAAGCGTTGTCTATGATGTGAGTAATGTGCTATCCCGTAACACCAACGAGTCTTCCGCTGTATTGAATTGTGTAAATTTGGGGGTGTTACAAGAGGAAGGGATAGACTATGAAGAGGTTTTTTCACCTGTTGCAACGATTGAAGCAATAAGTTCCTAGCCTATGCCTCTTGCATGGGCTTCACAGTTTATCAAATGGATGTGAAGAGTGCTTTTCTTTATGGAACAATTGGAGAGGAGGTTTATGTATTACAGCCTCCTGGTTTTGAAGATTCAAAACATCCAAACAAGGTGTATAGAGTGAAGAAGGCAATGCATGGACTTCATCAAGCCCCAAGAGTAGGGTATGGCACATTGTCCACCTATCTGGTAGAAAATGGATTCAAGAAGGACACCATAGATCAGACTTTGTTTACAAAAAAGACTGGTAAGGGCTTCTTACTTGTTCAGGTCTATGTGGATGATATCATCTTTGGCTCTTCAAGTCCAAAGATGAGTGAAGATTTTTCCAATCTCATGACAAACAAATTCAAGATGATTGCAATGGGAGAGATGAACTTCTTTCTAGGGTTACAAGTTCAGCAGAAAGAAGATGGTATCTTCATCTCTCCAGACAAATATGTAGCTGAGATCTTGAAGAAGTTTGGCTTTTCTCCACATAAAAAACGGGCTAGCACACCCATGGATAGGGAACACCCTTGCGGAAAGATTGGAGATGGAAAAGAGGTGGATGTCAGGCATTATAGGTTAATGATTGGGACATTGATGTATCGTATAGCTTCTAGACCTGCCATTATGTTTGTTGTGTGTGCATGTGCACACCACCAGGTGACTCCCAAAGAGTGTCATCTTCATGCTTTCAAGAGGATTTTCAGATACCTTAGGTGCTATCCCACCTTGGGATTATGGTATCCAAAGGATTCTCCATTGGAGCTTATTGCATATTCAGACAGTGATTAGGGAGATGACAAGTTTGATAGAAAATCCACAACTGGGGGATGCCAATTTCTTGGGAGTAGGTTGATATCTTGGCAATGCAAGAAACAAACAGTGGTGGCCAACTCTACAACTGAAGCAGAATATGTCGCTGCAGCTGCTTGTTGTGGACAAGTCTTATGGATTTAGAACCAGCTGTTGGATTATGGGTATAATTTCATGCATACCAAGATTTTTGTAGACAATAACAGTACTTTATGCATCATTAAAAATCCTCTACATCATTCTAAAACAAAACACATAGAAATTAGACATCATTTTATAAGATGTTGTTTTGAAAAAGGTTTAATACAACCAAATAGGGTTGACACAGAAGAAAATGTGGCAGATTTATTAACTAAACCTTTTGATACTGTGAGATTTCAATACTTGGTAACAAGTATTGGAATGATCAATCTTACCTAAACATGTGTTTTTTACTCTTATTCTGAAAGTATGTACATGATATGAATTGTTATTGGTCTTTGTATAAAATTAGGTTATTTTAACTCTGTTAAGTGTTAAAATGGTGTTGATAGCATTATGTTAGTTTTTTGGTTTTTGATCTAATTATCCAGGCAATATGAGCATTGTACAAATGGATACATAGTTGCTTATGGATCCTTGGAGCTTACTTAGAGCATGTTCAAGTTTATGGCTGATGGTTGGAATATTTATATTCCTATCTTGACATAAATTTTTATTGCATATATTATGTTTGGCAACTTCTATATCATGTTTTAAGGGGAGGTTTAGGAAACCTTTAGGACTTTTTGGGTATTCATATAATACGCTTATCACAATTCTAGATTGTGACCATTGGTGAGTACGAGTTAGCTTACAAAAATCATGAGGCACATTAGCATGCAAAGTTGATATACTTTGCACGCTGCCAAGACTTTTTGACCTAGAATTGGATGTGGTATGTTGGGAGACTTGGGTATGATTTTTATTGGGCTTACCTGGGGAGTTACACATGATTTTATAAGATAACTTCATTGTTAAGAACATTGGTTAGCAAGGGACACTTGAGGACAATTATGTCTATCTTGCTTAAGCAAGTGTACATGATTGGACAGTGCTTGCCACCCTACGCTGATTTTCAGTCTATAAGTTATCTTCACTAGGATAAATTACTTTGTTAAGGTCCTTTTTATTTTATATTATTTTTATTTTTGGACGTTGACAGTTTTATTTCCAAACGTTGTTAGGACCAATTTTGACGTTGACATGGCAAATTCTAACGTTGACAAGAATATAGCCGTTGGGCGTTCATATGTTATTTTTGACCATTGATAAACATTGGGTCCTACCCAGTTGTTATTTTTGACGAAAATTTGGGCCATAATTTTAGGAGTTGGTAACTTTTTATTAATGCACAAGATAAGTTATATATTTTCAAGATTTTAATCATTATATTTTGAAAATAACTGCCTCATCTTTGACCAATCACATGTTTTCACATCTCCTATATATTTGGATCATTCCTTTGAAACAGGGTAACTTCTTATTCTTGTCTAACTAAATTTTTACAAACCTTCATCTTTCATAAAATTTCTCACAGTTTTCTACATCAATGGCGCCTAAGTTTAAACTAAGAGATTTGGAATTGGGGTTCAGAAGTTAGCATAACATGGTTGCTTATTTAGAAGCTGATGATTCTCTGTTTCCCCAATATACTCAGATGGTGGAGTATTTAAATGCATCCCCATTAAGGTATGCACTTTCTCATGCTCCTCTTATCCTTGTCACACATATTAAACAATTTTGGAATACTATCAGTTCCTCAACAGTTAATAATGTGACTACATTGACTACTACAGTCCATGGGCTTCCATGGGTGGTTACTGAAGCTTTGGTTCGCCAAGCTTTGCATCTTAATGATGCAAATGGTATAACCACACAACCCATTGGTGAGCTAGAACAAGGACTCCAAGCTTTGGGTTATCCTTTGCCCGAAGATGGCCATTTAAACAAATATACAAAACAGGAATTTCCCGCTTGGAAGTACTTGATACATGTCATTCTTCAATGTTTGATTCCCAAATGTACTACACACAATGAAATCAACCGTTCAATTGGGAGTGCCATTGTGTGTATTGCTACTGGGCAAAAATATAATTTTTCAAAAATGACTTTTGATGGCATGTGTCATAACAAGGGTAGCAAGATGACTCTTGCTTACCCAAGGTTTCTACAAATGGTGTTTGATTTACAAAACTACTGCAATAGGGATCACAATGATTTTTATACGATCCCTATTTAAAAGAAAGCAATTTTTGGGAAGATGAATTCACCACCTCATAGAGACTTACCCCTTACCCAAGCAATGCTTGCTGTTATTGCAGCAACACAACCTTAACCAGACCCACTACCACAACCAGACCCGTTGCATAAACAACCACAATCACCTCATCAAATGGACGTTGACCAAGAATCCTTCAACGCTGACACGTTAAATGTTGGCATTGACACTACAAATCTAAACGCTGACACTCTTTTACAACATACCCAAACACCCCTTAACCTTCACAAAGATACTCAATCCACTTCATCCCCTACACCCCCTGAATTAAGGTCGGTAAAACACCCAAGGACTACTGGAGTGTTCTCCTCTAGTGATCCTAGCCATGTTGTAGAGAGAACCTACACCACAAGTGTGGTTGGTGACATGGGTGGGGCTGGGACTATTGGCCCTAGCTTAGATGCAGGCCAAGCCAGTCCTAACATCATTAAGACCCCATCCATGCCCATGACTCTACTTTGGGAGGTCAAATTCATATTTTAGAGGAGGGCAGATTGGAACCTTACACATTGTTAGAATTGACGGTTGTCTGCATTAGCTTGCAAAAGCAAAATGCAGACCTTGTACATACTGTCTCTACACAAGGCCTTGAACTCAAGAAATTGAGGGAGAGGGTTGTTGTTTTGGAAGCTGATGAGACTAGGAGAAGGCAGACTAGAGTCATTTCATTAGGGGAGGATTCTTACAAAGGGGAGGAAGCTGCTACTAAGCCATTTAATTTAAGTGACAAAGGCTCAAGTGGTTCTATTGGTGTGGAGATGGCTGAAGCTTTTACCAGTTTGAAGGAGAGGCCGGTTATTGATGTTTCCCTAGCAACTCCAACAAAGATATCATTTATGGAGATGCTGGCACAAGTTTCTATACCAAGCGCTGAAAAGAGTAAGTGGGCTAAACACTTATAAATTTACTTACTGGGCTTAACCCGCTTGGGACCAACATATAAAGTATAATATTGATATTAAAAGTATAATTGGGCTAATGAAAAGTATTGGGCTTGTAATAGGCTTATTGGTCCTAAAACATATAAACAAGATAAACTAGGGAAACTAGTATAAAAATGTTACCAACACATAAACACTATAATGAATGAGTAAATGAGAATGTATAAACCCACTTGATCATCATCATATATAAAATCATCATATGTATACATAATTGTTATTTTTGTAAATTCATTGGACAAAAGTCTAAGACGAGTATTATTTGTCTAGGTTTACGTGATTGAAGCACGTACCGTACATCCAAATCGCCGATAACCGCCTTCCCACATGAACGTGAGTTAATAGCCTCGCACTCTTTAAATGTTTTTATGAAATGTTTTATAAACCCGCGAGGGAGATAACATGTTAGTTTTGATAAAATAGGACACCATTTGTCCCTATTGTCTGTTTATTGATTTGGACCCGAATGATTGTATGACCCGATGAATGATTAAATGTCCCGATAGATGAAATGAAATGGATTATTAAAGTTAGGTTATATCACTAAAAGTCCCATTAGCATGAATTGTGAACTACCGGGATTTGGTAGACGCTTATGCATATGATAGTACTATTTGGGGACGATCACCCCAGTTCGCGCCTTGACGGTTGATCCCCGTCGTGCCACATTGATTGGTAAGCGAATTTATGTATGAGAAGATTTACACAAGCGTGATTATTGTGACGACATGCTAATTTAGATGGGAAAATTGAGTTTCGGGCTAGCTACCCGTTGTTTGTTGTAGTAAGGTAACAATGTCATACGGCTTATAATAATCCAAATAACGAAAATACTGCTTTATGCATTGAATTACAATATATTGCCTGACTAGCAATACAGGGTCTTATTATTGATATTATGTTCGTGTTTTGGTTTTATATAACCATATTCATATAACGGTTTTTATTTAATCTATACAACGTTATAAAAGGTATTGTATGATGTTTTTAACGACAATGGTTCGTATAATGATTTTGAAGGCGAAAGCCTATATTATGATTTTGATAAGGATTTATATAAAATGACATTGGCTATTTTATGGCCTATTACAATGATTTGTACAAAATGATTTTCGGTAATAATTTTATACCAATGTTATATTGATGGATTTTATTAAACCCTATGAATTCACTCGGCGTTTTCGCTGACCTTTTCTTTTAACATGTTTTATCTCAGTTATTTGAAGGTAATTCTCGGGAAGACAACAAGAATTCATGGCCCGTACTTATATAATAATTTCCATTCAAATGCTTTGTAAAACCTGTATAAAATACAATGACTTAGGACCTATGTAAATCTGATATTTATGAATGGAAATGCTTTATTATTAAACGACGCGATTTTTAAGCGTTGTCTATGATGTGAGTAATGTGCTATCCCGTAACACCAACGAGTCTTCCGCTGTATTAAATTGTGTAAATTTGGGGGTGTTACAGATTGTTGTCAGAAACAAGGCACATTTAGTTGCTCAAGGCTATACACAAGAGGAAGGGATAGACTATGAATAGGTTTTTACACCTATTGCAACGATTGAAGCAATAAGTTCCTAGCCTATGCCTCTTGCATGGGCTTCACAGTTTATCAAATGGATGTGAAGAGTGCTTTTCTTTATGGCACAATTGGAGAGGAGGTTTATGTATTACAGCCTCCTGGTTTTGAAGATTCAGAACATCCAAACAAGGTGTATAGAGTGAAGAAGGCAATGTATGGACTTCATCAAGCCCCAAGAGTAGGGTATGGCACATTGTCCACCTATCTGGTAGAAAATGGATTCAAGAAGGACACCATAGATCAGACTTTGTTTACAAAAAAGACTGGTAAGGGCTTCTTACTTGTTCAGGTCTATGTGGATGATATCATCTTTGGCTCTTCAAGTCCAAAGATGAGTGAAGATTTTTCCAATCTCATGACAAACAAATTCAAGATGATTGCAATGGGAGAGATGAACTTCTTTCTAGGGTTACAAGTTCAGCAGAAAGAAGATGGTATCTTCATCTCTCCAGACAAATATGTAGCTGAGATCTTGAAGAAGTTTGGCTTTTCTCTACATGAAAAACGGGCTAGCACACCCATGGATAGGGAACACCCTTGCGGAAAGATTGGAGATGGAAAAGAGGTGGATGTCAGGCATTATAGGTTAATGATTGGGACATTGATGTATCGTATAGCTTCTAGACCTGCCATTATGTTTGTTGTGTGTGCATGTGCACACCACCAGGTGACTCCCAAAGAGTGTCATCTTCATGCTTTCAAGAGGATTTTCAGATACCTTAGGTGCTATCCCACCTTGGGATTATGGTATCCAAAGGATTCTGTATTGGAGCTTATTGCATATTCAGACAGTGATTAGGGAGATGACAAGTTTGATAGAAAATCCACAACTGGGGGATGCCAATTTCTTGGGAGTAGGTTGATATCTTGGTAATGCAAGAAACAAACAGTGGTGGCCAACTCTACAACTGAAGCAGAATATGTAGATGCAGCTGCTTGTTGTGGACAAGTCTTATGGATTTAGAACCAGCTGTTGGATTATGGGTATAATTTCATGCATACCAAGATTTTTGTAGACAATAACAGTACTTTATGCATCATTAAAAATCCTCTACATCATTCTAAAACAAAACACATAGAAATTAGACATCATTTTATAAGATATTGTTTTGAAAAAGGTTTAATACAACCAAATAGGGTTGACACAGAAGAAAATGTGGCAAATTTATTAACTAAACCTTTTGATACTAGGAGATTTCAATACTTGGTAACAAGTATTGGAATGATCAATCTTACCTAAACATGTGTTTTTGACTCTTATTCTGAAAGAATGTACATGATATGAATTGTTATTGGTCTTTGTATAAAATTAGATTTTCCACTTTAATTGTCTAACGCTGACACAAAGGTTATTTTAACTCTGTTAAGTGTTAAAATGGCTTTGATAGCATTATGTTAGTTTTGTGGTTTTTGATCTAATTATCCAGGCAATATGAGCATTGTACAAATGGATACATAGTTGCTTATGGATCCTTGGAGCTTACTTAGAGCATGTTCAAGTTTATGGCTGATGGTTGGAATATTTATATTCCTATATTGACATAAATTTTTATTGCATATATTATGTTTGGCAACTTCTATATCATGTTTTAAGGGGAGGTTTAAGAAACCTTTAGGACTTTTTGGGTATTCATATAACACTCTTACCACAATTCTAGATTGTGACCATTGGTGAGTACGAGTTAGTTAACAAAAATCGTGAGGCACATTAGCATGCAAAGTTGATATACTTTGCACGCTGCCAAGACTTTTTGACCTAGAATTGGATGTGGTCTGTTGGGAGACTTGGGTATGATTTTTATTGGGCTTACCTGGGGAGTTACACATGATTTTATAAGATAACTTCATTGTTAAGAACTTTGGTTAGCAAGGGACACTTGAGGACAATTATGTCTATCTTGCTTAAGCAAGTGTACATGATTAGACAGTGCTTGCCACCCTACGCTGATTTTCAGTCTATAAGTTATCTTCACTAGGATAAATTACTTTGTTAAGGTCCTTTTTATTTTATATTATTTTTATTTTTGGACGTTGACAGTTTTATTTCCAAACGTTGTTAGGACCAATTTTGACGTTGACATGGAAAATTCTAACGTTGACAAGAATATAGCCGTTGGGCGTTCATATGTTATTTTTGACCATTGATAAACATTGGGTCCTACCCAGTTGTTATTTTTGACGAAAATTTGGGCCATAATTTTAGGAGTTGGTAACTTTTTATTAATGCACAAGATAAGTTATATATTTTCAAGATTTTAATCATTATATTTTGAAAATAACTGCCTCATCTTTGACCAATCACATGTTTTCACATCTCCTATATATTTGGATCATTCCTTTGAAATAGGGTAACTTCTTATTCTTGTCTAACTAAATTTTTACAAACCTTCATCTTTCATAAAATTTCTCACAGTTTTCTACATCAATGGCGCCTAAGTTTAAACTAAGAGATTTGGAATTGGGGTTCAGAAGTTAGCATAACATGGTTGCTTATTTAGAAGCTGATGATTCTCTGTTTCCCCAATATACTCAGATGGTGGAGTATTTAAATGCATCCCCATTAAGGTATGCACTTTCTCATGCTCCTCTTATCCCTGTCACACATATTAAACAGTTTTGGAATACTATCAGTTCCTCAACAGTTAATAATGTGACTACATTGACTACTACAGTCCATGGGCTTCCATGGGTGGTTACTGAAGCTTTGGTTCGCCAAGCTTTGCATCTTAATGATGCAAATGGTATAACCACACAACCCATTGGTGAGCTAGAACAAGGACTCCAAGCTTTGGGTTATCCTTTGCCCGAAGATGGCCATTTAAACAAATATACAAAACAGGAATTTCCCGCTTGGAAGTACTTGATACATGTCATTCTTCAATGTTTGATTCCCAAATGTACTACACACAATGAAATCAACCGTTCAATTGGGAGTGCCATTGTGTGTATTGCTACTAGGCAAAAATATAATTTTTCAAAAATGACTTTTGATGGCATGTGTCATAACAAGTGTAGCAAGATGACTCTTGCTTACCCAAGGTTTCTACAAATGGTGTTTGATTTACAAAACTACTGCAATAGGGATCACAATGATTTTTATATGATCCCTATTTAAAAGAGAGCAATTTTTGGGAAGATGAATTCACCACCTCATAGAGACTTACCCCTTACCCAAGCAATGCTTGCTGTTATTGCAGCAACACAACCTTAACCAGACCTACTACCATAACCAGACCCGTTGCCTGAACAACCACCATCACCTCATCAAATGGACGTTGACCAAGAATCCTTCAACGCTGACACGTTAAATGTTGGCATTGACACTACAAATCTAAACGCTGACACTCTTTTACAACATACCCAAACACCCCTTAACCTTCACAAAGATACTCAATCCACTTCATCCCCTACACCCCCTGAATTAAGGTCGGTAAAACGCCCAAGGACTACTGGAGTGTTCTCCTCTAGTGATCCTAGCCATGTTGTAGAGAGAACCTACACCACAAGTGTGGTTGGTGACATGGGTGGGGCTGGGACTATTGGCCCTAGCTTAGATGCAGGCCAAGCCAGTCCTAACATCATTAAGACCCCATCCATGCCCATGACTCTACTTTGGGAGGTCAAATTCCTATTTTAGAGGAGGGCAGATTGGAACCTTACACATTGTTAGAATTGACGGTTGTCTGCATTAGCTTGCAAAAGCAAAATGCAGACCTTGTACATACTGTCTCTACACAAGGCCTTGAACTCAAGAAATTGAGGGAGAGGATTGTTGTTTTGGAAGCTGATGAGACTAGAAGAAGGCAGACTAGAGTCATTTCATTAGGGGAGGATTCTTACAAAGGGGAGGAAGCTGCTACTAAGCCATTTCATTTAAGTGACAAAGGCTCAAGTGGTTCTATTGGTGTGGAGATGGCTGAAGCTTTTACCAGTTTGAAGGAGAGGCCGGTTATTGATGTTTCCCTAGCAACTCCAACAAAGATATCATTTATGGAGATGTTGGCACAAGTTTCTATACCAAGCGCTGAAAAGAGTAAGTTGAGCGTTGACAAGCAGGTTTTAGACGCTGATAGGCTAAGCGTTGATAGGAGTAAGTTAGGCGTTGATACACAGGTTTTGGACAATGATAGACTTACAGGTGTGGTTGATGTATCCCAGTCATCAGCTATCATCAAGGATGTGTCTACACAGGTACCACCATCATCTTTACCCACCATTGATATATTAGATAAAGGTAAAGGGATCTTGGTAGAAACAGTAGTTCCCAACGATGCAGCCCAAGTAAAGTTTGATTCTATGTTGGCTGCACAACTTGACAAAGAGGATAGGATGAAGGAGACTACTATTGAGAGTAAGAAAGGAAGTGATGATGAAAGTACTGATTCAAGCGTGATGATCATTGAAGAACCAGAAAGGCTTGAATATGGTGATGAGTTGGCAAAGGAAAGGATTGCAGAGCTAAAGAATCAGGTAGATTATGAGATGCCTGAAGTAGCTCAGATGTACCATGCATGGAAGAACAAGTTGATAGAGAATCCAGACATTACTCTTTTAGATCAAATTTGGGGTTTGGAGATTCTCTTAAGAGTTCGAAGGGATTGAAAGGTAATCTTGAAGTATAAGGCTAGCACAGTTTATTCACAGTCTAAGAAGGGTAGAAGGGAGCTCTAGTATATGCTACTCAGATGTCATCAAGGAGGTTGGACTTTTCAGAAATTGTAGGGTTTGTCCTTTGATGAATTGGAGTATAGGGCTTATCCTATATGGGCAAGTGTTCAAGAGCAGAACACTATCAGACTTCTTTCAGATGAAAGAAAGGAAGAACTTGAAGAAGAGATGCATATCCAAAAGGCTTTAATTACACCAACTCCTTTGAAGAAGGGACTTCCTATTGAGTTCCCAGAGAATTTGGATAGAGTTAATCCTAGTGAAGCAGTAATTAGAAGGAGTATTAAGCTCTCACCTTTGGAAGCTTCAAATTTGGTAGAGGTATTACCTCATGATTCCAGAAACCCTATAGTTCATTATGAAGAAGACGCAAGTGGGTTTTGGATGATTGGCAGATATGGAAAGGAGGTACATACTTTTACTACTCTTATCTCTTTGTTTGCAAGCCTAGACAGAGAAGACTTGGTAGATCTTTATGGATTGATGAAGAGCAAGTATGAGGCTGAAGCACCTACTTCAGTCAATGGAATAAAGATTTGGACCACATTCAAGAGAATGTGTGCACCAAGTGATGAAGATCCAGTATGGATGGATCTTGATGATATCAGTGGACTTCAATGTCGTCTACATTCAGCAGCTGGTGTTTATCATTTGAGTATTACAAAATTTTCTGAATATCTTCTTGTGGATTGTGAATATCCTATGTCCAAGGAAGTTTTGAAGAAAATGGTGTCAACACAGCTGGAGATGGACTACGCAAGTGATGTTGGCAAAGATACAATTAGGTTTACTTATTTCCTAATTAACAAGAACAAGTGATGTGTATTTGTAAGAATCCTCCTTGTATTTAGTTTTTATTCAGAAACTTGATTACTAGAGTAGATATCAAGTTTTGGGGAGGATTGTTGGGAATAAAATAAAGCCAAGACACTTAGACACTGACAAGAGGAAATCAGTCGTTGATAAGAAGAAATCAAGTGTTGTCAGATCAAGCATTGACAAGAAGAAGTCCAGCGTTGATGAGAAGAAGTCAAGCACTGATATGATACTTAGTCTACACGTTTTATGTTTCTAGTAATGATATGTTCGACAATGTATTTCTAATGTTTATCTTCACCTAAAATAGTTGATACGTAGACTCTGTACAAGGTTCCTTATTTTATTAAAGGAGGCCTTTAGGTTTTAGTTCAATATATGTTTTACACTTTCATTGTACGCAAGTTCGATTAATCAATCAAAGTGCAAGTTTGGTTTATCTTGTTTGTGTGTTCTTGTTTAAGTATTAATTCCGCATAATACTTAGATTGTTTCATATATAACGAAGTTTCTATAAGTGTTTAACTTGATTCATTCTCGTTTACACAAAGCTAAATCGATCTATGTTTGGGATCAACAGTCTCATCATTACCAAGAGGATATTCAGGATCGGTCCATTCGGACTCGCCCATATAAAGGCGCGGGTTCGTAGCTTGAGCTTGGGCAAGGTACTCAGGACTCGAAAAGCTAGCTTGAACCTTATACATAGACGGACGTGCTATCATTCTCACGGGTTGAATAGATTCATGCGTTTTATAAACAACTTTCTTCAAAAATTCGAC
Source organism: Glebionis coronaria (assembly GCA_025667525.1). NCBI lineage: Eukaryota > Viridiplantae > Streptophyta > Magnoliopsida > Asterales > Asteraceae > Glebionis > Glebionis coronaria. Next base: position 136,430,756 of record CM046876.1, read on the forward strand.
TTGTGCCTCTAGTTCCGTTACTTTTATAGTATCTTTTTCATGTTGACTTTTGAAATCTTGTTTTAATGTTTCAACCTGTTGTTTCTTAACCTCAAGAATTTTAGCAGACTCGGTGTTATCCATCGAAAGACGTTGTTCAAGTTCGTTAACTTTGGTGGTAGCAAGGTACGTTTTATTGACGTTCATCCATTAATAAAACATTAAATTGACGTTTCTCTTTGGTTAATAACTCAAGAGTTTCGTTATAGTTCTTTTCAAGATCGTCCTTTTGACTTTTTAACGCACTACCCTTGTAACCCTCAAGCTCTTTAGCCTTTTGAAGAAGCTCAACTCTATAACTTTCAAGGGTCTCATTAGATTTAATTAGAGCGGCTTTGCATTCTTCAAAGTTTTGAGTGAGCACTGCGTTTGCCTTCTTTAATTGCTTTTGACTCTTTCTAGTTTAATTGACATCTTTTTGCAAACTAGTAATTAAATTTGCAAGCGCAACACGCTCCTCATCATCATAGTCATTTGTATGTTGATCATCCTCAAACTCATTATTGCACATGTCTGATGAATCAGGTGTGGTATTACTATCAACCGTTTCCATCATACATGTGTCATTAATGGCATTGGGTAGCTCACTATGCTCATGAATATCACCAAACACATTATATTCGTCAGTGGTGTGCACCTTATCGAGTGGTTCAACGTCAAAGATAGGGCCATTTTCATCTTCAGTGACTTTGAGAACTTCTTCAACCATTGCCAAGTACGAGTAATGTGCTTCTAATTCTTGGTCGGAAGCTTCATCATCAGTGTCATCAAGCATTGCTCCTTCCTCAGCCGACAATTTGACCCCTGCTTCCATCTTCTTGCATAACAACATCTTCTCTTTATGATAGCTAGAGTCCCTAACCCGTTTCGGCTTTCTGCATTCCTTTGCCATATGCCCATAACCTTGGTAGTTATAACACTAAATCCCACTTTGTTGAACCACTTGCGTTCAAACAGATTCCCTATTCCCAGTAGCAACAGCAATCCTCTAAGTATCATACTTGGAAGTTTGTCGATCATACCTTGCAGAACCCTCAACATGTGTTGGATTATGTCGATCATACCTAAAAGGACTTTCACAATGTCGACATGTGTCATACCTTGGAGGACTCTCAACATATTGGTTCTTTGTGTTAGATGATGTTCGAAGATTGTTGTTGGTGGGTTTGAAGATTTTCTGCTAGGTCTTCATAATGAAAGCAATTTGTTGTTTCATCTCCTGATTCTTTGTCAAAATGTCTGTCGGAATGTGCTATCGGAATGTCAATAGGAATACTCTGTCGAAATGTCTGTCGGAATAGATGTCGGAATACTCTGTCGAATGTCTGTCGGAATGTAGTATCGGAATGCTGTCGGAATGTATAACTGTCAGAATATAAGCTACCGGAATCACTGCCGGAATAAAAGCTGTCGGAATCACTATCAGAATCACTATCGGAATCACTGTCAGAATAAGAAACCCTTTTCCGATGGAATTTCGTCGGAATAACTGTCGGAATATAAAACCCTTTTCCGATGGAATTTTGTCGGAATAACTGTGCAGTTCCGAAACTTTACGTAAAAAAATGAGATTTTTGACAAGAAATCCGTGATTTTAACCAACCGAAAGCAACCAAATCCCTAACACAACTATGTAGAAGATTTATATCAAAATTTAGAGCATGGAAAACACAAAAAAAATCTTGAATTCGAGAGATAATATAAGGATCAAATCAAACGAATCAAATGAAAACACAACAACCAATCACAAAACTATCCCATGGCGATTGATACCAATTGTTGTCCCATATTTGTGATGATTAAATAAGAAAGAAAGGTAGATAAAAGATGAATTCTAGAGAGAGAAAGTAGTGAGAGAAAGTAGAGAGAAAATGGTAGGAACTTTTGGAGGATTAGATTAGAGAGTAAAAATAAAAATGACCAACACCCTTCCTAACATGCTAGGAAGGGTATATATAGTCCACCCACATGCGAGCTTGGCTATGGACTATATTCTAATGGGTCGGGCTTTCCTTTTGGGCTTTGGTTACTTATGAATGAACCTTAGCTTAAGTTAAGCCCGTAATACACGACTAACCTTCTACCTATTACAACGTTCTAATATACGATACATAATAAAATTGTTTTATTAAAAATAATAAAAAAGGGAAACTAGACATTTACAGAGTTTTCACAAAATTTCAAAAAATCCTAATCTCTTGTCTCTCTCTCTTTGGCCGGCGGCATCACAACACCACAAGGGGTGTTTGTTTGATCTTGATTAATTAATTCAAGGGTGTGTTCGTGTAATCATTCTCCATTATTCCACGTGTTTGGTAATCTGTAAACCCTTTTTTTTCTTTTATTTAATTAATTGAAACATGAACTTTAATTAAATAAAAACATGGATAAAAACATGACATAGGATCAAGGGGTAAGGATTAAGGGTATTTTCGGGTTGGTTGTTTCGGTCGACACATAAACCAAGAGCCCCATTGCTCACGACGCGTTCTTGTCACGACCACCAACCGAGACCTATGTCTCGCTGGTGTTGGGGTTCGGTCGACAGTAGGGACAAGGCACCCCGACTTGCGTCGGGGGTGTCCTTGTGGTTATATAGGTCTCGACAGCAAGCAAACCAACACCACCAGCCCAGCCGGTGGCTAGGTTGGTCAAGCAGGGGGAACGGAGCGCAGCGTAGGGGAGACCACCAGCTAACTGCCGGTGGGAACCCTTGTGTCAACGGCTAGCGGAGAGAAGCAAGACCACCGGCTTAAGCTGGTGGCAGCTTACCGAAATCAGGGGCAACTGACTCATCCGATTTGCCCCTGTTTTGGGGGTGTTTGGTTCGGACAGGTTCACGGGTTTTCATGGGTCCGGTTCACGACATGTTTCAATTAGATAACACACGGGTTCGGTTCATGATTATTTTTACAAGTCTAATTAATTTTACAAGTATATTGTTTTTATAAGATAATTAAATTAATTAATACATGACTTATAATTAATTTAATTAAACATGAAACTTAGGTTATTATTATTATTAAATAATACATGTTTTAACCTATGTATTTATTTATTTATTTTACATTATAGTATTAATCAATTACTAAACATGACATATAATTAATTAATAATCATAACTTAGGTTATATTAATATAGTATTAATACATGTTTTAACCTAAGTATTGTTATACACTTTGATTTAATAAAATCATGCTTATATTAAATAAATCGTATAACCTATAGTTTATTTAATTAACAGAATATATTATTAAACTATACTATAACTACATGACTTATGATATTAAATCAGCTTAATTCTATATATGGAAACTTTCTAATTCAGGAAAATTAATATTTTTGGAAACTTTCTATTTTTATAAACTGATATATTTTAACAAGTTAATCTATTTTTGGAAACTTTCTATTTTTAGAAACTTTCTATTTTTAGAAACTTTCTGTTTTAGAAAACGTGCTATTTTTAGAAAGTTACTTATTATTACACAACAAGTATAATAATACAAGGAATACAAGTAACACTTAATCAGAATATACAGAATACATGATAAACACAACATAACGTTAAAATCAGTTAACAAGACATGAACATATAAAAAAAGCTAAGACATGATATAAAACCAGTTACATACTTAGTAATCAGAATACTTTACACGTATAACTATTTATGTAGCATTAGTGAGATCAAAGTAGGACTCTCTTCCGTTCGTCTTCTTCGTTCACTGGACTTAAGGTACGGATTTCCCGTCCTTTCAGTATGGACATTCTTTCCTTATTAGGATTCCCCGTCTGCAGCCAACTGTTTTCCCAGTATTTGTTTTATATGTTTATTACTTAATAAGTGTGAAAACACTTATCCTTTCACCACTTAAAACAAGTAAAAATGAGACCAAAACATGTATTTAATGTCGTAAAAGTCGAAATTATGCGTGGTTTGTGTTTTTATTGTGTTTTAGGGCAAAAATATGAAAAAGGAAGAAAAAGACGAAGAAAAAGACAAAGTCAAAAGATCAATAGTGCAAGAAGAAGGAAAGTCAAAGGCCTATTCTGAAGATTTATCGAAGAAAAAGTCTAAAGACGGAAGTTTAAGGAAGTCGAAGAACCAAGTCTAATAAAAGAAGAAAATTAGAAGACTAGTTCATTTTATCTATTGACAAATCCCAAGACAAAGTCGAGAAAGTCGAGTTATTTAAAAAGACGAGAAGACAAGAGAAAGAAGGAAGTATCAACACCAACTTCCTTTCCCCTATATATAGTCTCCTAATCTTTCATTTTAGGAGTGAGTTCATTTTTAGTTTTTCATAATAGGTAATTAGGAGTAGGTGTTTACTTTTTCTCTCTAGTTTTCTCTTTCAAGTTTGCTTAATCTTTCATCTTTAAATCTTGTATTTGAATCTTAATCTTCATTAATTCAAGCTTATTAAGTATTTCTCATTCTTCCTTTCTTAATCTTAATCTTGTGGTTGATTTTGTTAATCATGTAGTTTGTTTAATCATGTTGATTGTTTGATTGATTTACTTATTCGATTGGTCTTATTGATTTGGTGTGTTTGATGTTTTAGCTTATTATGCTTTTTGATTAATTAGTGTTTAGTTTATTTTCATTTAGGTTGATTTTATAGTTTAAATCTTTTTAAAGTTGCTTTTTAATATTTGCTTATTTGGTGTTTTCATAGTTTTTAATTTGTGGCTTATTAGCTTTTTCTTAAAATCATTTTGGTGAAAGTTTTGGTTAAGTGCTTATTTGAGTTTTGCGTATTTCCATTTTTCCTTAATCCGGATTCGAAAACCCTCATTCCGAACTAGATTATAACATTTTATTCCGACTTATGTGGAAAAACTCATTATTCCAAATTAGCTTTAACTGTACATTCCGAATTAGTGGTGAAAAAGTATTCCGGATTGTGTATTGGATATACATTCCGGATTAGGTCGAAATCCAGTATTCTGGATTAGCCATTTTATAAGATTCCGGATTGCTATCCGGGTTCCATATTCCGGATTACGTGTAAACACATTTCGGATTGCGTGCAATTTCATTATTCTGGATTATTTGTAGTGTCCGGATTATGACCAAATCTTGGATTCCGAACTGTTTTGTTAATACTATTCCGAATTAGGTCAGAAATTTGGATTTCGGATTAGTTTCATTTCTTCATCCCGGATTTCGTGCAGTTTTAGTATTTCGACTTATGTTCGGTACTTTTTTCTCGAATTGTTTTTAAACTTGTATTTTCCCTTCATTTTTCTTAAGTATTGTTTAAAATTGTTTTGTATTAGTTTATTTTCAAGTTTACTTTTTTATAAATTTTTAAGTTTTCAAATTTACTTTTAATTTTGCTTTATTTCTTTTATATTTGTCATTTACTTATACAGTTTTAATTTTTAATTAAAATAGCTCAAAGACATTTGATTTTTACACGAAGAACAATTGAGCCACACTTAAAACCTTTTTAATTCGAATAGTCCAAATTAAAAAACCAAAAATCTTTATATCAAAATGGCGCCGCTGCCGGCTCTTTTCGTAAAGATTAACGGTTTTTTGTGAGAGACGCGTTGGATTTTGGGATCCGTTCACTTTTGAACGTTCTTTTTAGTGTTTAAATTTTTCAAAAATCCATAAAAATCAAAAATTTTAAATTTTTTCAGAAAAATCTAAAATTTTAAAAATCCAAAAACATTTAAAAAAATCATAAAAAGCATTTCTTTTTCAAAGTTTTGCACCAAAAATATTTTCTTTTCACGTTAACTTTATTTCTTCTATTTCTTTCCTATATTTTTCTTTTGTATGTGTATGCGTACCCGTTCACGAAGGAGGAAATCTATTCAAGCGGCTACTATTGAGCCTCCTGTTGTAGAGCCTCCTGTTGTCAACACCATGGAGAACCGTCCAATGATCGAGCTCTTGCAATCACACGATTAAGGCAACGATGATGCGATTGTGGTGCCAGCTATTGACGCCAACAACTTTGAGCTCAAACCCGATTTTATTCGGATGGTTTCTGCTACACCTTTCTTGGGCCGCACTCATGATGATCCTTACGATCACATCAAGAGGTTCGTACACATAACCAATACTATAAAATACAATGGGGTTTCACAAGAGGCAATTTGTTTGCTCCTCTTTCCTTTCTCTCTCGAGGGACAAGCCCGAACTTGGCTTGATAAGGAATCACCACAAAGTATTGCCACATGGACGGACCTAGAGACAAAGTTCATAAAGTACTTCTTTCCACCCTCACGTACTACCGCTTTGCGGAATGACATCATTAATTTTGAACAAAAGTACGGTGAGACAGTTAGTGAATCTTGGGATCATTTTAAGGAACTTTTGAGAAAGTGTCCACAACACGGTTTTACTAACTTACATCAAATTAATACTTTTCATAATGGATTAAGTTTGAGTGACCAAGATTCACTAAATAGTGCTTCGGGGGGTAATATTATTGTGAAAACTATGAACGAGGCTTGGGCAATCATTGAAAACAAAGCCAAAGTCCAAACCAGGAGTGTTAGGGCTACTATGGCTAGTGCTAGTGAGAGTGAGACGGCTAATCAACTTAAGGAACTTACTTCAGTAATAAAACAACTTGTTATAAGAGATAACCTGTTGGGTCTACTAGATGTAGATCTTGCAGCCTGTAAGGACCGGTGAATGACTTCTGTAATCACAAGTCAAATCACAAAGAGACTCTATACACAATATGAATGTAAAATATAAATATAATCAAGAAGAACAGAATAACTATAAAGACTTGATCCTTTCTAAGTATTTCTAATATTGATAATGACTGGAACTAAGTTTTGTGAAGGTGTGTCTAACCCTTCTGCCTAAGGTTCCTTTTATACTACAAGGAAACCCTAATACAGCATTAAAGAAAACGTGTAAAACTGATATGCATATCCTTTCCTAACATACCTCATGCATATCCTAACAGAATATTAAGTAAATAATAAAGTTTGACTTCGACTAGGACCAGGAGCAGGACTTGCTCCTACTACTACTAGGACCAGGAGGAACTACATACCTCCTAGTCTACCTATTACATATAACTATTACAATGGTCCTAACAATCCTCCCCTAAACTTGAATTTGACCTGTTGAGTTCAAGTTTCCTGGAAAACGTGCAAAGAAAAACCGAGGATTATATCAGCAAAACAAATAGCAGCATCAACAAGATAAGAATCAGAGTAACCACCGCATCATGAAACACTAGAAGCTTCTCCAAAGCTTGTAACAAATCAGCATCGTGTTGAATCTTTTCAGCAACATGAGCAGATTTGATGAGTCTTTACCAAGTAGCTGCTCGCTCTTGGGCTAGCTAGTCATTCTGGTGGAATAAGCATCACCCTGGGAGACTAGAACCCAGCCCAACTCTTAGAACGTGAATCAATGGTGAGTGGGAGTACCCTGATGATTTTAGGCAAACCATCACAGCCGTCAACGGATTTGATGCGTCTTTACCAGAAGCCGTACCCTTCTGGACTCGCCAACTCTTAGCAATGAAGCATCGGTGAGTTGAACACCCTATAGCTTTAAGCAAGCTATTACAGCTATCAACGGATTTGATAAGATCTTTACCAAGAGTCGTACCCCCTTGGATTAGCCACTTTTCAGTCCAAGACTATGGCAAGTGAAAACCATCCAGTTTTGGGTAACCTGGCAACCATCAACGGATTTGAGAATCGCACCAGGAGCCGTACCCTCAAGGTGAATCAACTTTTTCTTGTCGATTAGACATGATAAGTTGAGAACCATTTGTTGTGTGGACCACAGTCCAACACCAAGTGAAACCAAGTACCAGAACAAGCACAAATCAGTAACCAGAACCCACAATGTGAAGCAGCCAAGGGATATTATGCACAAGTATAAAATCCAAACTGTGTTAAAAGTATAAGCAAATATTATATAAAAAGTTTTTTTTTTTTTTAACTATTTAACTATAAAGAATGAAGTTCACCAATCACTGTACATATTGGTGAAAAGAATGAGAATAAGAACAAATGAACAAAATACAAAGCATAAACACTTACAACCCAATCACATCACATACCGGAAGCAGCCTTCTTATCTGCTATCAACCGCGCCTGAATACCTTCCACCAATGCCGTGGCCATAGAGGACTCATTTCCAGATGGAGCAGTAGAAATTTGCAAGTGACTAGCCAACATCGCCTCCATCGAAGAAATTGTCAAGGGATACTCAACATCCGTCAGCATAAAAACCATATGACCAGATTCTAATTCCAACATATGAACACCACATCCAGCATATAGCTTCCAGCGCTGAATCACCCATTGCATTTGATCCTTCCATATACCCGAAACAGGACTATTAGGAGGAGCATCCAACATCAGCTTAAGATCAGCCCAGATACGCAGACCAGGCCATGAAGACACAGCCATTGGGTCAAAAGGCATACTAGAATCAACAAGTCCATACAACGCCATAAGATCCATACGGTCAGCCCAAGACAACAGACCCTGCAAACCTGTTGCCAAACGCACATACCCATCACTCAAAGTAATCCGATGAGAAACGCCACCAGGAAGTGTTGTAGAACGCTCAACCGTATAACCAGTAATGTTCCCATTGCCCAAAGGTAAGTCAGAATCGCTGTCAGAAGCTGCATCAATCAAATTCTCAGGATCCCGCTTCTCATAAGGGACTGTCTTACCACGGCGAACACGACGAGCTTGTTTCTGGCGAAGGGAACGTCTAGGTGTGGGATCACTAGGTGTGGGTTCAACCTTGACCCTAACCTCAGCAGCAGTAGGAGGAGCAGTAGAAGTAGACTCACGAATGTGCCCACCCAATGAACCAATAGGAGCTGCATCAAAAGTAGGATTTGGTTGAGATCCAAGAACTGGTGGTGATGAAGATGGCAAATCAGGTGTAGTAGCAGTAGTTGTGGTGGTGGTAGCAAATGTGGTTGTTGGAACATGTGTGGTGGTGGTCATAACAGGTGTGGTGGTAGAAGCATGAGTGGTGGTGGTAGCAGGACCAGCAGTAGAACCCAAAGGATCAACCAAAGGAATAGTAGAAGTACCAACGGAAGTAGCAACAAAACCAGATGGACTAGCAGGAGAACCAGGAGTGGGTGCAGATGAAGGACCAGTAGAAACAGCAGGCATAGAAGAAGTCACACCACGAGGATGGTAAATAAATCTTTCCGGAATTGGTTGACTCTGACGCTTAACCATCTTTTCATAAAGTGCCTTGAGCTCATCAAAAGTCAAACCCCGCACCCGGTCCCACGTCCAAGGAGCATTAAAATGAGTAGCAGACTGATATTTCACATAACGTTGCATCTGCTTGCGCTCCTCAGTCCGAGATAAAGGTCTGTTCTTTCTCTGTTTTCTAAGTTCTGCAGCAAGGGCCAACTGGTGCTTACGCATCAATACCATAGCCCACGGAATACAATTGTGCTCATCAACATCGTCACCCAAAAGATCTGTAAACTGAGCATAATCCTGGGTGAGAACAGTCAAAACCTGCATCCATTCACTATCACTCTAATGCATGGCATCATGCTGAATTTGTTCACGCCTTCGCTTCCGAAGCTCTTCCTCAGCAGCCCTATCAACTTCATCAAGCTCGGCCTGAACCCGACGAGCAGCCTCCTCACCTAGCCTTTCCTCTTCAAGCTGACGACGGGTACGCTTGCGAGATGGGGATGAAGCATCAGTCATTGGGGCCTTGCCCTTCGAATCATGAGAGGGACCAGCATGAGAACCAGCAGCAGGATCAGAATCACCACCCATAGGAGTGGGAATAGCACCAGGAGAAGGAACACCGGAGGATGTCGGAGGAACCGGCAAATCATCATAAACTTTATCAGCAAAGGCAGCCTTTGCCAATAATGTCAAACCATCCTCAACATTCTCCGTACCCTCGTCATCAGAGTCTGAATGGATCACATGCTTCTTGCGACGCCGTTGCTGAGTTTCCAACGCTTTGATGCGATCAGCCAAAGGAAGAACAAACTCCCTAGTAAGTTTCCGATGTTGGTTCAAATCAGCTTCCAAAGAAATCATCCGCTCATGGTACCTGCGCATAAGATCAAGCAAAGATATAAGTGTAGTAGGCTCCTCCGCCTGCCTACCAAGAGAACTTGGATCAGGGAAAGCGTCATTGGAGCCCGAAGCAACATATGGGTCAGCCTGTGGAGTACTAGCACCAAACGGTTTATCAGTCGAGTGTGGGGCAGGACTAGGAGGTGGAGTCTCCACAAATGGAGACTTTTGTGGGACTGAAGAAGGACCAGCCTTAGAAGGGGATGGTTTTTCAACCACCACCTCCTCAACCAGCTCCTCCTCAAGCACATGGGTGGCACCAGCAGTAGGAGCCTCCTCCTCCATGGGGTCATCATCAATCACAACAAACTCAGGAGCCTCCTCCTCCTCACCTATAGGACCCTGAGCCAATCCCAACATGGCCTCAGTCAGGGGCCTCCATTCCCCAGTAAACCCATTGACCATATTGTAATACACTTTAGCTGTAAGCTTAGACGGCACATGCTCAGTCCTATCACGAGGAATGCAAACCAGTATTTGGTGAAGAAACCGAGGGTACATAAGAAACTTCTTTCTCGAACCAGCATTAGACAAATTACTAACCATCCCCTCAAATAGATAATGAGAAAAGTTAAAAACTCTACCATGGGCTAAGCAAATAAGACCAGTAGCCAAGGGAGTGGGGAAAGCATCCCAACTCCCAGACTTGGGACTCATACAATGGATGAGAAAGTGGACCAGAAGCTTCCATTGGGGGGAAAACCTATTTTTCTGGAAGTTAAACTTCCCCCCATGTTCGTAACCTAAAGCAGCCATCCCCTCCAATACCTCCGAATTGGGGATGGATTCAACACCACCCTCATCCTGAAGATGAAGAGAAGAGCGAATAGAAGCCTCAGTCACCACATATGCACGTCCATCTATGGTAGCATGGAGTGCACGTGGGCGACCAACCACATCCACAAGTCGAGCAGACACCCAAAATTGACGAATAACACTATCATATATGGTGGGACAAACAGTAAATGCAAACCTTAGGTTGGAAGCTTCAATGAAATCGAGGATGTCAGCAAAATGTTCACGATGTGGACCATCACCCAGATAAGCAACTCGGTTGTGAGCAGGTTGGTAAGCAAGAGCAGCCATGGATCTTGAGTAATTGATGGAAGAAGGATTGTGATTAGGGTGGAGAGAGTAGGAGCGATTTTGTGTGTGTGCTTATTGTAATGAGTGAGTCAAGGGTGTATTTTGACTATAAATAGAGAAAGTGGTAACTGTTCATTGACCCCTATTAATGAGGGGTTGCCCTTTCAAATTAAACCATAATTGCATAGTAACCACTTGCCCTTTTTAACATAATTATCAACTCCCAATTATCTATGCTTAATTTAAAAATATAAACACCAGGATTGGGATTGTTGACCAAAAGTCAAAGCACACAATGGTCAGACCAGGAGCAAAGCGTGATTAACAAAAGACAAAAAGGAATGAACAGTACGCCAGACCAGTACCAGGAGCCAAACACCACTTGACATGGAAGGATTTTAAACCACCAGAAGCCAACCAAGTATGACTAGAAGCTGACCAAGGAGGACCAGAAGCCAGTCATGTAAGGCCATATCCACCAGAAGAGAGCAAACTCCTCCATCAGAAGCACCACAAACCATCAGAACCAATAAAATATGTTGTTAAAATCTACCAATACGTTAGTCTGTCCTAAGAATATGTACACAAAGCCTCCCCTTAGGCTTTCCCTCCCCTCAATCCTAGACCTCAAGGATTGACCATCCCAATATGAACCACCATGTGGTTAAACCGAGGACCATCAAAAGCTTTAGTCAGCAAATCAGCAACATTGTCATCCGAATGAACTTTAAGAACCTGTATCAGCTTCTTTTCATTGGCATCCCGTATAAAATGATGCCGAATCTCAATATGCTTCGTCCGTTGATGAAAAACAAGATTCTTCACAATGCAAATAGTGCTTTGATTGTCAATAAAAATTTTGGTATTCATAAAATTAAAACCATAATCCAACATCTGATTTTGGATCCACAAAACTTGTCCACAACAACTAGCAGCTGCAACGTATTCAGCTTCTGTTGAAGAAGTAGCTACTATTGTCTGTTTCTTGCATTGCCATGAAATAAGTCGACGACCTAAAAACTGACAACCACCAGTAGTAGACTTCCTGTCATTATTAGCACCAGCATAGTCACTATCACTATAGGCTTCTAGAACAAAAGGTGATTCTCTAGGATACCATAAACCCAATTTAGGTTGAGCCTTGATATACTTGAAAATCTTCTTCACTGCATTTAAGTTCGAAACCGTTGGAGTCACCTAGTGTCTAGAACAAGCACTTACTGCAAACATGATGTCCAGACGTGGTGCAGTCAAATACATGAGGGAGCCAATCATAGACCTGTACATGTGAACATTTACCAGGGGTCTGGCTCATTCTTAAGTTTGATTTTAGCAACTTCATAAGGAGTTGCTGCTGGTCTAAGAGGATCCATGTCAAACTTCTGAAGAATCTCATGGACATATTTATCTTGACTGATGAAAATCCCATCCGATTGTTGCTTGACCTGAAGACCAAGGAAGAACGACAGTTCTCCCATCGCATTCATCTGAAATTCGCCTTGCATCAAGTGTTCAAACTCATCACACCACTCCTTCCTAGTAGAACCAAAGATAATGTCGTCTACATAAACCTGAACAAGGATAATGTCCTTGGTATTCCTCCGAAGAAATAGTGTTTTGTCAATAGTACCTCTTCTATAGCCATTCTTTAACAAGAAAGTTGAAAGACGCTCATACCAAGCTATAGGAGCCTGATGTAACCCATAAAGAGCCTTAACTACCTTGTAAACTTTCTTGGGATGAAGTGGATCAACAAATCCCTTAGGTTGAGTGACATACACCTCCTCATCAATTTTGCCATAGAGAAATGCACTCTTGACATCCATTTGAAACACCGTAAAGCCCACATAAGAAGCAAAGGCCAAAAACAGACGAATGGCCTCTATCCTAGCAACCGGAGCAAAAACTTCAGTATAGTCAATGCCCTCAATTTGAGTGTGTCCTTGTGCGACAAGCCTAGCTTTATTCCTTACAACAATTCCCCGTGCATCCTTCTTGTTCTTGAGAATCCATTTGGTATTGATAGCTGTCTTTCCATCTGGTAAGTCAACCAGAATCCAAACATTCTGAAACAAGAATTGCTGCATTTCCTCCTGCATAGCCTCCACCCAACTTTGATCCTCAAGAGCATGAGAAACAGACCTAGGTTCCACCTGTGAAAGAAAACAAGCAAACAAACAGTGTTGAAAGTCCGTATGATTATTACGCTTTTGATCCTCAATATAGCCCACAAGAGCATGATGATCAGACGAGGCCTTCTGCTGCATTCTGCGTGTCTTGACAGTAGAACCAGGATCTCCAATTATTTGAGTGGTAGGGTGATCTTTATATGATTGCAAGACTGGATTGGAAGAAACCTCCACTTCTGGTGCCAAGTTATTGAGATCACCAACAAAGTTAGCATCATATGAAGCATTTTGGAAAATCCCATCTACTGATAGTTTATGAATATCATCCAGCTTGGTAGAAGACTTCTTTTGATGGTTCCCCAAATCAGAAGGACTGGAGAAACGAGTATTGGAAGCAGACTCACTAGCCGGAGTACCAGTAGGTGATAAGCTAGCACTAGGAGCAGAAACTGGAGTACCAGGAGCAACTTTGTTAGTAGGCTCAACCAAGGGAAACTCAAAACTACCTTGAGCAGCTGCTTTAGTAGCTTCTTGTTGTTGTTTGAGAAGAGTGTCAAGAGCTTCTTGGGAATCCTGTACATCCAATGGAGTTGCATCACTAGGAGGAGTAGGAGAAACTGTGGTGGAATAGGATGGAACCACAAAAATGTCATCCTCATCATCTGAATCATAAAGACCAGAAGGAACGCCAGTACTAGAAGTTGCAAACACTTGTGGTCCTGCATCATGGTTAGTTTTGAAACGAAAATATCCTAACGAATCACTAAGATAATCAAGATCAAAATACCATTCTGGACCTTTGCCTTGGATGTTTGACTTCTCCTCAAAATACCTGAGATTAATAGTTTCAATGATCCGCTTGGCTTGAAGGTTGTAGACACGATAAGCCCGAGAATGAGCTGAATATCCCACAATGTATCCTTCATCTGCCTTGCCATCAAACTTCCCCAAATAGTCACTAGTATTCAGAATGGTGACTGGACACCCAAAAGGCTTCAAATGAGCAATATTTGGAACTTTGCCCGTGATCAGCTCATAAGGAGTCTTCTTGTGAGGATTGGTAATAGAAACCCTATTCAAAACGTAACTTGCAGTATTAACAGCTTCTATCCAGAACATGGTTGGAAGCTTGGAATCGGCAAGCATAGTTCTTGCTGCTTCTATTAGTGTCCTGTTCTTTCTTTCTGCCACACCATTCTGTTGAGGGGTCCTAGCAGCACTATAATCTCTTTTGATGCCCTTAGCATTGCAGAGTGCGATGAGGTCTTTATTTTTAAACTCGGTTCCATTGTCGCAATGAATACCCTTAACTTTCTTAGACAACTGGTTCTCTATCAGGGTAAGGAAATCTCTAAGAATTGAGTAGGTCTCACTCTTGGCAGACATGAAGAACACCCACGTAAACCTGCTATATCCATCAGTTACCACCAGACAGAATTGCTTGTGGTCAATGCTTCTAATGGAAGTAGGACCAAATAAGTCCATGTGTAGAAGCTGCAATGGTTCAGTAATAAGACTAAGAGCAGTAATGGCCTTGAAGGATGCTTTGTGCTGTTTGCCTTTGCTGCAGGCAATACAGTTTATATCATTTCTAAACGTCTTGGGAGGTAAACCAGAGACCAGATTCAGATTTGCAAGTTTGTGAATGGTCTTGAAGTTTACATGCCCCGTCCTTCGGTGCCATTTAGTGGCTTCATCTTCTGAGGCTTTAGCAACTAGACATGCTAGTTGACCAGTAGGGTTGACTTCATTCAACTTGATGCTATACAGATTGTGTCTTCTAGGGATTCTGAGTAGAACTTGTGAGCCATCCGGAAGCTGAAAGTCTTTGGAAAGCACAAGTGCATCAGTATCGGTGAAGAGAACAAACTGCTTCTTGTCACAAATCTGAGAGACCGATATCAAGTTGAAGTGTTGAAGTGCTTCCACATAGTAGACCTGCTCAAAATTTAGATTAGGAGTCTTTATCGTCCCTTTGCCATTGATCCTACCTTCACCCCCACCAAAATAGACCTTGCCTCCATAAAATGGCACAAAGTTAGAGAGAAGACTTTTATTTCCTGTCATGCTCCTGGAGCAACCACTATCAACAATGCCTAGACTAGGATCTTGGTATGGAGTAACCTACAACAACAAGTTAATAAAAATGCAAAAGTTAGTGTCTTAAGGGGACCCAAACCTTTTCAGGTTTGAGCCTGCCTTGTGGATCGTTAGAAGAGTGCCAAGAAGATTGATAAGATCCACTGTTGTTCCTTGGTTGCCTATGCATCATATGGGTATTATTATTTGACCAAGAACAACCTGCTGAGGGCTTAACAGCAGTTCCCAAATTTCCCAAACCAAAATACGTGTGGTCCAAATTATGTGGATAGATTGGATTAAAATGTTGAAAATAATTACTGGTGGTTTGGAATCCAATATTTCTCCAATGATCAGAAGCTAAAGGAGAGGACCTTCTAGAAGAAGTAAACGATTGAGCACTAGGATTAAGCCTTCTAGAAGCATATGGGGCAGCTCCTGGTGGACCAGGAGCAGGAAAAGCATGATTAACAGAAGCATGTGTGTCATAATAATCACAATCTTTAATTAAATGAAAGGCACTGCCACAAACAAAACATGTTTTGAAAGACCTTTTATTAGAATGAGATTGTTTCATACTGCCTACTTTATTACACACAATTCTAGGAGAAACATTCTTCCTAGGACTCAATATACTTGGACCAGACACACTTGACATAACAGCAACTTTTTCTTCACTCTTCCTAGCACCAGTAGCAGCATGATCATTCAACTTGGAACTTGTAGGTCTTGACTCTTCACGTGAACCACTAGATGCAGAGTCACTGGCTTTGTCACTGAAAGTACATGAGACAAAGTCATTAGTATTAGTAGAACTTGTTAGGGACTCAAGCATCTGTGATCCATCCAAGTCATTATGCCATGAAGTGGGCATAAAAGTTCCAGTAAGAGGAGGAGGGACAACATGCATTTCTACTGCTGTTTTAAACCTATTGTAACTAGGTTTGCCCTCATCCTCTTTGTCGGCATCAAAGACACTTGAAAAAGATAAATCAAAAACATCTTCTGAATCAATATATTTTTCAAATCCTAAGCCTCTTTTAGTTCTGCCAGACATGCTACTATCAATTAATTTTGAAAGATTTTTAGGTGCCTTTTGCCATTTTTCAAATCTTAGCATTGTAGCATCTAATTTAGCTTGCATCTCCTCTTTTTCTTTGATACTAGCATCTCTTACTGTTTCTGTATATTTAAGCATATTTGTCGTGTTTTCTAAATCAATGCTTAGTATCCTGATTTTATCCTCATACGCACATTGTGTATTATTTAACCATCTCTTTTGTTGTTCCAATGTGTTTAATGAAGCCTTATAGGCTTGAACCTCTAAAAAATACTTATCATTTTGATCATTTACTTCATTAAATTGGGACAACAATTCTGAGTACTTATCATGACAACCAAGAGGGCAATGTTGTACCTGAGGTGAAATGCCCATAAGAGCAAATTCGTCAGCTTCTTCTGCATCAGAGAGATTCCCAGCAATCATTGCAAACACGTCAGTCGAGGACTCAGCTGATTCCAGAGTAGAAGCCTGATGATCATTCCAGTTGACCATAGAGTCAACAGATACCAATGCCTTCTTGTCATCTTTTATCTCCTGAACCTTGAAGGCGGAGTACCTGCTCTTCTCCTGATCATTCTTGCTAGGGCGCTCCCTTGCAAAGTGACCTTGTTGCTGGCAGTTATAGCATCAAACCTTGCTTCTGTCGAATCTTGCTGGCTCCTGAGGGTTGTAATTAAATTTCCTTCCTGCTTTCTTCTCAAACTTGTGAACCCTAAGAGTAAGCATGGCCATCTGCCATTTAAGATCCATCTCATCCAGGTCAAGTTTATCGACCTGTTTGAAGTCATCAAAAGCAAGTTGTTGTTCAGCATTAACATCAGCCACAAAAGAATGAAGAACAGCTTCTACCATACTACCAGACTTGGCAGTAGGATCAGGAGCAGAAGTATGCTAGAAAGTGTGCTGAGAGGACACAATATTGCTTGGGCTATGTGCATATGTCATGGGACTGGATGCCATAGAACTCACAAAGGCCGAGTTAGCAGGAGTGGGAAAAGAGTCGCTTGAAAAGCCTCTCACATGAGGTTCAAAAGTTCTGAGCTTATGAAACAAATCATCAAAGTTGAGATAGTCAAGCCCACCTTTGGCTTTGAGAGAGATCACCACCTGATTCCATGAGTAGGGTAAGGCTTTAAGAAACCTTGCATTAATATCACCATCATCAGGCTTTGACCGAAGTTGATTCAACTGGCTCAAAATCTTCTGGAACCTATCATACCCTTGATTTAGACCTTCAGTTTCTGAGATTTTGAATTCTGTGAATTCATCTCTCAGCCTGGACCTTCGCATTTTCTTTGACTCCTCATTCCCCCCGAACCTTGCTTTTATGCCATTCCAGATCTCTCTGGCATCATCCAAATGGTAGAAGTCACCCATGTGATCTTCAGGAAGAGATTTAAGCAAAATTGTTTTTGCTTTTACCTCCTTCTGAATAGCTATGATTTCCTCATGACATTTAGGGTCAAGAAGGGTAATATTACCATTCTTGTCTCGTACAGTAAGCTTCCTGCTGTTCCCATTCAGAATGATCTTCCAAAGGTCTTGATCAGTGTTGGTGATCCACCATTCCATCTTCATTGCTCAGTTATCATATTCACCCTTTTTCAGAAGAGGGAATTTACCATTTGTGTTAGAGACCGTAGCCAGGATCTGCTGAGGTTGCACAATTTTAGGAGTGCTGTCTTCTCCTGTTTGAGTAGAAGTTGAGGCAGACATAATAAAAAAATGTCAGTAAAAAGAAAACTTGATTCTTCTTGTATAGAGACCCTCCCAGGCTCTGATACCACTTGTTGGGTCTACTAGATGTAGATCTTGTAGCCTGTCAAGACCGGTGAATGACTTCTGTAATCACAAGTCAAATCACAAAGAGACTCTATACACAATATGAATGTAAAATATAAATATAATCAAGAAGAACAGAATAACTATAAAGACTTGATCCTTTCTAAGGATTTCTAATATTGATAATGACTGGAACTAAGTTTTGTGAAGGTGTGTCTAACCCTTCTGCCTAAGGTTCCTTTTATACTACAAGGAAACCCTAATACAGCATTAAAGAAAACGTGTAAAACTGATATGCATATCCTTTCCTAACATATCTCATGCATATCCTAACAGAATATTAAGTAAATAATAAAGTTTGACTTC
Source organism: Glebionis coronaria (assembly GCA_025667525.1). NCBI lineage: Eukaryota > Viridiplantae > Streptophyta > Magnoliopsida > Asterales > Asteraceae > Glebionis > Glebionis coronaria. The sequence goes on from CM046876.1 coordinate 136,449,378, forward strand.
GACTAGGACCAGGAGCAGGACTTGCTCCTACTACTACTAGGACCAGGAGGAACTACATACCTCCTAGTCTACCTATTACATATAACTATTACAATGGTCCTAACATAACCCTCCCACTACACATGTACATGCTTTAAAAGAGACTTGTGAAACTTGTGAGACTTGTTGTGGCCCACATTCGTACTATAACTGTGACAAGGTTTATGACCCATATCAACAAGAAGTGTATGCTTATAACACTAATGAGAGGGTGCATTTTAAACCAAATGTCGATGTGAACAATTTATCTTATAAATCGACTAACTATTTGGCTCCCCTGGGTTTTATAGTTCTACAAAGACCACCACCACCTGCCCAAAATAGGAACCAAGGTCCTCAACGGGGTAATTTTCAAGGGAATGTTAATCAAAGGCGTTTTAATCCAAATCAAGGGGCTTTTCAAGGGCAAAACCAAGGATTTAATAATCGAAATCAACGCTTTAATAACCAAGGTGTTCAAAACCAAGGTTTTAAAAATTATAATCCAAACCAAGGTTTTCCTAATCAAGGGTATAATCAAATGAACATGCATAATCCTCAAATGGATTTGGTTCTACAAAAATTAACCGAGATGCAAGAATCGACCGGTAGGAAATTTATGCAAATGCTTCAAACCCTTCGTCCCCAAGGTGCCCTCCCTTCTAACACCGTGACCAATCCTAGGGCCAACGTTAATGCCATCACTACTAGGAGCGGTAAGACTACCGAAGAACCTTCTTATTCCCTACGTAACCAAGGACCTGAGATTCCTTCTACTTCTACCTATCGTCTTTCACCTTCTACTTGTGAGATACCACCCGTTATGCCTTCGTCTACACCTTCTGTTCCACCTTTACCTCAATCTTATACCACACCTTCGATTCCAAAACTGGTTCCTTCACCTTCAACTTCTACCCCTCATCTACCCAAGGATGTGAGTGAGCAATCTATTCTAAAGCCTTCATATCAACCCAATATACCTTATCCCTCAAAGTTGAGGAAAGAGAAATTGAAGAATAAGGATGATATTCAAGTTTCGAACTGCCTAAAAATGTTCAAACAATTGAATTTTAATATCACCTTTTCCGAGGCTCTCGCTCACATGCCTAAATATGCTAAGATGTTTAAGGATCTTTTAAGTGATAAGGAAAAGTTGCTCGATATTGCTAATACCAAATTGAATGAGAATTGTTCTGCCGTTCTTTTGAGAAAACTTCTGGTTAAGCTAGGAGATCCCGGTCGATTTCTTATTCCTTGTAATTCCGGGTGTAGATAATCGTATGGCTTTGGCGGATCTTGGTGCGAGTATCAATCTTATGCCATTTTCCATGTGGAAGTAATTATCTTTACCCGAGCTAGTCCCCACTCGTATGACATTGGAATTGTAAAACCCGCATGCTTTTACCATGCATAATACCTTAAGTTCGTATGTACTAGTTAAAAACTTTCCTAATATAGCATGATCACGATTACGTATTAGGAGTTTATGTATTACGTACGTGTTAGAACACGATAAGTATTTTATATGAACGATCACGTAATAATTATTTAGCAATAATTATTCACGAACATACGATCACGAGATCACGAGCGTAATTAAAACACGAGATATTATTAATTACGTATATATATTTAATACGAGCGTAATTAAATATTTAGGTGTAGGATATTTACGTAACGAGAACTTTTAAAACACGAACTAAATTAAACGTAAACGTGTACGAAATTACTAGACACGAAACGAGGTACAGGACCCCCACAAGGGAGTCCCTACCCGCGGCCAAACAAGAAACAATGGGCCAAGCCCATTGTTAATTTTACTTAAGGAGGGTTAATTAATTTTCACTACTTAGATTTACTTTACAGAAGATTTTCAAGAAAACCTAAAACCCCTTCCTCCTTCTTCCTTGTGTGCCGCCACCTACAAATCACCATAAGGGGGTGATTTTGATCTTGGATCTTGGTGATTTAGTAATTGTTCGTGTTTGTTCTTCACCCTTTTGATCCACAAATACGGTAAAACCTTTTTACTTGTTTTCTTTTTAATTAATCTTGTATTATTTAAGAACACGTGTTGTTTTTCTTAAAAACATATTGATTAAACCTAGATCTAACATGTTATGGTTATTAATTAATCAATGGGATCGATCTAAGGGGTGTTTGTTTTGGGCCGCAGGAACAACCGACCCCAAGAGGGTTCGGTTTGTTCTAACCGACCACCACCAAGACCTTTTTGGGTCTTGGTTGGTGCGTGTGGGTCCCACGGCAGCAAGGGGGTACCCCGAATTGGTTCGGGGTACGGTGTTTGTTCAGATCCGGTGCATGTTTTGTTGGGACTTCGATATCTTGAGTTGATATGACAAAACAAGATGAAGGACCTAATAGCAAATAGTTAGCTTCTATAGTAAGCTAGGGTTGTGATGTAACCCTAGTACCTCTATTATATAAAGAGGGATAGGCACACATGGTCATTCATTCATTCACAAACAATGTAAACCATAGGTGTGTGTGCGTTCTCCTGGTGTCAAGCCTATTAGGCACCAGGAGTAGTAGTTAATAGTTTATTAATAGTAATCATTTCATTAGTGAAAGCCTTGTTCTTGGTTATGATTGTGTTCTTTATGTTCCGTTGTGCTTATTACAATCATGATCATGATATCCCAGATGAGTCTAGATCCTATGACTCAACAAGTGGTATCAGAGCTTGTTGGCTCTCGATCTGGTTGATCTACAAGGTTTTCATGTTAGTGTTATTTTTCTGTTTTTGAATAAAGATGTTCTTGCTGATCTAGGGTTTTTCCCAACAAACCCTAGATGATTCATTGTAATGTTGCTGCTGTTCATTAGTGTTCTTGTTGCTGAATAAAGATTCGTGTTCATGTGGTTGATTCTGCTAGCTTTGGTGAGTTGATCATTGATCAATGATGACCCTAGCAGGATCAAACCAAATATACTGGCTGCCAAAATTATTATGTTGCTGATCAGTTCGTTCAAGAACTCACAGCCATGAATTACGGTTTTGGTTCTTCCCTCAAACCCCAGATCCATGGTTAAGCGGTATTCACGTTTCATGCAGCAGATCACGAACTTGATGTTGCATGGGTTAAGGAGCTGTTGTGGTCCAATAATCGCTGCCCTAACAAATATTGCCTGTCAAAAACATGTGATGCTGCATATTGGTTCTGGTTGGTTCTATCTTTCTGTTCTGTTTGATCGACAGTCGTGGGCTTCAAACAAGGATGGTCCCAGCAAGAAACTTTAAGGTACTGTTTGTTGTCTTTTCTTCATCTACATACTCGTGAGATGATAGTAATACAACAAGAAAACTATCTTCACGTGATTTCAGATTTTTTATATTTTGGAAAAAGATTGGTATCTCTCATATTTTTGGACGTAATTAATGGTGTTACCTTAAGAAATAATGATCCGAATTTTATGGGATATGGGCTACAAAATAGTTTGGACGTAACATATGTTACTGTTAATATGGGATATATTTGTGGCTGTGATTTATATGTGATATGGTCAGACGTGTGATATACAAACAGTTATAAGCCAAAGATTTTGGAAGCTATTTTGTAATTGAATGCGTAAAGCCTGCCTTATTTTAAGGATTCGTTTTTATCATTTCTTTATGGAAGTGGCATGGATAAAAGGTAAAAACGTGGGCTGGTGGTTATTTAATGAGATCATGGGCAGACAAGGAACGGTGTACTATTGTCATGTTAAAAATAAATAACGTGCTATATAGGTACAACATTTTGTGTTGACGAGGTCAAAGATGTGGGGTGAGTAATACGTAAGTTTTGATAAGATAAACAGCTAGCTTTGTGTTCCTAAAATTAAGATATACACATATCTTTTCTAAAGTAGTCCCTTATTTTATGGGTTTTCACGGTTGAATCCGCATACTATGGAACGTATTTTAGACGTGTGAGTTTTGGAGGTTATTATAAACTCACGAAGTATAAGGGATTATAGGGTCCGAGATTTTTGGTTGAACAAATATGGTATGTGTTTTCTTTATTCCTGATTTATTGAAAACAATGGGACAAGATAGCTTGATTATGTCATACGTTTTCATGGGCTGCATGTATTATGTATACACATATGGAAGGATTTATGAAAATAAAAACCCTTCTTTATAGGGATTTATTTTCTTTTGGATAAAAAGAAGTCGTGTGGAAATTACCTATTTATGAGGAGTATATTTGACGTATGATTCATATATGTGATTGCTATTATCATGGGCAAGATGTGGTATATAAATCCCTGGTTCTTAGGGATTCAAGTTTGATTTCGTCTCCTTTGTTAATTATGGCAAGACGTGGATTTAGGATATGGACTGTTTTGATATGGACTGGAGACACACGGCTACATGGACTTTTGTGATTGGGCAGTATGAAGGGAAGGATTTGTTTGCTAATAGTAACAGTTCTAGCGATAGGTGGTGACAGATTGTTTTTTTTTTTTAAAAAAGGTTAAAAAAAAGGGTGTTGAGATGCTACTGGTAGGTTATGTTGTTCCTACTGATGAGCTATGGTTCCTACTGGTCTCATATATTGTTCGTGGTGGTTTTGTTCTCGGTTCCTCCTAGTAATATTTGATGGTTCCTCCTGATTGAATCATCAGTTCATACTAGTCGGTTCCTACTGGTCCGTACCACTGGTCGGTTCCTACTGGTTTGTTTCTCCTGGAAGGCGTATGTTCTTGCTGACTTGATTTTGGTTCCTGCTGGCTTGTTGTATACTAACTTTCTTTGGTCGGTTTTGGTTCCTTCTAGTCAATTAAGATTGATATTACTCTGATTTAGTGACTAGTCTGATGTCACTACTGTTACTGGAGGAGGAGTTCTCAGCCATCATCATTTCGTTGGGGTGATTCATTGAAGAAGACATTTGATTATCACTGATTTTATGTTGTAGTTGATTTTCACAGGTTTTGTGTTCTTATCATATCTTAAACGGGAGTGAGGACCCTTTTTAAGATAACTTGCTTGGTTTGTATGGTGACGAAGACTTGACATATCTAGCGAAGGGGTACGATCTATTCATATCTTAAAAGGAGTAGTAGCCTTTTTAAGATAGTTTGCTCTATGCGTACATTTGCTATCGCTTGAAGGGGTTACGTTATTGTGCTCAGTGTCTCATTCATTTGAGGATTTTGTTCGAGCTCGACGTCACGTGGTTAGTGCAAGACATAAGATACAAGTTTGGGAGATTCCACTTCTTCATCAAATGTGTTATACTTGATTTTCTTCATCAGTGATCTCTCCATGGAACCTACTGGATTTGCCGTGCACTTCTTAAGGGGAAGACGATCCTTTTTTAGTTGATGTGACAAAAAGGGGAAGAATGCATGGATCGAGGGGAAGCTTAGCCTTCATCTATATTAGCTTCAGGGGAAGCTCGCGCTTATTGGTTTTGTCAAATCAACTAGGGGAAGATTGTTGGGACTTAGATATCTTGAGTTGATATGACAAAACAAGATGAAGGACCTAATAGCAAATAGTTAGCTTCTATAGTAAGCTAGGGTTGTGATGTAACCCTAGTACCTCTATTATATAAAGAGGGATAGGCACACATGGTCATTCATTCATTCACAAACAATGTAAACCATAGGTGTGTGTGCGTTCTCCTGGTGTCAAGCCTATTAGGCACCAGGAGTAGTAGTTAATAGTTTATTAATAGTAATCATTTCATTAGTGAAAGCCTTGTTCTTGGTTATGATTGTGTTCTTTATGTTCCGCTGTGCTTATTACAATCATGATCATGATATCCCAGATGAGTCTAGATCCTATGACTCAACATGTTTTTAAGCCTAGATCCGGATCATGGTTATGTTAATTGTTTATGATATAAACTTAGGTTAAGAATTAAATTAATAAGATGTAATTAATTTAATAACATGACTTAGGTTAACTAATTAAATATAAACATGAATTATTTTAACCTAAGTATTTTTATTATTAAGACTTATAATTAATTAATTATTTTAAAACCATGGATATAATTAATTAATTAAACATGACTTAGGTTATATTATTAGTATTTAATAATACATATTTTAACCTAAGTATTTAATATATTTAATTAAAAACATGTCATACTTTAATTAAATATTATAACCTATAGTTTAATTAAATTACATGAAATAATTATTAAACTATATAATATATCATATGACTTAGAAAATAATCATGAAGATACGTAGGCTTATTTACTTAGCTTATTTAACCAGCTTATTTCTAAATATGGAAACTTTCTATTTTTAGAAACTTAATTAAATAAGGCAGCTATTTTATTTATGGAAACCAGCTATTTTTAGAAACTTATTTATTTAAGGCAGCTAATCTATTTATGGAAACTTATTTAATTAAGGAAGCTAATCTATTTATGGAAACTTTCTATTAGTAGAAACTTATATATTTTAAGCAGTAAATCTATTTTTGGAAACTTCCTATTTTTGGAAACTTTCTATTTTTGGAAACTTTCTATTTTTGGTAACTTTCTATTTTTGGAAACTTTCTATTTAAGGAAACCTGCTATTTTTGGAAAGTTACTTAATATTACACAGTAAGTATAATAACACATGAAATATCAGAAATACTTAATCAGAATGAACAGAATATAAGATTTAACACAGTTTAAGCTTTAAACAGTGTAAATGGTAAGAAGACATAAATAAGCTAAGACATGATATAAACCAGCTATGTATGTAGTAAGCAGATACTTATTTCATGTACGTATTTATGTAGCGTTAGTGATTCAGAAGTAGGATTCTCGCAGTTCATCGTTCTCGTTCACTGGACATAAGGTACGGATTCCCGTCCTTTCAGTATGGACATTCTTTCCTTATTAGGATTTCCCCGTATGCAGCCAACTGTTTTCCCGTAGTATAAGTATGAGTTTGATTGCTTATGTTTAAATATGATTACCTATAGCCATATACATGCATGACCAGTTTCACCTAGTTATGGAGGTACCATAACCATAACATTAGAGGCACTGATGTTATGACTTCACCACGGCGGAGTGATTGCTCGTGGCGTCCCTTCAGCTTTGGCCATTTATTTATATTTATCATGTGGGGCGTATGTGTGCATCCTAGTTACACGTTTTTATTCAGGATTACATGGTGAATGTGGTGTGTGCCTTGCATCCTTCACAAGGAGCTGATCCCTCCTACCTATAAAACCAGTATATTAAATTAGAGGCAGCCCCTCTAATTTGCATGATGAGGTCACCCCTCCAATTATTCATGCACGATGGATATTCATGACCTATATTGGCTAAATGGTAAAGTATGACAAAAAGTTTTTATAAGATAAACATAAGACTTTCAAACTATAAAACCAGTTTTATTAAGACTTAACCAGGTTACTCCGGACTTAGTTTCTTCCGCTGTTATTATGTTATATGCTTATCCTATTCATGCTTTATTGTACATCCGTGCACTGAGCGTATTGCTCAGCCATTTTCCTTTTCTATGTTCCCAAAACGGCAGGTACTCAGGGACGCTCGTAGACACTAAGAGTACGTGCATATGGACTGGAAGCTGTCTAGCCTTCTTTACATTATGCATTTCCTTTCTTTATGATATTTATGCTTTGGACATTGTTTCGTCCTTTTCCTTTACTTTACTATGTTTGTGTGTGATGAGCTTTACTTTTGGACTACCGATGTTTGATTCTGGTATTTTCCTTTATAGGTCAAGTGATGTTTTAGACATTTTACCTTGTATGCTTTGATGACACGCCATAATTACTGTGATATTTCCATTTCCAAAATGGGGTGTTACAATTATGGTATCAGAGCCAAGGCTTCGACCTGTAGGCTCTCAAATATGACCTGTGATTAGTGGGTAGTCACTATGGTCTTCCTAGAACTGACAGTTGTTTTCATGCATTCATCATTTTTAAGCATACATATATATGTCATTGTTACAGGGTTTTTGACTAAGTAATGGTTGGTACAGGACTGGCCCTATTTAGTCGCATGTGTTTTATCGAAACTTTTAGATTTGGGACCGACCCATAGGCGTCCCCTCGATATGTCTTTTGTTTTGAGTGAACTGACCAGAGGCGTTCACTCTCGAGCATCAAAAGTTTTCATAAAACTGCATCACGCATTAATACAAAAATTTTCTTGCATAAAATTTTTCTCGTGAAATTTTTAGTAGAAAATTTTTTTCATGTATATATTTTATTTTTTTATGTTTTGAACTGTTAATCATATGTTTTATGTTATACTGTCAGATGGTTCTCACACGCGAGCAGGAGCAGCTCAATGCTGCAATTCAGGCTGCCATGCAAGCCTTGCTTCCTCAATTGAGGAATGACATCCGGGCTGAAGTTCAAGCTGCCAACAATCAGCAGCAGCACAATCAGCCACCTCCTCCTCCTCCTCCAGTGACATTAGAAGTATGGCTGGAGAGATTCAACAAGCTCCGCCCTCGAGCTTTTGAGAAGACTGATAGCCCCAGCGATGCTGAAAGTTGGTTGGCTCACATAGAGAAGATCTTCAACGCTATGGGCTGTGACCCCGCATACAAGGCGAGGTTGGCATGCTATCAGTTCGAAGGCGATGTACTCAACTGGTGGTTAGCTTTGATGCAATCTGAAGGTGGTGATGAGTGGGTTGCTGGTTTGACTTGGGCTCAGTTCAAGGACAGGGTGATGGAGCAGTTCTTTCCCAAGGCTGAGCAGGACAAGCTCAAGAGAGAGTACCATGGGATCCGTCAGAGAGCTAGGGAGAATAGCAACGAGTTTATGCAACTCTTTCTTTGCTTGGCTGGTTACCTTGGTGCAGCAGCAGGTACTCCAAAAGAGCAGGCACATCACTTCAGATGGGCTCTTTGCACATCGGTCGCAAACAATCTGGTGTGTGCTACGTTCAATACTGTAGCACAAGTGGCCGATGCAGCACGAAAACTGGAGATGTTGCAGGAGAGGGATGAGTTCGGGGAAGCTGAAAGACCCGACAAGAGGTAAAACCTTCATATTCAAGAGGTGATCAATCCGTATATCTTTCATATGTCAAATTATTCATCTCTTTAAATGTATCTTCCAGGCAGAAAACTGGGGACCGGTCTCAGCCGGCTACTCAGTAGCAGCCTCATCAGCCCAAGGGAAATGGTCAGACTAATGACCGATCTGCTACGGATAGGCGTTGCGGTAATGACAATTACCGTAACAACGCCGGGCAATCCAGCAACAACAGGTCTTAATACTTACGAAATCTCTTATGTTTTATGTTATAACTCGTATTCTGACACTCTAGCAAAATTCTACCAGGAACCATGGAAACGGTAGGGACCAGAACCAGAGAGGTTCGCAGTCTAGCCGTCCAGCTATCACTGGTATTCAATCTTACGATTATCCGCTTTGTCCTTTGTACCCAACTATTATGTCTCATGTAAAATGTTTTATCAGGTCCTCAGCCAGCCAGAGCACCTGCTGGAGGATACACTCATCCTCTTTGCTCTACTTGCCACCGTAGGCACCCAGGACCATGTCACCGAAATACTGATGCGTGCTTCAAGTGTGGTCTTCCTGGCCATATTATGAAGGATTGTCGTAAGGGCGAGATGGAGGGTACATCGGGACATGCTGATACCAAGCCGCCTCCTACTGCCGGGCGTGTCTACACGACATCTCGAGACCAGGCCAACAAGTCTACAGGTACCATCACTGGAATCTTGTATATGTATGGTCGCGCTGCATGTGTTCTTTTCGATACGGGTGCTAATCACTCGGTTATTTATACTGCTTATGCTAAGAACATTAGGATGCCTCCCTTGCCACTAGAAAATAGGCTTACTATTTCCACGCCTTTGAGGGACTCTGTATTAATCACCCATGTATACAAGAGTCTTCCCCTAGAATTTGATGATAAGGTTCGACCTGTCGACGCACTTCCGCTGGACATGAATGACTTCGACATGATTTTGGGCATGGATTGGCTATCCAAGTATCATGCTACCATAGACTGCCATTCATATCGAGTTATCTTCGGTGATGTCAATGCACCAGAGTACATTCATAATGGTTCATACCCGGACGGTCTGTACAAATCATATCTACTCTGCAAGCGCGTGCACTACTGTCATACGGCTGCGAGGGATATCTAGCTACGGTTCACGACATGGATGATGAATCTCCATCGATTCAGGATCAACTGATAGTGTCGGAATTCCAAGACGTGTTGCCAGCAAAACTTCCGGGCATACCACCTGCACGAGAAGTGGAATTCAGTATCGAGCTGGTTCTAGGAGCTGAACCAATCTCCAAAGCTCCTTATCGCATGGCTCCCATAGAGCTGAAGGAGCTGAAGGATCAACTACAAGAACTTCTCGAACGAGGTTTCATTCGACCGAGCGCATCTCCATGGGGCGCACCGGTTTTGTTTGTTAAGAAGAAGGACGGTAGTATGCGTCTTTGCATAGACTATCGCGACCTCAACAAGATTACCATTCAGAATAGATATCCACTGCCACACATTGACGATCTGTTTGACCAACTCCAAGGGGCCAAACACTTCTCCAAGATCGATCTTAGGTCAGGCTATCATCAGTTACGAGTCAAGGAGCAGGATATCGCTAAGACTGCCTTTCGTACTCGTTATGGCCACTACGAGTTTGTAGTTATGCCATTTGGCCTGACAAATGCTCCAGCAGTGTTCATGGATCTGATGAACAGAATCTTCCATGAATTTCTGGATAAATTCGTCATTGTTTTCATCGATGACATCCTGATTTTCTCTAAGTCCAAGGAGGAACACGAAGACCATCTTCGTACAATACTACAGATTCTTCGCCAGAAGCAGCTGTATGCTAAATTCTCCAAGTGTGAGTTCTGGTTAGACAAGGTGGCATTCCTAGGTCACATTGTATCAGCAGAAGGAATCACTATGGATCCAGCGAAGGTTGAGGCCATCACTAAGTGGCCGAGGCCGACATCAGCGACGGAAGTCCGCAGTTTCTTAGGCTTAGCTGGCTATTACCGTAGGTTCATGGAGAACTTTTCGCGCCTAGCACTACCATTGACCAAACTGATGCGGAAAGGGGAGAAATTCGTCTGTACTGAAGATCGAGAGAAGAGCTTTGAAGACCTGAAGTAGAAGCTAGTATCTGCACCTATTCTTACTCTACCATCTGGTACGGGTGGATTTCAAATCTACAGCGATGCATCGGGGAAGGGACTTGGCTGTGTTCTCATGCAACATGGGAAAGTGATCGCGTACGCTTCACGACAGCTTAAGCCTGATGAAGAGAATTGCCCCACGCACGATCTGGAACTTGATGCAGTCGTGTTTGCATTGAAGATATGGAGACACTACTTATATGGAGAATCATGTGACATTTTCACGGACCACAAGAGCTTGAAGTATATCTTCACTCAACGTGAACTGAACATGAGGCAGAGGAGATGGTTAAAGCTGTTGAAGGATTATGACATTAATCTTCAGTATCATCCCGGAAAGGAAAATGTAGTAGCAGATGCCCTTAGCAGGAAGTCCGGAATGATCAACAGCATTAGAATCGAAGAAGAAATCATAAGAGACTTGGAGCGACTAGACATCGAGATCATGGTACGTGGACAGCACGGTTACTGGGCTAATCTTAGAGTATAACCCGAGTTACTATCTAAGATCAAGGAAGCTCAGAAGGATGACGGAGAAATATGGGCGATAATACAGAGTTTGGAGAAGCAGACAGAATTCAGAGTAGATGCAGATGGTATCGTATGGCAAGGCACTAGACTTTGTGTTCCTGACGACCAAGAACTCCGGGAAGCTTTGCTAGCAGAAGCTCATAGCTCCCCATTCTCGATACATCCTGGTTCAACTAAAATGTACCATGACATCAAGCAGTACTTTTGGTGGAGTGGTATGAAACAGGATGTGGCCACTTACGTCTCCAAATGTCTTACCTGCCAGCAGGTTAAGATCGAGCATCAGCGATCTGGCGGTCTCCTTCAACCGTTAGATATTCCAGAGTGGAAGTGGGACAAAATCACCATGGATTTTGTTACCGGTCTTCCGCCTACCAAAAGGAAGCACGATGCAATTTGGGTTATCGTTGATCGACTTACCAAATCAGCTCATTTCTTACCGATCCGCAAGGAAGATCCGGTAAGTAAACTCGCAGATACGTATAGACGAGAGATCATGAGACTACACGGTGCACCATCCAGCATCGTCTCAGACAGAGATCCTCGATTCACTTCGCGCTTTTGGAAAAGTCTGCAGAAAGCTTGGGGAACACAACTTAAGCTTAGCACGGCCTTTCATCCTCAAACGGACGGACAGTCGGAGCGAACCATTCAGACATTGGAAGATATGTTGAGGTCTTGTGCGTTGGAATGGACGGGTGATTGGGACGAATACATCTGTTTGGTGGAGTTTGCATACAACAACAGCTGGCATGCGAGCATCAAGTGTGCTCCATTTGAGATGTTGTATGGCAGAAAGTGTCGTGCCCCAATCTGCTGGGATCAGGTTGGCGAGCGAACACTCGAAGGACCAGAAATCATAAGATGACAAACGAGAAGATCGCAGTAGCTAGACAAAAGATTCAGGAGGCACAGTCACGTCAAAAGAGTTACGCCGACAAGCATCGTAGGGATTTACACTTTAACGTAGGAGATCACGTCTTCCTTAAGGTTTCGCCGGCACGTGGTGTTAGACACTTCGGGATTAAAGGGAAGCTCAGTCCTCGTTTCATCGGACCGTTTGATATCATTGAACGAGTCGGTGAAGTATCTTACCGATTGGCGTTACCTCCGTAGCTTTCGCATGTGCACAATGTGATTCATGTGTCCTTACTCAGAGGGTACCAATATCATCCCCTTCATATGGTTCAGTATCCACTAGAACAGATTCGTGAAGATCTCACTTTTATAGAAGAACCCGAACGAGTTCTTGATAGGCAAGAACGAGTCATGAGAAAGAAGACGATTCCATTCGTCAAAATTCTATGGAGGGATCATACCGAGCGGGAAGCCACTTGGGAAACAGAGGAGTCTATCCGGACTTCTTACCCTCATTTCATATTTTGAATTCGGGTATGTTCTTCTTTTCCAGTTTACTTTATCTATAATTCGGGGACGAATTATTCTTTTTAGGGGGGAAGAGTTGTAAAACCCGCATGCTTTTACCATTCATAATACCTTAAGTTCGTACGTACTAGTTAAAAACTTTCCTTATATAGCATGATCACGATTACGTATTAGGAGTTTATGTATTACGTACGTGTTAGAACACGATAAGTATTTTATATGAACGATCACGTAATAATTATTTAGCAATAATTATTCACGAACATACGATCACGAGATCACGAGCGTAATTAAAAAACGAGATATTATTAATTACGTATATATTTAATACGAGCGTAATTAAATATATAGGTGTAGGATATTTACGTAACGTGAACTTTTAAAACACGAACTAAATTAAACGTAAACGTGTACGAAATTACTAGACACGAAACGAGGTACGGGACCCCCACAAGGGAGTCCCTACCCGCAGCCAAACAAGAAACAATGGGCCAAGCCCATTGTTAATTTTACTTAAGGAGGGTTAATTAATTTTCACTACTTAGATTTACTTTACAGAAGATTTTCAAGAAAACCTAAAACCCCTTCCTCCTTCTTCCTTGTGTGCCGCCACCTACAAATCACCATAAGGGGGTGATTTTGATCTTGGATCTTGGTGATTTAGTAATTGTTCGTGTTTGTTCTTCACCCTTTTGATCCACGAATACGGTAAAACCTTTTTACTTGTTTTCTTTTTAATTAATCTTGTATTAATTAAGAACACGTGTTGTTTTTCTTAAAAACATATTAAATAAACCTAGATCTAACATGTTATGGTTATTAATTAATCAATGGGATCGATCTAAGGGGTGTTTGTTTTGGGCCGCAGGAACAACCGACCCCAAGGGGGTTCGGTTTGTTCTAACCGACCACCACCAAGACCTTTTTGGGTCTTGGTTGGTGCGTGTGGATCCCACGGCAGCAAGGGGGTACCCTGAATTGGTTCGGGGTATGGTGTTTGTTCAGATCCGGTGCATGTTTTTAAGGCTAGATCTGGATCATGGTTATGTTAATTATTTATGATATAAACTTAGGTTAAGAATTAAATTAATAAGATGTAATTAATTTAATAACATGACTTAGGTTAACTAATTAAATATAAACATGAATTATTTTAACCTAAGTATTTTTATTATTAAAACTTATAATTAATTAATTATTTTAAAACCATGGATATAATTAATTAATTAAACATGACTTAGGTTATATTATTAGTATTTAATAATACATATTTTAACCTAAGTATTTAATATATTTAATTAAAAACATGTCATACTTTAATTAAATATTATAACCTATAGTTTAATTAAATTACATGAAATAATTATTAAACTATATAATATATCATATGACTTAGAAAATAATCATGAAAATACGTAGGCTTATTTACTTAGCTTATTTAACCAGCTTATTTCTAATTATGGAAACTTTCTATTTTTAGAAACTTAATTAAATAAGGCAGCTATTTTATTTATGGAAACCAGCTATTTTTAGAAACTTATTTATTTAAGGCAGCTAATCTATTTATGGAAACTTATTTAATTAAGGCAGCTAATCTATTTATGGAAACTTTCTATTTTTAGAAACTTATCTATTTTAAGCAGTAAATCTATTTTTGGAAACTTTCTATTTTTGGAAACTTTCTATTTTAGGAAACTTTCTATTTTTGGTAACTTTCTATTTTTGGAAACTTTCAATTTAAGGAAACCTGCTATTTTTGGAAAGTTACTTAATATTACACAGTAAGTATAATAACACATGAAATATCAGAAATACTTAATCAGAATGAACAGAATATAAGATTTAACACAGTTTAAGCTTTAAACAGTGTAAATGGTAAGAAGACATAAATAAGCTAAGACATGATATAAAACCAGCTATGTATGTAGTAAGCAGATACTTATTTCATGTACGTATTTATGTAGCGTTAGTGATTCAGAAGTAGGATTCTCGCAGTTCATCGTTCTCGTTCACTGGACATAAGGTACGGATTCCCGTCCTTTCAGTATGGACATTCTTTCCTTATTAGGATTTCCCCGTATGCAGCCAAGTGTTTTCCCGTAGTATAAGTATGAGTTTGATTGCTTATGTTTAAATATGATTACCTATAGCCATATACATGCATGACCAGTTTCACCTAGTTATGGAGGTACCATAACCATAACATTAGAGGCACTGATGTTATGACTTCACCACGGCGGAGTGATTGCTCGTGGCGTCCCTTCAGCTTTGGCCATTTATTTATATTTATCATGTGGGGCGTATGGGTGCATCCTAGTTACACGTTTTTATTCAGGATTACATGGTGAATGTGGTGTGTGCCTTGCATCCTTCACAAGGAGTTGATCCCTCCTACCCATAAAACCAGTATATTAAATTAGAGGCAGTCCCTCTAATTTGCATGATGAGGTCACCCCTCCAATTATTCATGCACGATGGATATTCATGACCTATATTGGCTAAATGGTAAAATATGACAAACATTTTTTATAAGATAAACATAAGACTTTCAAACTATAAAACTAGTTTTATTAAGATTTAACCAGGTTACTCGGGACTTAGTTTCTTCCGCTATTATTATGTTATATGCTTATCCTATTCATGCTTTATTGTACATCCGTGCACTGAGCGTATTGCTCAGCCGTTTTCCTTTTCTATGTTCCCAAAACGGCAGGTACTCAGGGACGCTCGTAGACACTAAGAGTACGTGCATATGGACTGGAAGCTGTCTAGCCTTCTTTACATTATGCATTTCCTTTCTTTATGATATTTATGCTTTGGACATTGTTTCGTCCTTTTCCTTTACTTTACTATGTTTGTGTGTGATGAGCTTTACTTTTGGACTACCGATGTTTGATTCCGGTATTTTCCTTTATATGGTCAAATGATGTTTTAGACATTTTACCTTGTATGCTTTGATGACACGCCATAATTACTGTGATATTTCCATTTCCAAAATGGGGTGTTACAGGAATTAGCTAACCGTTCGGTTGCTTATCCGGTGGGGATAGCTGAGGATGTGTTCGTTGGAGTCGACAAATTCACTTTCCCCGCCGATTTCGTTGTAGTCGACTATGAAATGGATCCCCGTGTTCCCTTAATTGTGGGACGGCCCTTCTTGAGAACCGGGCGTACATTGATTGATGTAGTTGCGGGTGAACTTATCATGAGGGCCAGGGATGATAAAATCGTCTTTAACATGGGTAAACTTTCCAAACGTCCCGATGAGCCCAAATCCATGAATTTCATCGATGTGCTCGACGAAGCATGCGAAGAATATTTTCACGAGGCTTGTAAGCGCGGGATTTCTCCTTTACCTCATGTTGATAACGTAGCTTCTATTGCTCCATCATTGACTCCATTTGGAGAAAGTGACTTTATTTTACAAGAATTTGAAGCAAGTTTAGGGGATGTGGACTTAAAATATGACGATTCTCCCTCCGATTGGGAAGAAGACATTCGTACCATTGAGAAACTTCTCAATGAGGACCATATTTCTCCACATACTCCTAAGGAAGTTACAAACGATGATCCAAATTTGACTAAGCCTTCCACCAAAAATCCTCTGGAGAGCTTAAGGATTTACCGTCTCATTTAGAATACATTTTCCTAGAAGACAATAAGAAGTTACCCGTCATCATTGCAAAGGACTAAAAAGAGGATGAAATATCTCGACTTATCGAAGTGCTCAAAAATCATAAGAAAGCAATTGCTTGGAAAATTTCTGATATCCGCGGAATCGATCCAAACTTTTGCACTCATAAAATTCTCATGGAAGATGACTTTAAACCCGCAATCCAAAGTCAAAGAAGGGTTAATCCAAAAATTCATTAAGTCATTAAGAAAGAAGTTATCAAATTTCTAGATGCCTGAATGATTTACCCTATTTTGGATTCGCCATGGGTTAGTCCCGTCCATTGTATGCCTAAGAAAGGCGGAATAACCGTTGTTCCCAATGAAAACAACGAGTTGATTCCTACTCGACTTGTCACGGGTTGGCGAATTTACATAGACAATAGCAAGCTCGATGATGCCACTCGTAAGGATCATTTTCCTCTTCCTTTCATGGATCAAATGCTCGAGCGTTTAGCGGGTAATGACTACTATTGCTTTTTAGACGGTTTCTCTGGGTATTTTCAAATTCCTATCGATCCAAAAGACCAAGAGAAAACAAAATTCACTTGTCCTTATGGAACATTTGCTTACAAAAGAATGCCTTTCAGCTTATGCAATGCTCCTGGGACTTTCCAAAGGTGTATGATGGCTATATTCCATGACATGGTTGAAGAAACTATGGAAGTCTTTATGGACGATTTCTCGGTCTATGGTGATTCTTTCTCTTCTTGCCTTGCCAATTTAGAACGTATGCTTAAACGGTGTGAAGACACTCGTCTCGTTCTTAATTGGGAAAAATGCCATTTCACGGTAAAAGAAGGCATTGTCCTCGGTCACAAAATTTCAAAAGCCGGTATCGAAGTCGACCGTGCTAAAGTTGACGTCATTGCTAAGTTTCCTCCACCTACCACCGTAAAAGGAGTTAGGAGTTTTCTATGTCATGCGGGATTTTATCGTCGTTTCATTTATGATTTCTCTAAGATAGCTCGACGAATGACTCATCTCTTATAAAAGGATGCTCCTTTCATCTTTTCTCAAGAATGTCTTGACTCTTTCGAACATCTTAAAGGTAAATTAACTAAGGCACCGGTTTTAGTCTCTCCAAATTGGGAGTTACCTTTCGAACTCATGTGCAATGCTAGTGATTTCGCGGTAGGATCGGTTTTAGGTCAACGAGTTATACCACTACCGGTAGGATCTAACCAATCCATTATGCTAGCAAGACAATGATGGGGGCTCAATTGCATTATACCACTACCGAAAAAGACCTTTTGGTCGTAGTGTATGCTTTTAAGAAATTCCGCCCCTATCTTGTGCTTTCCACCACCATCGTTTACACCGATCATTCTGCCTTGAAATACTTGTTGACCAAGCAAGTTGCTAAACCGAGACTCCTTCGTTGGGTTTTGCTCCTCCAAGAATTTAAAATCGAAATTCGTGATAAAAAGAGTAGAAAACCTAGCCGAGGATCATCTTAGTAGACTCGATGATCCTTATCAAAGGGAACTTCCTAGTCAAGAGATTAATGAATATTTTCTCCATTAGGCCTTAATGTCTATTAACTCCAATCTTGAAGATACCCCATGGTTTGCGGACATTACAAACTATTTAGCGGGTGGTGTTCTTATGGAAGGGTTAACGTCCCAAGAAAAGAAAAAATTGTTTAAGGATATTAAACACTATTATTGGGACGACCCTTATCTTTTCAAGCAATGTGCGGATCTTGTCATTCGTAGGTATGTTGATGGGCCGACAGCATTATAATACTTGAAGCTTGTTACAAAGGACCCACCGGTGGTCACTTTGGTCCTAATTATACTGCGAATAAAGTTTTCGACTCCGGATTCTATTGGCCCACCATTTATCATGACACTCATGAAATGGTTAAGCATTGTGATGCTTGCCAAAGACTAGGGAAGATCACACATAAAGATGAGATGTCTCAAAATTTCATCCAAGAATGTGAAATCTTTGACGTATGGGGTATCGACTTTATGGAGCCATTTCCATCATCCAAAGGGAACAAGTACATCCTCGTAGCCGTTGACTACGTATCCAAATGGGTTGAAGCAAAGGCTTTACCTACTAACGATGCGAGGGTGGTTGTGAACTTTTTGAAACAATTGTTTGCTAGATTCGGTGTTCCTCGTGCTATCATTAGTGATCACGGTACCCATTTTTGCAATGATCAATTAGCTCGAGTCATGGCTAATTATGGTGTCAATCACCGTCTTTCCACTGCGTATCATCCACAAACTAATGGTCAAGCCGAGATTTCCAACAGTGGACATAAGCGAATTTTAGAGCGTACCGTGGGGGAGCATCATGCCTCATGGGCCGATAAGTTAGATGATGCTTTGTGGTCTTTCCGTACCACTTTTAAGACACCTATAGGTTGTACCCCTTATCGCCTTATGTACGGAAAGGCGTGCCACCTCCCCATTCAGTTGGAGCATAAGGCTTATTGGGCCTTGAAATAGGGTAATTTTGACATAAACAAAGTCGATGATCTTAGGAAAATCCAACTCAATGAACTTAATGAACTTAGGAATGAGGCTTATGAGAATTCATTGATCTATAAGGAGAAAACTAAGCTCATTCATGATTCTAGGATTAAGAACCTATAGTTTCATATAGGTGATCAAGTTTTACTCTTTAACTCTCGGTTGAAAATCTTTTCTAGAAAACTTAAGAGCCGTTGGTCCGGTCCATTCACCGTCGCCAAAATTTTCCCTTATGGCACCATTGAGTAATCTCAACCAAATGGGCCTAACTTTAAAGTGAATGGCCAACATTTTAAGTTGTACTTTGGAGAGGACATCTCTAATGAGATGATTCCATCCCTCGCTACGTTTCCCTTGAATTTGTTCTGGGTCGAGTCAGGCTCGTGACTCGGTTAACAAAAACAAGCGCTTCTCGGAAGGCAACCCGATGATCTATCCTTTTTACCCGTTTTCCATAATTAGTGTATGGGGAGCCACGTAGGTGTTTGTTGTCTTATTTCTTATGATGTGCAGGGATTAAAGCTTTCGAAGATCCACTTTTGATGATATTTGACGACCCGTGATCCCGTATACCCGTCTTCCTGGTTCTATCCTAAACACTTTTGATTCACTATTTTATCGATAAATGTTGAAATGGGAATCACTTTAGTTGTCTCTTCCATAGCAAGATTTAAACAAAGTGCACAATTTCCTAAGTGTAGGGGAGTTCACTTCCACATGCTTAACCATTAAGGACAATGTTTATATCAAGTGTAGGGGGACTTCTATCGACGTTAAGTGGGCTTTTCCATGAATTTTTCCTCATTTTAACCGGAAAATTTAATTTTTCAAACGTTTTTCAGAATTTCTGATCTATTTTGGCCTAGTAGTATTTTTTCATTTATTTTCTTTCCTTTTGTCATCGCATTGTATGTATATATTCCATTTCAAGAATAAAGTCAAAAGAGAAAAAATTAATAAATAAAATGGTTTTAACAAGTTTAGATGTCTTTGATACATTTGGCCCGTCGTGAATATTTTGACTCAACCCGAGTTTACTTATCCAAGTTTACTCTAGCTAGTATCCTTAACCATATGGACCTTAATTGGTTTATTAGGCTAAGCATCCACGAGTCTCATTACTTGAGATTTTAAAATGTGGAGAACGAGAGATGATTGAGTTGATAATAAGTTTAAGGGTTAATTCTTGCTTATATGAGTTTTGTGGCTCTTTCTTCCCGCTTGTATATTTAATTTCTTAATAAATGAGGATTTTTTCGGTTCAGATTCGATATTTTAGCTCTTAGCCAAATCATTTATCTCCTTGTAATTAAAGCCTGAACACATTGAGGATACTAGCGTTGTGGACTTCCGACTAAGGTGGCTCATAACTACTAAGTAGGAGGTATTCAGACCATAGGACCGTGGAATTTAGCCTAATATATATATATATATATATATATATATATATATATATATATATATATATATATATATATATATATATATATATATATATATATATATATATATATATATATATATATATATATATATATATATATATATATATATATATATATATATATATATATATCATAAATAAAGAAATAATAAGATTAAAACATGACCTCAAGGCGCCTTAGGGTGTGGGTCATGTAGCACGAACCTTGTCATTAGAGCCTTAGGGTGTATGGCATGGTAAGTGTTGAATAAAAATTGATAAATAATTAATTCCCTTGTTTATGGTTCAAGGAGCCTTAGGGTGTGGATCATAGATGAGGAGCACTTTTACATCTTAAAGAGCCTAAAGGGTATATTGTCTACGTACAGTCGGTAATGGGCTCGGCCCGCCAGGCCGACGGCCCATACACACCTAACTTATCCTTCAAAAAACCCTAGCACTATATAAACAGGGGTATGGGTCTCATTATAAACAGGTTCTCTCTCACAACCACACCTCTTATGCCGCATATTAATCCGATACTAACTTGACCGTCGGAGGTGGACCTCGGGGCTCCGGCCTCGGGTCCACGTCTAACCGGTTTACCTTTGTTTGCAGCATTACTCAGCACCCGGGAAGACGATTAACGGCCCAGGAGAGTCGTCAAACCGGCCCAACCAAATTATGCTCCAACATATATGATGTGAATTTTCTAAACTCCACATGAAGTCTACCTGACTTTGGAGGAAATAATAATAAGTTGTACTATTGGCCAAATTTTGAATCCGGGAATTTATTCCCCAAATCATGTTAAATTATCCTTGATGTGGGCTTACTTTAGTGACAACGTTTTTGTGGACGAGGTTAGGTTCTGAGTGTCGGGTTTACACCGTTTTGCCTTCATTTTTGGACTACTGGTTATTTAATAAGTCAAATGAGCCTACGGGTGAATGACAATATATAAAATCTAGAGATACAACTTAGGAATTGAAGAAGGAGTTGTTAGAAGTATTTAAAGTGATGGTCATATAATATACTGTTGCGAAGCTCGTGAAAATGCTATTCAACGGTGTCGAGAGTTCTATGTTTTGGTGTTGTATGTAATGGGAATTAGTCCCGAACACACAAATGAGGAAGGCCTCCTAACCTTGTAAGCCTTAGTATAAAAGGCACACCATCCTCATTTGTGTGTGGGTCTTCCATTATTATTTTTTCTCTTCTTCTTGTTTTAGAGAGAGAAACTCTCCTTAGTTTCTCTCACTAGGAACACGCTCCTTGTATCTTTCTCTTTCTTCTTCATCTAATCTAATATTCCATTTTTAGTTTAATCATCATCATGTTATTTGTGTTTGATTAGTCGTCATTTTTCCTAGAAGTGGTATCATTCGCCAAGGGATTCGTAGTTAGCTTTGGTGTTGATTTGGTGTGGATTTGGTATTGATTTCGTGGGTTTTTTTTTGTATAGGCTATTGGATTTGATTAGTATTTGAGGATTTGAGGTGTTGTTATTGGTGTGATCGAAGTGGTTTTTGATATTGGTGGATTCGAGGTATGGTTTTGGTGGCTTAAGTTTATTTCAGTCGTCTATATTCTGAATCACTGTATTTTCGGAATTCTCTTCGGAAAAGGGTTTTATATTCCGAAATCTTGCCATATTTCTGAAAAAAAATTCTGAAAAAACCCATTTTTCCGAAAATTTCTCTAAAAACTCATTTTTCCGAAAAAGCCATTTCTCTGAAAAACTCATTTTTCCGAAATAGCCAATTTCTCTGAAAAACTCATTTTTTCGAAAAAGCCATTTCACTGAAAACTCATTTTTCCGAATTAGCAAATTTCTCTGAAAAACTCATTTTTCCGAAAAAGCCATTTTTTCTGAAAACCCATTTATTCCGAAAAAGCATTTTCTCTGAAAATCCACTTATTCCGAAAATGCATTTTCTCTGAAAATCCACTTATTCCGAAAAAGCATTTTCTTTGAAAATCCAATTATTCCGAAAAAGCTTTTTCTCTGAAAATCCATTTATTCCGAAAAAGTTTTTTTCTGAAAACTCCATTTATTCCGAAAAAGTCTTTATTCCGAAAAAACAGTTATTCCGAAAAAGAGATTTTTTCTGAAAACCCCTTTATTCCGAAAAAACCATTATTCCGAGAAAACCTTTATTCCGAAAAAGTGTTTTTTTTTTGAAAAGCCATTTACGTGTTTTTTTTTTGGCCTTGGAATTTTTGGTTTCAAGAAGAGCTCATCTTTAGGGGATTTAATCATATTTAGGGGATTTTAACTATTCTGCTTTCTACGAATTGAGATCATGTTTTTCACACGACTTCTACGATGACATATCAACAAGACAGTGATGCTGCAGGTATTGAGAATCGGGATAGCACTTCCAGAAAGAAGAGGGATGTTGCCCATCTCCAGTCACAGCTTCTAATAGCACAAAAGGAAGAAGCAGGAATTCCACTTCTAGCTGAAGAGTTCGATCTCATGGCATCTGTAGCAGCATAAGATGAGAAAGAAGAGGTGACTACCGACTCCATCTTGATGGCTAATTCGCCGCAAGCATCAACATCGGTAATTCAGACTGACAGAGCTCATGTGTATGATTCAGACGATTCTTCTAAGGTACACCCAAGTCTCAATGATAATGAGTTATATAATATGTCTAATCAGGAGGAAGAGTATACTGAGTCACTTGAGCCTTCCACTAAGACACACGGGGATCAAACGAATAATAGCAATATTATTTATAATGCGCCCAGTGTGGACCTTAGTGGAGGTCAAGTTTCCCAACCTACAACCCTTCCTGACGAGACGCATGCGTATTATAAATCATTATTTGATAAACTTGCCAAGGATGTTGCTCATGCGAATGTGGTTAATAATAAGTTTAGAGAAACTAGTGCCAAATTGACCACTGAGCTTGCGGGATATAAGGAACGGGAGAAAAGTTTTGAGATTCATCATGCTAAAATCAAGGAACTTGAACAAGCTCATGCTACATCGGTTTATCAAGAAAAATGCACTACTAAAAAATTAAATGCCTTACACTTGAGTAGTGCTAAAAAGATAAGCGAATTGAATGATGAAATCACATCTCTTAACAAACAGCTTTCAACTGAAAAATATATTATTTTAGATTTAAAAGAAGAATGAAAAAAAGTTGAAACATGATTTCAAAATTCGAGAAGATGGGCTTCTTGAGGATTTTTGCAAAGCTCGGGATAGGATTAGGGAATTAACAACCTTTTGGTAAAACATGGCCAAACTATGTAGACAATAAATATGCTCACACCAAAAGTGAATGAGATAAACTACACTCGATACAAATTGGCCTTAGGTTGTTTAACACCCCCAAATTTACACGCAGCGGAATACATCTTTGGGTGCTAAACAATGATACAACAACACATAATTTATAAAGAACGACTCGAAAAGAGACGTTTTAGATTTATCATTCCTAAAACATTTGTCAGAGTAGCGTAGTCCCAAGTAATCGTTACCAACAGATAAGTTAAAACAACATATTAGTTTGTTTTAAAAATGGAACGATAAATGAATCAAAGAGTTTGAACAACAAAAGCAGTGCACAACTTCATTTCCCGTGACCTCCAAGCTTCCACTTCTTGATTACCTGAAATACATGTGAGTAAAACAATCAGCAAAAATGCCGAGTGAATCTATTGGTTTATGAAATCAATTTGAACACAAGCAAAGATTATAAGTTTGTGGCATGCTTATAAGCATCAAATAATAATTTGCATCAACAATGATCATTGTATATAGCATAAATTGCAATAAGCTCATGGAACCGAGCCCTTAGACACTCCCTTTAGAGGTCTGATAAGACAGGAGATTTATTAGTTGTCGGTTACCTCCAGATTATAGGTACATTGCCGTATACCTGACTTCTCAATACAATATGCTCAAACAGTGTGGAGGTCGGGCCTAAGCTTCTATGACAAGTCCACAAAAACTGAACCGGGGCGGCTTCCCCCATAGATCTATTAATTGTACTAGCGATTAACCCATCATAGGTTAATTAACGGTCCATAATTGAGGTTTTAACAAAGGCAACCACTTAATGCAATTTAAAGGCAACCACGGGTCCATTCATAGAGGGACAAAGCATACCATAAAAATCTTGTGTTCTAAGTTTATAAAACATGTATTCCCCCTCGCGGGTTTAAAATCATTTAATAACTAGTATAAAGCGAGGCTATAGACTCACCTTAGCCAATAGTGGTAATGAGACGATCGCCGACGATGGATGATGCCTTTCAAACACGAGAACCGCAACTTATCAAATGAGGTGCGTTCATTAATAATAGACTCGAGAAATAACCCATACATAAGAATATAAAACTCGACTCATAAAATCACGACAAATTCGAGAGAAAACGATACAAGTGATACTATTACACTCTCCTATATATTCATTTTATTATTCTACGCCTTTAATAAAAATATGCCGGAACATACCGAATGTCCAAGCCGTTTTCCCATACTTAGACATATAAACTTTTTATGATACTACTCAGAGAACTCACTTACTATATGTAGAAAGTCCTCCCAAGAGCCCATTAAAAGATTTTACTTCTAAAGTTCCCTGCCCGACTCATCTTTGAATCACAAAATCCGGACAGTTTAGCGACCTTGACTTACGAAACCATTTTGACAATTCTAAACAACTCCATTTGTAAAACCGCCACTTGATTCTAAAAATAGACTCAAAATACTAAACTTGGAGCCTGAGAACAGCCCTTGAATCATTTTGAAACTCATTTTATAGTCCCCGAGATTCGATCCAAATATCGACAACAATTTTCGGATTGTGTCGACACTCGTCTCCCGGTACACGAAAATCAAACTAGTGTATCTTCCACCTCGTTTGGAGTTGGAAGGCCTACTTTATATCAAATCAAAGCTAACGAAATTCTCTACGACATAATCCAATAATATCATCCTATGTTCAGACATAAGACCCTCGAAAATGGCCTTAAACCTACTGCCTAAAATTGGCCATTTAAAAACCATACAAAATCAAGTTTTTGATCAAAACCAACAACTTTTATCATCATTCTAACATCCTTATATCATCACAATCTAATCCTAACACTTGTATCATCATCTAAATCAAAAACCCAAAATCAAAAACATATTTTCTTTACAAAAATAACATGATATACACATGATTATCACTAGATAATCACAGGCAACATCATCTAATAACTTTACTCACCAAGATTCTTGATCAAAATTTCAAAGTTCATGCATGTTGATAAAATTAGTACCAAAAGAATCCCTTGAAATATTAGGAATGGGACTAGTCTTTGTTTTGGAAGAATCAAGCTAGATCATCAAAAAAAATTTGATGGAATGGTGTGTGGTGGTGTATGGCCAAAATAGAAAAGAGAGGAAGAAAATGGTTGATTTTGTTTTAGTGATTTTTAAATGAATTTGCTAGTGGAAATTTTATATATAGTGTAAGGTTAGGGTAGTTTTTGCCAATTTGTGATAGTTTTGATCCAAAATGTAATAAAATAGTTTAAAAGGGTAGAAAATGTAAATTGTAAATTTTGAAATATTTACGAGACTCGGGTTTCGTAAAATTTTTTTTTTTTTTTTTTAAGTTTAAACGCACATGAAAAATAATAATATAACGACTCGATACGTTATTAAAACGATATCGTTGAAAGTTTTAAATATCGAAACGACCGATAATAAAATATAAAATTTTAGGCATCCGTCGGTATCGTGATCACTAGTAGTCCTCGTTACTCGTCAAAATATTAAAATATAATATTTAACATCGGATTCAACTTAAACCGTTAAACATAATAATATTTAACGTTATAAAATACTTCAAAATAATTGAAAAATAGAATTAAATTATGACCTTATTTTTACGGGTTTTACATCCTCACCACCTTAAGGGAGCGACGTCCCGGCGCTCAACTCACCTCATACACGAGTTGATCACTACCCGGAAGGATGACGACATTCCTTATAAAGAATTCTTCACGTTCCCACGTGAATCTCGATCCACGATCTCCACTGGTTCTTTTACAAAACGCAACTTGTCGTCAAGTTGTATCTCACCAAAAAGGAATAAATAAATACTTATCCACCAGTCACCCGTCAAGCTCGACACATGAAAATTTTATGAATCACACGAAGCTCATTTGACGACAAGAATAGATGATAGGATTTTCGGGTAAGTCCAGTTAAAAGGAATGTTGCAATTTAAAGGATAGCCACTGGCCGGATAGCCATGGTCACACATCAAAAAGAACTAACAAGAAAAACATTTTCGTCATCGGATGGTGCTCACACGCGGGTCCTCACTCAAAAGATAATACAAAGACACCATCTCACTTTCGCCAACGCGCATTAAAGTCTCAATTAACATCGTCGTTGAAAGTAAAAAAGATATTACATAATATATGTTCTACATGATCGGACGTCATCGGATGATGCTGTCTCAAGTTCTCACAACTTACGATCATTTGACTAGATCACATACCACATAAGTACATAAAAATAAAAGGTCGAACAATAACATCAAGTATAGATTTCCATCGTTAATCATCGAGAAAACCTTGAACGAACCCATGATAATAACCACTTGATCGCAAGAGTCTTTCCACTTGCGGTGTCGCCTTCAACATGCTCCTCGAGGTTGTAACAAATTTATTAACTCCATTCATTAGGAGATTCGGTCCTCAATCATTCCACAAGTACACAAATAAATCCTGGTGACACTTATCGTTTCTTCATATACACTGCTTCCCAAGATTCATTTTAAACTCAGAATAAAATAGTGATCTTCAATAAGAGGAATAGAACGAGATAAAAATGAATTCAATAAACGCATAAACGGACAAGATGTGGTAAAATGATTTAAGGTTAACGATCTACGAGGGACCTCGAATCACGTAACCGTAAAACATAATAATTCACAATACTAGAAAAATGAGAGCGAAGAATGAATTAAATATTAATATTAAAACAACGCTTGTCACAATTATCCGTCCCGGATTTGGTATTACCTTAAAACTCAGTTGAGGTACCTTCTTGATAAAGATGATATATTAAAAATAGAAGTAAAATAGTTTCAAAATTTATTTGGTCGTCTTAAGAAACTTTGAAAGAATGACGTAAATTTATTAATTAAACTCATACTGATGGTTACAATTAGAGAATATAATTTCCAAATTAAATCACTATTAGGAATATAAAATAAACTGGCAATTTGATTACATTAAAAGTAAAGTATGATAAGTCAATTAGTTCAAAAGGTAGAACATAATTTTATTTTAAACATTAGTTTTAGTTATACAAAATATGGTGTATAAATTTGACCTTTTACTTGTGATGGTTATTTCGATAATTGAAAATCATTAGAAAATATAGACAAGTTCCATAAAAAAATTTATAATACTTTGTAGGAATACATAAAGGTGTTTATCATTCCAAAATAAATATGAGTTACATTCGGGTTTCGAAATGTGACAAGATAACAAACGAATACGAATGGAAATAATAGTCAACAATTAGTACGAAATCAATGGTACAAAAGGGGACGAAGCAAATGTCGTATAAATTCTTAAAGAGAATAATAAAATAAAGGCGTTGATGGTAAGATGATAAGAAATAATAGATTAAACAAGTTGTCAATTTTGTTAGTGCGGTTGATGGTTCACCAATATCAGCTCGTTAAATTAGCGGTGGTCAATACATGATCGGAAAGAAGATCCATACAAAAATTTTAATAAATAAAATTCCTAATAATCACTTGTAATTAAAACAAATCAAATGAACGATGTTAGTGTTTAAAGAGAGAAGTCGAAGCACGGTTCACAAGAGTGGATTTCGAGACAAACGAGAGTGACGGACGTCATCCCGGATATACGGAAATCACTCTAGTGATAATTCATTATTCACGTGCGGAGACATTCCAAAGATCTACCCAGTCGCATAAAGAAGATTAGACGAGAAGGAAGGATAAAACATTGAGACTTTCAAGTCATTTATCAACAGTCAGTAATTAGACGAACGGTCAAAACAAATCAATTATAAGACAAAATGAAGTAACAAGTGGAAAAACAATTGTCGAGTAAAAACGTATTCGTAAGCGCGTAATTCGTTTAAGAAAAGGTAAGAAAACATATGCGGATGCATAGAAATTGCGCTACTTGCATGAAATATAAAGGTTTTTAAAACTACTTTTCATTTTATTTCATTTTATTTATCTTTATCATAAATACAAGTAAAAAGTTGATTATTATCAAGATTTTTTTAAGGTGACTACTATTCAGCCTAGCATGGCTCCTTCTAAATTAGACATAGGTGATCAGGCCATGTATAATCTAGGAATAGCAATGCAGTGCTCAGTTTCGTCGAAAAGTATTACGTTTCTTATGTTTATATATAAACCGTGCCATTTGAAAAATGGAATTTAAAAAAAAAATTTATAAATTTATAGGAAACAGGTAATTTGTGAAATACTCAATAAGCAACTTTGAATGTCACGAAAAGTATTTTATAAGACCAAAGTAAAAATAATTGGTGAAAATAATCGTAAAACAATATCAGATTTATTTATAACATGACATTATGACAACGTATAAAGTAGCCAAAGGTTTGTAAAAAGTGGCAAATAGTAGCTCGTAAAACAATCAACGAAATGGTTACAAGTTGTTAAGATTTCAAAAGGTTATGAGGTTTAGACGGAAACGCCACGAGATATGTGATAAGAATGTCGACGAAGAATGTGAAGACAAACTTCAAAACTCAACCTCCCACTTAGAAGAAAATAAAAAATAAAATAACATCGAATGACAAATGAGTCATATATATAAAAAAAATAAAACAATCCACATGTGTATTCTATGTAAGATACTTGACACAACATGGTTTTTTTTTTAAAAAAAAATATATATATTATTCATTTTCAAATTACACCATTAATCCGGTAATTGTTAATTCTGTAATGTTTCTATTTTTAAACATTTTCACATGCAACTAGTATTCGTTAGTTGTAAAATAATATTTGTTAAAATTTTACGATCTCAAATGAAATCAAAACTGCTTAGAAACGTTTAAAACTCATGTTCTGAATTTTCTATCAGATTTAACTTTTAAATATGAGCCGATTAATTGACCCGATAAACGACATCTCCAAGACTCAGAGTCTAAAGCATTTTGATGCAAAACGACGTTTCAGACGACTTTCTAGTTTTACCCGGGACCTGAAAACCAATGTAAAATGACCAAAATACCCCTGCAAGTTATGTGCAGGTTTGACTATTTTATTTTAAAAACGCAGGTTTTACTTTTAAGTTTTGACCTGTTTATACTGCCCCTACAGTTTCTGCATAAAGTGTATTTTTCGACACTTCTTGACGGCTCAAAATATATACATATATACACACATGTCTTGTGGATTTTATAACAACGAAAAATAAATCTCGTAATGAGCATCAAATAAAATATAGCATGATGAATGACAGAAAATGCTTCAAGGTATTCAACACGAAATTTAGGAAGCAAAACGGTGAAAGACGTTCATAATTTAAGTTTCAAGGTGCAATGTAGGCAAATCTCCTTGGTGCCACGATTGTCCAAAAACACAAAACATAACATGAAAAGAATAGAACATTCATAGGTTGCGTTCCGGGAGCAAGAAGGTTAATGAAAAACAAATGATACAATTTTATATAAGTAAAATCGTATTCCAATTCTAGTGCCATAATCTACACGATGATTTATAAAATGACGATGACGTTACCGAGATATAAGTGAACAATACACTTCGGAGTCGATACAATGGTCTAGAAATTACGTTTCAAGACGTCTAAACACAAACAGTCGGAAGACGATTTGGATATCTATATAGATATCTCAAAGGGTTAAGCAATAAAAGTAACGCGCGCAGATGGAGGTATGTAAGGTCATAATATAAAATTTGCAATAAAAGCAATTTAAATACTTCAAAAATAAATACAGAAAGATCTTGAAAATTCAATGTATTTATTTAAGTTAATCATTAATAAATGTTAAACTTTTATCGAAAAGTTTAACGACATAAATAAATATCGATAAAAGGGATCCTAGATATAAATATATATCCATAAGTGGATCATAGTATTTATTTATAAATACTTGCCAATAAGGTATACGTAATAACGCATACTAAAATTGTAATCTCAGAAGTAGTTGAACCTGAAGTCACGCGAAGTTATGTGCACCGACTCTTTGAAAAATAAAAACTGACAGTTATAGTTTAGGTTTTTAAAATAAAGACCTAGTTCTCTATAACTCATGGCTCTGGTACCAATCTTTAACACCCCCAAATTTACACGCAGCGGAATACATCTTTGGGTGCTAAACAATGATACAACAACACATAATTTATAAAGAACAACTCGAAAAGAGACGTTTTAGATTTATCGTTCCTAAAACATTTGTCAGAGTAGCGTAGTCCCAAGTAATCGTTACCAACAGATAAGTTAAAACAACATATTAGTTTGTTTTAAAAATGGAACGATAAATGAATCAAAGAGTTTGAACAACAAAAGCAGTGCACAACTTCATTTCCCGTGACCTCCAAGCTTCCACTTCTTGATTACTTGAAATACATGTGAGTAAAACAATCAGCAAAAATGCCGTGTGAATCTATAGGTTTATGAAATCAATTTGAACACAAGCAAAGATTATAAGTTTGTGGCATGCTTATAAGCACCAAATAATAATTTGCATCAACAATGATAATTGTATATAGCATAAATTGCAATAAGCTCATGGAACCGAGCCCTTAGACACTCCCTTTAGAGGTCTGATAAGACAGGAGATTTATTAATTGTCGGTTATCTCCAGATTATTGGTACATTGCCGTATACCTGACTTCTCAATACAATATGGTCAAATAGTGTGGAGGTCGGGCCTAAGCTTCTATGACAAGTCCACAAAAACTGAACCGGGGCGGCTTCCCCCATAGATCTATTAATTGTACTAGCGGTTAACCCATCATAGGTTAATTAACGGTCCATAATTTAGGTTTTAACAAAGGCAATCACTTAATGCAATTTAAAGGCAACCACGGGTCCATTCATAGAGGGACAAAGCATACCATAAAAATCTTGTGTTCTAAGTTTATAAAACATGTATTCCCCCTCTCGGGTTTAAAATCATTTA
This sequence comes from Glebionis coronaria, assembly GCA_025667525.1. Taxonomy (NCBI): domain Eukaryota; kingdom Viridiplantae; phylum Streptophyta; class Magnoliopsida; order Asterales; family Asteraceae; genus Glebionis; species Glebionis coronaria. The sequence continues at coordinate 136,481,231 of CM046876.1, forward strand.
ATAACTAGTATAAAGCGAGGCTATAGACTCACCTTAGCCAATAGTGGTAATGAGACGATCGCCGACGATGGATGATGCCTTTCAAACACGAGAACCGCAACCTATCAAATGAGGTGCGTTCATTAATAATAGACTCGAGAAATAACCCATACATAAGAATATAAAACTCGGCTCATAAAATCACGACAAAATCGAGAGAAAACGATACAAGTGATACTATTACACTCTCCTATATATTCATTTTATTATTCTACGCCTTTAATAAAAATCTGCCGGAACATACCGAATGTCCAAGCCGTTTTCCCATACTTAGACATATCAACTTTTTATGATCCTACTCAGAGAACTCACTTACTTTATGTAGAAAGTCCTCCCAAGAGCCCATTAAAAGATTTTACTTCTAAAGTTCCCTGCCCGACTCATCTTTGAATCACAAAATCCGGACAGTTTAGCGACCTTGACTTACGAAACCATTTTGACCATTCTAAACAACTCCATTTGTAAAACCGCCAATTGATTCTAAAAATAGACTCAAAATACTAAACTTGGAGCCTGAGAACAGCCCTTGAATCATTTTGAAACTCATTTTATAGTCCCCGAGATTCGATCCAAATATCGACAACAATTTTCGGATTGTGTCGACACTCGTCTCCCGGTACACGAAAATCAAACTAGTGTATCTTGCACCTCGTTTGGAGTTGGAAGGCCTACTTTATATCAAATCGAAGCTAACGAAATTCTCTACGACATAATCCCATAATATCATCCTATATTCAGACTTAAGACCCTCGAATATGGCCTTAAACCTACTGCCTAAAATTGGCCATTTAAAAACCATACAAAATCAAGTTTTTGATTAAAACCAACAACTTTTATCATCATTCTAACATCCTTATATCATCACAATCTAATCCTAACACTTGTATCATCATCTAAATCAAAAACCCAAAATCAAAAATATATTTTCTTTACAAAAATAACATGATATACACATGATTATCACTAGATAATCACATGCAACATCATCTAACAAGTTTACTCACCAAGATTCTTGATCAAAATTTCAAAGTTCATGCATGTTGATGAAATTAGTACCAAAAGAATCCCCTTGAAAAATTAGGAATGGGACTAGTCTTTGTTTTGGAAGAATCAAGCTAGATCATCAAAAAAATTTGATGGAATGGTGTGTGGTGGTGTATGGCCAAAATAGAAAAGAGAGGAAGAAAATGGTTGATTTTGTTTTAGTGATTTTTAAATGAATTTTGCTAGTGTAAATTTTATATATATTGTAAGGTTTGGGTAGTTTTTGCCAATTTGTGATAGTTTTGGTCCAAAATGTAATAAAATAGTTTAAAAGGGTAGAAAATGTAAATTGTAAATTTTGAAATATTTACGAGACTCGAGTTTCGTAAAAATATATATATTTTTTTTTTAAGTTTAAACGCACACGAAAAATAATAATATAACGACTCGATACGTAATTAAAACGATATCGTCGAAAGTATTAAATATCGAAACGATCGATAATAAAATATAAAATTTTAGGCATCCGTCGGTATCGCGATCACTAGTAGTCCTCGTTACTCGTCAAAATATTAAAATATAATATTTAACATCGGATTCAACTTAAACCGTTAAACATAATAATATTTAACGTTATAAAATACTTCAAAATAATTGAATAATAGAATTGAATTATGACCTTATTTTTACGGGTTTTATAGGTTGTCCCCTTCCTTCTAATCCAGGATATCTTACGCAAGTTCAGGCCACTAATGAAACCTTATATAATGGTAGTGTGCTCTTGTCTGATGAGCATGATCCTCCTAGTGTGCATGATTCCGAGGAAACTACTGAACTTGCAGTAGTGACTCGTTTAAGAATGAAAAAGCTTGATAAAGAAGTGACACATGTTTATTATCAAAAAGTTAATCCTCCAACTGTTTTTGTTCGGTCTAAAACGAGTTTTGAAATACTTTTGCTACCAAGTGAGGAATTGTCTAATGACCCTCCGAAACCGAGTATCACACGTAGGTATCTAAATGAGCTCAAAGATAATTTTGTCATTCTCAAACGGGTTTTTAACGCCAAAATGACTGGAGGAAACTTTACATCACTCGTTCATGTCGAATTACAAAAAGTGCTTCATACTGAAATCAATCTGATTATTAATCAAGTTGATGCGAGGATAGGCAATCTTGAGAACGCTTTTCTAAAAGAACTAGCCAAATTTGTTGAAGACTTTAAATCTTTGGCGAAGGAGGCTCATGAATCTCTTGATAGAATTAAAGTTTTGGAAAGCGACCTTGCATGTCTCTCGAAAGCAAGTGACAGTGGTGATTGTGTTGATAGTAACCCCGTTGCGGTAAACATCTCTGTGTCAGACAATGCAACCCTCCAAAATGAGCTTGATCGTACAAAAGAGAAAATGGAGTCTTATGTCATCAAAAGGGACAACGAATTCATCGATCTTTGGAATAAATATGTCAAAAAATGTGATGAATGTAAGGATAACAAACTCTCGTATGATAAAGCTTACAATGAACTACAACAAACAATCGAACACCTGCAAGCTCAGTTAGGAGGTGAATGTCGCGACAGTGAGCCTTCAACAAATGTTAATCAAAAAGAGTTCACGATTCTTCAACACCGATATGATTTTCTTCAGAAACATTGTCATTCTCTTGAACTTTCTTTGTAAAACAAAGTTGGAAAAGTTCCTGATGACAGTAATCTACAAGTAATACTTCTCTGAATCATTTCGTGAATTGAATGGAACGAGTAAGGATATTTCTGATCTGAAAGCTCAGTTGCAAGATAAAGACATCGCGATTGCTGAGTTGAAGAAACTTGTTGGAAAGATAGGTGGAAAAACTGTGGAACCTAAGGTTGTAAAATCAGTTGTTAGACAACCCAATGCGTACAAAGTACCAAAGCAATCTATCTTAAGAAAACCGCCTTCTAATGTTTCTAGCTTACCTCCTAATACCGATGTGCAATCAAGTGTTCCAAAACCAGCCATATCACCCTATGTTCCACCATTTAGAAAACCCATTCTTGCTAAACCCAACCATGTGAATGTACCTTCCACTACTCCTAAGAGTACTCCCAAGCATGTGATTTTTACGCCCACAAAGGAATCTAGAGGGTCAAATGATGTTGTTCAAACCAACAATCTTGGGAAGGGTATGCCAAAAGGGAACATTCAGAAAGTAAACCCAGTGTATTCACCACCTAGTAAACAACCAACTGCTAGAGTTCAACACACTCCTAGTGGTAGTCAACCAAAACCTAGGACCCCTTACCAGAAACCTAGGAATTGGCAACCACCAAAGAGTAGTCGTGTATCGAACAAGGTGCCTGAACGAACAACAAAACCTAGTTACACAAGGACTTTTGAAAATTCCAAACTCCATGTATGCCCCAATTGTAAAAAGGTCATTCACCATGGAAACCATGATCATTGCATTCTCCAATACCTCTATGAGGTAAACTTTCATGCCTCCTCATAGAGAAAGAATGCAGAATCCCATAAGACAACAAGGAGATTCCCACCCGTCACAAAGAAAAGGAATGACAATAAATCCTCAAGGCGGATCAATGCAGGACCTAGTTTCTCTCCAAAGAAGTCTTCCGCTGTGCCAGAGAACACTACTCCTAGATCTAGTCTTCAGTGGAAACCAACGGGTAGGATCTTCAAGGAAGTGGGTCTTAAGTGGATTCCTATCAAGAAGAGTGATGACACCTGCTCTAGCACTAATGCGAGTGTTCTAAATGTAGAAAATACATTTGTTACTCCTAACATTAGTCTTTCTGCAAATTCTTCTTCTGTCATTGCAGGTACTTCAGCGGATTCTGAATCCATTTCTTCAAAGGGTTCCAATTCTATACATTCGACATCACCTTCTTTTGCTGTACAAAGGTCTATTTTGGATTATTTTCGAAAACATTCAAAATCAAAATACAAAAATATAAAACTTATAAAAACAAAATAAAAAATGTGAAATCTCTCAAAAATACCAAAAATATTCTTCTCGACATGTCTTTCAGTTTTGATAATATGGACGTGCCTAGAAATGTTGCTCAATAACGACACGGGTGTGTACATAAAGCTCGAATGGAAGTTCAAATGTTTTCAAAACATGTCATTTCCTTTTTCTTCAAATGATTTGCAATTACTTCAGATTGTGACTCGTGCCTCAGAGAAAGGAAAGTTGATCACGGATGATAACTTATCCTTAACAACGAGAAAATCAAATTTTCTCGGTCATGAACTCTCGATAAAAACATTCCATGTTTTTAAGTTCATGTAAACGACTTACAGTGACTGTAACTCGAACTTCAAATAAAGGAGAGTGTACCTTTAAAGGTAACTTATACTAATAACGGGTAGAGCAATCTATCACGGGTTGAGCTTGTCACAAAACATTCAAAGTTTTGAGCTCAACATAATGGCTTATAGTCACATGTCAGACTATAACCCGGTCCCTAAATAAAGGAAAGTCTTTGACTTATCCTCAACAACGAGAAATTCGTTTTTCTCGGTCATGAGCTTATATCAAAACATTCAAAGTTTTAAGCTCATGAACTCAATTTTCTCGGACTTTTGAGCACAATTTTTCAAGGTATTTCAAAACAATGTGCTCATATACTCCCCTATTTAAATATAATCTCTCTTCGAGGTGGAGTATAATGATTTCATAAACATTTGTTCCAAAGTTTCATGACACATTATTCTCTCCATGTTTCATCATTAGTTTCACAAAATATTTCAATTTCATGCAATCTTTGAGGGGGAGAATAGTGATTAAAATGTGTTATCTTGGATAAGATCTTTGATATAAGTGCTTTCTCTTCCTAATATGTGCAAAAACCTTTCCTTTTTTGATGCACACATGTAAGGGGAGCGTTTTGGGTGATAAAGAAAACCTTCAAGGTGTAAACTATGATTTCATCAACCCCTTGATTGCTTTTTCAACAGTTTTTTCTGGTTACGATATCTATACCCTTCAACACATTAATCGACGACAGTATTGGTGTCAGAAGGTGGTTAGGTATTCGTCCTATGATCCAACCAGAACCGGAGGGAACTTCCCAGGGACAATCCATTAGAATTTAGATGTCCTTAGGAAAGATGGATTAGTTGAGTGTACGGGAAAAATGCCGAATAATGACTTAAGCTAGCACTAGAACAATCACAACAAGGTGCTAGCTATGCTGTATTGGTAAGCATTGAAGGGGTTGAAGAATGAAAAAGAAATGTAAGGATAAAGGGTGAAAAAAATAGCCCTCCATACAACTTAGGCAGAAACCGGGTCAATACATATACTATCAGAATCACGTTGATGACTTCTGGCATTGAAGACAAAGCATCATGGACCTAGTGATGCAATGCACAACCTATTCTATCCTACTCAAGCTTCTCTCAAAAGAAGTTTGTTTTATTGTCACGGAGTTCAACTCATTTCTATCGACTTTCTCACCCCGAGATAGTAGATATTGAATAGGTGGCAGTCTGCTCCAGCCTCCGATCACCAAATAAACGTACACTTATAGAGTCTAGATCCAATGAGATTCATCAAAAATCTCATTAGGACACTTATTCCATATATCAATTGTTGTTCATCACTAGAACACAAGCGATGATTTACAGAGTCCTACGCTCTATCCTTGTGGTATTTCTAGAACATTCAGAGTGATACTATTTAGTATTCACAGTGATGAATGGAAATCCTTTTAGTGTTAACATCAAACAGCACTGCGGTAGGTCATATGTAAGATTCACTTGAGTTAAACATATGTTAACTGGAAAGCAACAGTGGTTTGATTCTTAATTGATTCAAACTCGTTCCAGGTCTCGACGCAATATCTTTATGATCTTGCCAGAACATTCAGAGTAATACTTTTCAGTATTTACAGTGACGAATGGAAATCCTTCCAGTGTCATCATCAAACATCACTGCGATAGGTAACTTGTGCGATTCTATATGAATCAAACTTGTGTCAAATGGAAAGCAACGATGGTTTGATTCTTAATTGATTCAAACTTTTTCCAGGAAATTGAATTGACGACATAATCAGCAGAATGGAACTGCATGATTCACTCCTTACTATGAATTATCTTTCGATATATTCAAGTATTGAGAACGGCTACCATAGTCAGAAACCCTGTCAAGGAAGTTCTTTGAACTTACCTAATCATAGGTACAATATTCTTACTGTATAATGGGAAACCGGAGGAATGCAAACAGTGGCGTAACTTCAAGAGTCGTAATTCAAGATCACATGCTCATGTAAAAGAAGAAAGCTCAAGAACATCTAAAGACAAAGACTTCCGCTACTCTGATAATCAAGGGAGATTGTTAACAAGCTTTCATCTCAAATTAAAGTTTGAGTATGTGGGGAAAGACACAAGAACACAAGTTGACAAAGCATCAAGATCAAGTCAAGGCAAAGATCAAACATCCAAGATTACAAGTCATGAAAGGAACGATGAAAGAACTCTCAAGACAACGATTTTCAAAGTCCGCAACAACAAACAAGTGAAGTCACAAAATACATGACCACCACTTAGGGGGAGATTGTTAGAAGTATTTAAAGTGATGGTCAAAGAAGTGAAGTCACATATTATATGACCACCCCTTAGGGGGAGATTGTTAGAAGTATTTAAAGTGATGGTCATATAATATACCGTTGCGAAGCTCGTGGAAAATGCTATTCAATAGTGTCAAGAGTTCTATGTTTTTGTGTTGTATGTAATGGGAATTAGTCCCGAGCACACAAATGAGGAAGGCCTCCTAACCTTGTAAGCCTTAGTATAAAAGGCACACCATCCTCATTTGTGTGTAGGTCTTCCATTATTGTTTTTTCTCTTCTTCTTGTTTTAGAGAGAGAAACTCTCCTTAGTTTCTCTCACTAGGAACACACTCCTTGTATCTTTCTCTTTCTTCTTCATCTAATCTAATATTCCATTTTTAGTTTAATGATCATCATGTTATTTGTGTTTGATTAGTCGTGTGATTTAGTCCTACAGGAGTATTACACAATTGTCTTATATAAGTGGTTTTAACTTGAGAACTTATGGTAAACAATGATCTTGTTTTTATGCTTGGTATGGGGAACGTGAAACTTGAGGGTGATTAATATTCATGACACTAGAGCCCTGATTTAAGTCTTAGATTTCTTTACAAGTTTCTTCCAGCAAACAATTTCAAAGTTAATAATTTAAAGGAAATTGTTATATCTTTTATAAGTTTTATCTTTTCATCGTTGTTAAGTTTCTTTTATTATAGTAGTAGTAGTATATTATAATAAAGGCCGAGATGGGTTAAATATGATGGAAAATGTTAAACTACGCTTTGAAATTATGCATTGCATGAGGGCATTGCAATGGTCAAGTGTAGGGGATTTAATAAGTGTGAAAACACTTATCCTTTCACCACTTAAAACAAGTAAAAACGAGACCAAAACATGTATTTAATGTCGTAAAAGTCGGAATTATGCGTGTTTTGTGTGTTTTATTGTGTTTTAGGACAAAAATAAGAGAAAGGAAGAAAACACGGGCTTTCACGGGCTTTTATCAAAGAAAAAGACAAAAGACGACGTCAAAAGATCAAAAGTGGAAGAAGAACGGAAGTCAAAGGCCTATTCTGAAGATTTATCGAAGAAAAAGTCTAAAGACGGAAGTTTAACGAAGTCGAAGAACCATGTCTAATAAATGAAGAAAATTAGAAGACTAGTTCATTTTATCTATCGATAAATCCCGAGACAAAGTCGAGAAAGTCGAGTTATTTAAAAAGACGAGAAGACAAGAGAAAGAAGGAAGCATCAACACAAACTTCCTTTCCCCTATATATGGTCTCCTAATCTTTAATTTTAGGAGTGATTTCATTTTTAGTTTTTCATAATAGGTAATTAGGAGTAGGTGTTTACTTTCTCTCTCTCGTTTTCTCTTTCAAGTTTGTTTAATCTTTCATCTTTAAATCTTGTATTTGAATATTAATCTTCATTAATTCAAGCTTATTAAGTATTTCTCATTCTTCCTTTCTTAATCTTAATCTTGTGGTTGATTTTGTTAATCATGTAGTTTGTTTAATTATGTTGATTGTTTGATTGATTTACTTATTTGATTGTTCTTATTGATATGGTGTGTTTTGATGTTTTAGCTTATTGTGCTTTTTGATTAATTAGTGTTTAGCTTATTTTCATTTAAATTTATTTTATAGTTTAAATCTTTTAAAAGTTGCTTTTTAATATTTTTCTTATTTGGTGTTTTCATAGTTTTTAATTTGTGGCTTATTAGCTTTTTCTTAAAATCATTTTGGTTAATGTTTTGGTTAAGTGCTTATTTGAGTTTTGCTTATTTCCATTTTTCCTTAATCCGGATTCGAAAACCCTCATTCCGAACTAGATTATAACATTTTATTCCGACTTATGAGCAAAAACTCATTATTCTGAATTAGCTTTAACTTTCCATTCTGAATTAGTAGTGAAAAAGTATTCTGGATTGTGTATTTGATATACATTCTGGATTAGGTCAAAATCCAAGATTCTGTATTGCTATCCGGGTTCCATATTCCAGATTACGTGTAAACACATTCCGGATTGCGTGCAATTTCATTATTTCAGATTATTGTAGTATTAGGATTCTGGATTATGACCAAATCTTGGATTCTGAACTGTTTGGTTAATACTATTCCGAATTAGGTCAGAAATTTGGATTTCAGATTAGTTTCATTTCTTCATCCCGGATTTCGTGCAGTTTTAGTATTCCGACTTATGTTCAGTACTTTTTTCCCGAATTGTTTTGAAACTTGTATTTTCCTGCCATTTTTCTTAAGTCTTGTTTAAAATTGTTTTATCTTAGTTTATTTTCAAGTTTACTTTTTTATAAAGTTTTAAGTTTTCAAATTTACTTTTAATTTTGCTTTATTTCTTTAATATTTTGTTATTTACTTTTAAAGTTTTAAATTTTAATTAAAATAGTTCAACGACAACTGAGTCACACTTAAAACCTTTTTCAATTCGAAAATACCAAATTCAAAAACCAAAAATCTTCATATCAATACTTATGTTAGAATAAGAGCCTAAGCCATATACATGCATGACAGGTGTCACCTAGTTATGGAGGTACCATAACCATAACACTGGAGGCACCAGTGTTATGACTTCCCCACGGTGAAGTGATTGCTCGTGGCGTCCCTTTTCAGTTTTAGCCATTATATTATATTATCATGTGCGGCGTATGGGTGCATCCTAGTTACATGTTTAGCAGTACTATCAGAGTGAATGCGATGTGTGCCTTGCATCCTTCACTAGGACCTAATCCCTCCTACCCAGACTATTTAATTAGAGGCAACCCCTCTAATTGCATGACTAGGTCTCCCCTCCAAGTATTGATGCACGGTGGAACCTCATGACCTATATGGGCTATTTGGCTAATTAAATAGATTTTCATAGAAACATAAGTCTTTTCAAACTATAAAACTAGTTTTATGAACATGAATCCAGATTACTTAGAACTTATGATATACCGTTTCTATTAATCTTATATGCTTACCTTATTCCATGTCATACTTGTATATCTGTGTACTGAGCGTTATGCTCAGCCGTTTTCCCTTCATGTTCCCAAACGGCAGGTACTCAAGGGCGCTCATAGACTTTAAGCGTACATGCATATGGATTGGAAGCTTTCTAGCCTTCTCTACTTTATGCATGTCATCATACATTTTGCTACTTATTTCTATGGACATTGTTTAGTCCTTTTCCTTTACAGTACTTATGTTTGTGTGTGATGAGCTTATACTTTGGGGTACCGATATTTGTTTTAGGTCTTTCCTTTTATGGTCGTGTAATGTTTTAAGAAATTTTCCTTGTATGCTTTGATGACACACCATAATCACACGTGACATTCCATTCACCAAAATGGGGTGTTACAGGTTGCCTATAAGTTAGAATTTCCAGATGAACTTAGGGCTATTCATAACAGTTTTCATGTGTCAAATCTGAAGAAGTGTTTAGCAGAAAGGGATTTGGTGATTCCATTGGATGAAATTCAACTTGATGATAAGTTGCATTTTATAGAGGAACCTTTAGAAACTATGGACAGGGAAGTTAAGAGATTGAAGCACAGTAAGATTCCGATTGTGAAAGTGAGATGAAACTCTAGAAGTGGACTTGAGTTAACATGCGAACGTGAGGACTTCTTTAAGTATAAGTATCATCATTTGTTTAGAGAGGGGTAAGCGCCGGGACGTCGCTCTCTTTAGGAAGGAGGGGATGTGATAACCTGAAACCGAGGTCATTGCCTAATCTTATTGTAACACCCCCTTTTGATAAATGGAATGTCACGCGTGATTATGGCGTGTCATCAAAGCATGCAAGGTAATATGTACTAAACCATACATGACCATAGGGAAAACCAGAATCAAACATCGGTTCCCAAACATAAGCCCAAAACATAAATAAAGTAAATGAACAAAAGGAAGACTAAACAAGCATAAATATGAAGGCATTAGGAGAAGAAGTCTAAGGTAGCTCCCATCCTATGCGTGTCCTCCAAATGCTCTAGTCTAACTTTAGGTACCTACCGTTTTGGGACATGGAAAGGAAAGTAACGGCTGAGCATAACGCTCAGTGCACGGATATACAAGTAAAGCATGAATAATGTAAGCATATAAGCATGAAACAGTGGAAGAAACTAAGTCTGGGATAACCTGGTTATATCTTAATAAAACTGGTTTTATAGTTAGAAAAGCCTTATGTTTATCTTATAAAAACTGTTTAACATATTTTACCGTTAGCCAATATAGGTCATGAAATATCAACGTGCATGAATACTTGGAGGGGTGAACTCGTCATGCAAATTAGAGGGGCTGCCTCTAATTTAATATACTAGTTTTGGGTAGGAGGGATCATCTCCTTGTGAAGGATGCAAGGCACACACCACATTCACCATGAGTAATCTGCTGAAAACATGTAACTAGGATGCACCCATACGCCTCACATGATAAATATAATAATATGGCCAAAAGCTGAAGGGACGCCACGAGCAATCACTCCGCCGTAGGGAAGTCATAACACCAGTGCCTCTAGTGTTATGGTTATGGTACCTCCATAACTAGGTGAAACTGGTCATGCATGTATATGGCTTTAAGTATTCTAATTAAACATAAGCAATCAAACATATAAACTTATACTATGGAAAAACAGTTGGCTGCATACGAGGAATCGTAATAAAGAAAGAATGTCCGTACTGAAAGGACGGGAATCCTTACCTCATGTCCAGTGAACGAAGAAGACGAACGTAAGAGAGTCCTACTTCGGTATCACTAACGCTACATAAATACATACGTGTATAAGTATCTGATTACTAAATACATAACTGATTTTATATCATGTCTTAGCTTGTTTTATATGTTCATGTCATGTTTTATTGATTTAAGCTTTATACTGTGTTTATCGTATATTCTGTCTATTCTGATTAAGTATTACTTATATTTCATGTATTATTATACTTGTTGTTGTCTATTCTGATTAAGTATTACTTAAAATAGATAAGTTTCTAATAATAGAAAGTTTCCCTAAATAGATTAGCTGCCTTACTTAAATAAGTTTCTAAAAATAGAAAGTTTCCATAAATAGATATAAGCTGGTTAAATATGCTAATTATATAAGCTTAAGTGTTTTCTGATTATTATTCTAAGTCATGTGATTATAAAGTATAGTTTATTAATTATTACATGTAAATTAAATAAACTATAGGTTAAATGTATTTAATTAAATATAACATGATTTTAATTAAATAAGGTATAACTTAGGTTAAAACATATATTATTATTTATTAATGATATAACCTAAGCCACGTTAATTAATTAGTTATAGTCATGGTTTTAATAATTAATTAATTATAAAGTCTAATTGATAATAAAATACTTAGGTTAAAATTCATGAATTAATAATTAAATTAATAACCTAAGTCATGTAAATTAAATTAATCATGTTCATGCCTTAATTAATTTAATTTTAAGTCTTGTAAAAATAATATAACTTGTAAAAATAATAAACCTTGAAAAATGACTCATGAACTAGACCGTGTTTTTATTCTAAACATGTGTGAACCGGACCCGTGATTAAAACCCATGAACCGGACCCGAAACACCACCATGCCCCGACCTAGGTCGGGGTTTCTTCCCCTTGCTGCTGTCGTGACAACATCATCACCAAACCGAGACCTTAAGGTCTCGATGGTGTGAGTTTAAGCCAAGCCGAGACCCCCTTGGGCTCGGTTTAGGCGGCAACCAACAAACAAACACCCCTAAATCATCATATTAATTTAACCCCATGATCAAAAACATGTTTATATATTGTTTTTAATTAGTAATAAAAACATTCATGATTTTATGTGATTAATAAATCAAAACATAAAAGATGAGAGATTAAAGGTTATACCAATCACGTGAATCAAAGAAGATGAACACACTAACGATCCTTGCAATAAATCAAAGACTAAAATCAAACCGAATCACCCCTCCATGGTGATTATAAGTGGCGGCCAAAGAAGACAAAAGGAAGAGGAGGAAAAGTTTTAGGGTTTTAATTATTTTCCAGATTTTGTAAATATGAAACATGTTTTTTCCTCTTTTTCCATTAATACACTAGAATTTATTAGTTGAAAGTTCGTTTCTCGGAATCTCTTCGAATTGATCTCTGGTTAATTGTGCGACTCAGTTGTTCTTGGTGAATCAAATAAAAGAGTTCTCGTTGTCTAAAACTAATTAAAAATGAAAACATGAAACAATAAAAATAAAGTAAAGACGGTAAAAAGAGACAACAAAAGATAAAAACTTGGCGAAAAGTAAATTACGAGAAAATTAAAAGGCAAATAAAGTAAGTAACGCAAATTAAAACATAAACTAAAAGGAAAGCAATTTAAAATGCAAATAAAGAAAAAGGCGGGGAAAATAAAGCTTAAAACTAAAAACTGAAAAACTCTAATGGGAATAAATGTTCCTATGCGGAATAAAAATACTATGCGGAATAAAATCCCTATTCTGAATAAAATGCTATGCGGAATAAAATGCTATACTGAATAAAAGACCTATGCGGAATAACTAAATGCTATGCGGAATAAAAAAATGACTCGGAATAAAATGCCTATGCTGAATAAAAACGCTATGCGGAATAAACTGTTATGCGGAATAATAAGACTCTATACGGAATAAAAAGCCATGTGGAACATTTGCCCTATTCGGAATATTACCCTTATACGGAATAATAAAACATTCCGAATAAAGTAACCTATCTGGAATAACTAAATATTCCGAATAAAGCAACCTATCCGGAATAATATAACATTCCGCATAGAGGCCCTATTTGGAATAACCAAACATCCCGCATAGAGGTCCTATTCGGAATAATCTAACATTCCGCATAGAAGGATAAGAAAGCTGACTACCCGGAATAACTGAATAAGATACAGTAACATGAACGTGAAACAGGGGATAAAGAACAAAGCACGAATTTGATCAAATCTAAACAAAACAAACCAAAAGATTAAACCAAAACAACCAATAAGCATCAACTAACAATAATCAATCAAAACAAATCATCAAAACCAACAAATAAAACCAAATAAATTAAAACCCACTTGATCAAAATCATAAAAAAACTCAAGAACATGAACAATGAAAATGAAGAACAAATCAAACAAGAAAGGTAGAAGGAGATTAACAATAAAGTAAAGATTCAACAACAATTAAATATAAACTTACTTGGAATTAAAGGGAATGTAAAGGTGCATAACATGAAATTAAGGTGCATCAAATTAAAGAACAAGGAATGAAAAATGGGGAAGGATGGGTTGTCAAGCCACCAACAACATGAAAATGAAATGGGATCAAACTATATATAAGGGTGATTAGGGAGGAGCTTAGGAAGCTTCCTCCCTCTTTCCTCTTTTCCTTAATTGCACACTTGAGTCCTTTTCTTCTCAATCTTTTGTTAATTTTGGACTTAATGACTTTGTCTCGGGATTTCTTTGAACTCGTCTCGACATTTCTTCATAAATAAGACTTGAGTTCTTCGGCTTTTAGTAAACTTCCGTCTTTTGACTTATTCTTCGATAAATCTTCAGAATTGGTCTTGGACTTCCGTTCTTTTTCCACTCTTGATCTTTTGACTTCATCTTTCGTCTTTTTCGTCCTAAATCACAACAAAAACACAAACCACGCGTAATTCCGACATAAATGACATAAAATACACGTTTTGGCTTGGTTATTATTGTAATTAAGTGGTAAAAGGGATGGGTGTTTTCACACCTATCAAATCCCCTACACTTAACCATTGCAATGTCCTCATGCAATGCATTAGTTACAAAGCACGTTTTACACTTTCCATCATAATCAACCTACCTTGGCCTTTATTAAACAACTAAGGAAAATCAAAAAGATAGAAAATAACAAGATGCAACAAGGAAGAAACTTGTAAAGAAATCTAAGACTTACATTAGGGCTTGTGTGTCATGAATGTTCATCACCCTCAAGTTTCACGTTCCCCATGCCAAGATTAAAAACAAGATCATTGTTAGTACAAGTTAGCATAACAAACATTTACTCATGTGGTTTAATTAATCACTTAAACTCCCTTATTCCTACGAGTATCTCTTATATTTTATTGATGTCTTGAATGATCACGAGGATGCATTGTTGACTTATTTCGATAATTTATTTAGGCTGAAAGCAAAGTAGGACGATTTGATCAATAGTTAGCTAAAGGACAAAATCTCTTAAAACTGCTTCTCTGGATATCAAAAAGTTCATATCTTGGCATAACTTGGTTCACGATTTGAGACCTTTCTCGGGCCGATATTTGGCATGTACTTCATACTTCATATCTTCGAGAGACGTTCTTGAGATAATGGTCTTCTCTTCGTTAATAGAGTTTCTTCACTTGTAGACTTTTGAGGGGTACTCCAACTTTGTTGACCACGACTTCATGATTATTTCTTCAATCTCTAATTGGGATTTTGAGATACAACGATCCGCCTCCTTTTCGGACTTGGATCTATTTATCCTCATACCTTGTTAGGGTCTTTTCGGATAGACTTCTCCATGATCTTTATGGGAGTTGATTGCTTTTCGTCGTGAGTCTTGATCCTTCATATTGATTTTGGGAATAATGCTTTTCACATCACTTTGGATCTTCAGCAATAATATTGAATCCCCATGCCTTGTTAGGGCCTTTTCGGACTCGCCAATCTTTGCGCCCCGCTTCATAAGTTATGCCTTGGCTATGAACTCTTATCATTACCGAGCAACTTTTAAACGATCTTGGGCTAGAAGCTAAGTAACTTTTCAAATCGATCGACCTTACTTATTGCATATATTTATTTACAAGCGAGGGGAGAAAAAGATCATAATTAACTCACATAAGTTAATGAAAGAATACCAAACTTGTAACCAACTCTATCATTTCTCGTTCTCCACAATTTAAAATTTCAAGGAATGAGACTCGTGGATGCTTAGCCCAATAAACCAATTAAGGTCTACACGGTTAAGGATACTAGCTAGAGTGAACTTGGATAAGTAAACTCGGGTTGAGTCAAAATATTCACAACGGGCCTAATATATCTAAGATAACTAAACTTGTTAAAACCATTTTATTAAAATAAGAGAAAAATAGCAAAAATAAAGGGAACTACAACTAGGCCAAAATAGATTAAAAATTTTGAAAAATGTCGAAAAATCGATTTTCCGGTTAAAAGAGGACAAATACAAGGAAAAGGCAACTTAACTTCGATAGAAGTCCCCCCTTCACTTAATATAAACATTGTCCTCAATGTTTAAGCATGTGGGAGTAAACTCCCCTACACTTAGGACATTGTGCACTTTGTTTAAATCTTGCTAAGGAAGAGACAACTAAAGAGATTCCTATTTTAATATTGAGAAATATAAAATAGTGAATCGAAAAGAGTTTAGGATAGAACCGGGAAGATGAGAACACGGAATCACAGTTCGTCAAAAGTCATCAAGAGTGTGTCTTTGAAGCTCGAATCCCTGCAATGGTAAGAAAGAAAACAAGAAACACCAACGGGGCTCCCCCTACACTTATGAATAAAACAGATAAAGATAGATAATCGGGTTGCCTCCCTAAAAGCACTTGTTTTTGTTAACCGAGTCACGAGCCTGACTCGTCCCCGAATTAAATAGTCCATAGGGAAGCCTCGAATGTAATACCAGGATCAAAGACCTTGTCCTCGTTCCCGGAGGACATCAACAAAGGAGAGGCGGGAGGATAAGTCTTGAATGGTAGGAAAGTCTGCTCAATATAAGAAAAGCAAGTGAAATCCAGATTGACGGGAGGTGGGGTGGGTAAGGGAATCACATTGTCATCCTCCAAAGACAATGGATGCAGACCAATTGGCAAAGCCGTAAAATTATCAATCATAGAATGGTCCATGTCACCTCCCGGGTCAAAGCATTTATCCTCATGAAAGTAGATCTTGACGATATCATCGTAGATAAAGAGTGTAGAAACTCGTTTGAAAAGATCACGATTAAGTACGAAACCATCATTCATTTGTGGGGATTGTTGATAAGGTAAATCTTTACGAATGTGGTAAACGTAATTCTCATAAGAGGAGTGTTGATTAGGTAACTCCTCGAGAATAGGATGATTGTTCAAGTGAGTTGGGTCGTCATTATTATGAAAAATAAGACGTTCCAACTCATCAAGTTTGGCATCGATGTTGGAAAAATTGACCTCGCTTTTAGGAGGAAGCGGAGGTAAAAGAGCTAGCTCTCGGTCGATCATTTCCTCAATCTCGGGCTCGAAGACGAAATGATCATACTCTCCACATGTTGAACTCTTGTTGGGAGGATCAAACATCGCATGTGGAGTTGTGAGTATGTGATCATTGACTAGCGAAGCAAACTTGTCCGTAAGCTCCGCAAAAGTCGGCACATCACACAGATTTTCCGGAATACCCGCGGCCTCACTTGGGATGACGACAAGTTCCTCGACACTAGACTTTAGGAATTTTTCCGATTCAGTTGCCGAGATAACGTCAAGATGCTCATCCTCCATGATGAGAGAGCCAATGGGCTCCTCGGGTGTGATAAAAATAGACGAAGGAGGAATGGGAGAAGTCTCACGTTGCTTTAGAAATTACTCCTCGTCGAAAATAACCTCAATATCGTCATCGCTCTCCTCAATACCTAAAGGGCTAATAATAAGCTCAGGGATATGAGTACTCGTCTGATCTTGCTGCTGTAAAAATGACTCCATACAAGTTTGCAGCGTGTGTAAAAGCTCTTTCGTTTGTTCTTGAAAAGCTGTAGCAAGATCGTTTCTTTGTTCTTGAAAGGCTGTAGCAAGATCGTCAATTGGTTCTTGGTAACTCATCCCGTGACGAGGCTGATGATCAATTGGGTACTGCAGGGGTTGGTCAAATCTGGAAGGGGTATAATTATATAGTAATTTTGATCCCCCATTGGACAGTGAAAACTTTCGTGAGGACCCCCACACTTATAACACCACGGGGATGGAGAAAAATCCGGTGCATTTTGATGATAAGGATCGTCATAGACGGGAGAGGGTGAGAAAGTATTTTAAGAGGAGAAGTACGAATTTGTTGAATTTCAAAATGGACAAAATCCAAATTGTGTATCGTCGATATCAGAACCACACCGCTCATAAGTACACCATTGACATGTTTGAAAACCATGCCATGGTCTCCCACACCGTACACAAGACGAATCCATGAAGAATAATAGACAAGCAAGAAGAATATTTTTGGTGCAAAACTTTAAAAAAGAAATGCTTTTTAAGATTTTTCAAATGTTTTTGGATTTTTGAATATTTGTGATACGAAAAATAACGTTCACAAGTGAACGGGTCCCAAAAGCCAATGCGTCTCTCACAAAAAACTGTTGATCTTAACGAGAAGAGCCGACAGCGGCGCCATTTTAATACACTAGAATTTATTAGTTGAAAGTTCGTTTCTCGGAATCTCTTCGAATTGATCTCTGGTTAATTGTGCGACTCAGTTGTTCTTGGTGAATCAAATAAAAGAGTTGTCGTTGTCTAAAACTAATTAAAAATGAAAACTTGAAACAATAAAAATAAAGTCAAGACTGTAAAAAGAGACAACAAAAGATAAAAACTTGGCGAAAAGTAAATTACGAGAAAATTAAAAGGCAAATAAAGTAAGTAACGCAAATTAAAACTTAAACTAAAAGGAAAGCAATTTAAAATGCAAATAAAGAAAAAGGCGGGGAAAATAAAGCTTAAAATTAAAACTGAAAAACTCTATTTGGAATAAATGTTCCTATGCGGAATAAAAATACTATGCGGAATAAAATCCCTATTCTGAATAAAATGCTATGCGGAATAAAAAAATGCTATACTTAATAAAAGACCTATGCGGAATAACTAAATGCTATGCGGAATAAAAAATGACTCGGAATAAAATGCCTATGCTGAATAAAAACGCTATGCGGAATAAACTGTTATGCGGAATAATAAGACTCTATACGGAATAAAAATCCATGCGGAACATTTGCCCTATTCAGAATATTACCTTTATACGGAATAATATAACATTCCGAATAAAGTAACCTATCCGGAATAACTAAATATTCCGAATATAGCAACCTATCCGGAATAATATAACATTCCGCATAGAGGTCCTATTTGGAATAACCAAACATCCCGCATAGAGGTCCTATTCGGAATAATCTAACATTCCGCATAGAAGGATAAGAAAGCTGACTACCCGGAATAACTGAATAAGATACAGTAACATGAACGAAACATGGGATAAAGAACAAAGCACGAATTTGATCAAATCTAAACAAAACAAACCAAAAGATTAAACCAAAACAACCAATAAGCATCAACTAACAATAATCAATCAAAACAAATCATCAAAACCAACAAATAAAACCAAATAAATTAAAACCCACTTGATCAAAATCATAAAAAAACTCAAGAACATGAACAATGAAAATGAAGAACAAATCAAACAAGAAAGGTAGAAGGAGATTAACAATAAAGTAAAGATTCAACAACAATTAAATATAAACTTACTTGGAATAAAAGGGAATGTAAAGGTGCATAACATGAAATTAAGGTGCATAAAATTAAAGAACAAGGAATGAAAAATGGGGAAGGATGGGTTGTCAAGCCACCAACAACATGAAAATGAAATGGGATCAAACTATATATAGGGGTGATTAGGGAGGAGCTTAGGAAGCTTCCTCCCTCTTTCCTCTTTTCCTTAATTGCACACTTGAGCCCTTTTCTTCTCAATCTTTTGTTAATTTTGGACTTAATGACTTTGTCTCGGGATTTCTTTGAACTCGTCTCGACATTTCTTCATAAATAAGACTTGAGTTCTTCGGATTTTAGTAAACTTCCGTCTTTTGACTTATTCTTCGATAAATCTTCAGAATTGGTCTTGGACTTCCGTTCTTTTTCCACTCTTTATCTTTCGACTTCATCTTTCGTCTTTTTCTTCGATAAAAGCCCGTGAATGCCGTGTTTTCTCCACTTTTCACTTTTTCGTCCTAAATCACAACAAAAACACAACCCACGCATAATTCCGACATAAATGACGTAAAATACACGTTCTGGCTCGGTTATTATTGTAATTAAGTGGTAAAAGGGATGGGTGTTTTCACACCTATCATCCATGTTTAGTAAAAATAATGGGCTAGGCCCTTTTCTTGTCCCTAATTTCGTTGGTATGGGGCCCACATGGGGTAACCCGAACATATTATGTGTCTAATTAATAAGTGTGTTCTCATGTTCGTGTTTTACGTGTTTTGATTAGTTATCGATCGTGACTTAATATATTTATTCGTGTTCGTAATAAATATATATACATATGTAATATTAGTTCGTGATCAATTTACGATCATGATTTCATGTTCGTATGCTCGTGATTACACTTATTATTGGAATAATTATACGTTCCTGATTTCATGTTCGTATGCTCGTGATTATAATTATTATTGGAATAATTATCGTGTGTTCATACGTAGTAAATACTTATCGTGTTATACCACGTACGTAATACTAATAATTCTTGTACGTGAAACGTAAACGTGCTATAAAAGGAAAGTTCTAATCATGTATGTACGATCTTAAGGGTACTATTCATGGTAAAATCATGCGGGTTTTACAACTCTTCCCCCCTAAAAAGAATAATTCGTCCCCGAATTATAGATAACGTAAACTGAAAGAGAAACATACCCGGATCAAACTGAGAGGGTATGTAAGATAAATGAACGTGCAGGTGACATGGTAGAATGAACGTGGAACGTGACATGTCTTGAAAGGACATGGAACGTGACGTGAGTGAAAGGACATATCTAATTGATAAGAGAAAAACGGATAAGAAGTCCGGATGAACTTATCCGTTTCCAAGTGGCTTCCCTCTTGGAACGGTTCCTTCACAAGATCTTGACACAAATGATAAATCTTGGTCCTCCTGACCTTGACTTGAAATACGAAGAAGTTCTTGGTTATCAACGTAAGGTAGATTGATCGAGGGAATAAGAATTAACGTGTAAGGGCAACTGAAACGTTATCGTGCAAAGCACTCTAACTTAACTGATAATTAGCAACGATGCACGAGACATAAAGATACGTAGTACGTGAAAAATTTTGAACGTGATACGTGGAAAATTTTGAACGTGATACGTTAAAATTTTGAACGTGATACGTGGAAAATTTTGAAAGATGATACGTGAAAATTTTTGAACGTGATGCGTGGAGATATGGTGAGTGTAATTTGAGCAACCATATCGTGATCCATGATACGTGTAACATATCTTGATTGTGTAACATATTGTGAACATGGAATATAATGGCGGTAACGCCAAACGCTACACGGTGAGACGTGGAATATGACGTGAAACGTCTATCTGAGGATAGAGAGTTATACTAAACTTGGGTCTGGTCTCTCAAGTTCTTGCATAACTTCCCAGAATGAGAAAAAAAAATGAACGTAAAATCGTAAGCCAAGATACCATCATGAACGTGAATAATGTCATGAACGCGAGCGTGAAAGCAAGTCGTGGAATTAGAATGAAGACATGAAGTAAATAAAGAGCACAATTGCGAATCTTAGTCTGACCCGATGATTGAGGGATTGCCAAGTGATCGGATGAGACTTGGCTGGAACATGTCCGATCAATCTGTTGGTTCTGAAATCCTTGCGGATGTAAGGATTTTGCAGACTTGATCAAACTGTTTGCAATAACCCAGATAGCATTGTGCTTCTTCTGAGTTTGTGTTAATCTGGTAACCAAAATCCATGAAGATCTTGTCCCATTTCAATTCACAATTTCGGATGATGAAAAACATCCCAGTCTGTTGGTGTCCTATCTTAACCTGTTGGTATGTCAGGTACCTAGATATGAACGTCACTGTATCTTGCTTCGTAGAAACTCGATACATAGAAATTTGCGGAACTATGAGTCTCCAAATTTAGACTTCTCTTAGCGTATGGTTTTTTGGGCACCTAATGTAGTGTAGGGTTCTCATCTTTGCGCATAAGCTGAGTCATGGTAAGATTAACCATGCAAATCCATGTGATCCAGCGTGTCATTGTAATCAACCAGAATTGATATTGGAAATTTCCAGGGTAGAATTTCTCCTGTCATAGAATTTGTAACATGGTGCAAATATGGTCTTCCTGTTCTTCTCTAGACTTAGAGAAAATCAGGTTATCCTCAATGAAAACACTGATGAATTTGCTTATGAGTTCATGGAAACTCATTCTTATAATGCTGCTGGAGCATTGATGAGACTAATACAAAATCATAAATCTAACATGACCAAGTCGTGAACGAATAGCAGTCATGGACATGTCCTGCTCTTTCACTCGTCACTATTGGCATCATGATCATGAATCCGATCCTGGAAAGTGCTTAACACCCCAAATGAATCCGATCTTGTCAATACGTGGAGGAGAATAATGGTTATGAATGGTGATTTGTTTAAATCGACGGTAGTCGACACATAATCTCATGGTACCGTCCTTCTCTTTGTAGGTTCTTCTGGAATGTATGGGAAGATTTTGGAATACTCGTCTGGTTATGCGTAAAAGGAACTTCGGTGGTCATGTCTTAACTGACAGCTAAAAATTTTAGCAGTCATGGCTAACCAAGCACGTGCTTGTAAAGCATAGATAATTTGTATAGATTTTCCTGATGGAAAACCATGCTGAATGTATTCAGGATCCTGAACATCACTGTACATAATCATGAATCGTAGCATGGTATGTTGTTCGTAGTCCATAATTAGGATTAAATTTAACTCGCATCCGTCCGAGGTAATGCGTTCGCAGCTTGAATCTTATCATTAGGCTGAAGGAAAACCTTCATATACTTGGGGAATACGAATTCCGTCCTTCATGGTCATGAATATATGAAATATGGTGAAAGAAATGAATGTGTCATCGACAACGTGACAGTTCTCAATGATGCGCCTGTAATGGTACTGAAATTCTTGTGGCCTGATTAATACATGGCACAACAAAATGGATATACCCTTGGAGGGTACCCTGAATTTCTTAGAAATGTTCCATAATTGGACGTGAGTCATGTGTCTTGGAAATATAAGCATGACATATGTATCGACTAGTGTCTTGACATGTGTCTTCAGAAAGTATACGTGAGACATGTGTCTTGACTGATGTCTTGACATGTGTCTCGAGATGTGAAACAATAGAACTACAATATTAGGTTATTAGGCCAAAATTGGCGGATCGGTTGGACTACTGATCCTTTGTATTTCTTATCAAGTCCGTGGCCAGAGCTTTGGTTGCGATTGCTAGGATAGTTGCTGTCATAGTAGTTGTTACTATCGTCTTGTCTGTCAGTTCCATGTCGGTCATTCTCATGACTGTGATTCATGTAACTATTCAGCTGAGTGGCCGACTGGTATCGGTTTGCACTCATATGACTGAAACGATAACTGAATGACGTGTGACATGTAACTAAGAAATACGGACAATGATTCATGAAAATCGTCTGATGGTGAAGCATCTTCTCGTCCAATTGCTTTGCTCTGACGCCTTTGTCTTCGTCTTGTAGGATCTCCAGGTTGTGAACAGCATCCGCATCTCGTAGCGTCTCCAAACATCAGCAGCATCAACCTTTAGTAACATCTCCAAGTTATGAGCGGCATCGTCAATCTTGTAGAATCTCAGCAAGTGAACATACGCCTGAGATGATTTAGAATCGACTAGCGAATATTCGTGAAGTATTGCAAGTGAAATACACATGGATTAAGGTACGTGAAATACAGATGGAATACGGTACATGGAGTACACATGGAATGCACATGAAATGATCGGTATGGGGTCGATCATTTGTCATGGTTTTTAAAGGAAAAATAATCGTTTAAACGGTTACAAAGACCATCATGGTAACCTGGCAATGCCAGTATATATCTCATTCTGGTTGCATGGATAAATGTGGTTAAACGAATTTCAACGATGACTTTCCTGAAAGCATGATTAATGAAAACCAACCATGACCATCATGAAAGTAGAATTTACATGAATTCCAACAGTGTCTTGCATGAAAGTAAAATAACAAAAGAGACGTAAGACATTTTCACGTGAAGACGAAGTCATCATAAAGTAACATGGAACACCCAACATGAAGGAGTGTATAATATAATCAGCATGAAACTGAGTTTAACCATGACAGTATGAAAACATACTTGACATAAAAACATAGTAACTTATGAGGGGACATAAAAAAAATTATGCCAATAAATCATGAGAAAAATTTTATGCATGAAAAACAGTGCATGAATGCATGTTGTAGTTTATAAAACCTTTATATGTGCGAGGGGACGCCTATGGGTCGATCCCAAAACAAAAGACATGGCGAAGGGACGCCTATGGGTCGGTCCCAAAGTTAAAAGTTTCGATAAAAGCACATGCAACTAAATAGGGCCAGTCATGTACCAACCATTACTTAGTCATAATCCCTGCAACAATGATACATGAAACATAAATAAATGAAACTCATCTGTCAAAACTTATCAGAAAATTTTTTTATGTGACTAATTATGAACTACTGAGGTTCAATCCACATAGTCACAGTTCACGAGGAACATCATGCATGAAACCATGACACATAACTAAATATGAATGACGGTTGTCCATCCATATTAATAAAACAATATCGATGAAAAACATCAAGGTTAAAACCTCAAGGTGCTGAAAAAATCATGCTTAAAACAATAATGTGCTGAAGACATCAATACGTGGAATAACAAATGTTGGCTTAGGAAGCTCCTGGTAACTACCCACTAGTCACAGGTCGAGTTTTAGAGCCTACAGGTCGAAGCCTTGGCTCTGATACCATAATTGTAACACCCTATTTTAATAAATGGAATGTCACGCGTGATTATGGCGTGTCATCAAAGCATGCAAGGTAATATGTACTAAAACATACATGACCATAGTCTAAGGTAGCTCCCATCCTATGCGTGTCATCCAAATGCTCTAGTCTAACTTTAGGTACCTGCCGTTTTGGGACATGGAAAGGAAAGTAACGGCTGAGCATAACGCTCAGTGCACGGATATACAAGTAAAGCATGAATAATGTAAGCATTTAAGCATGAAACAGCGGAAGAAACTAAGTCCTGGATAACCTGGTTATATCTTTGTAAAATTGGTTTTATAGTTTGAAAAGCCTTATGTCTTAAAACTTTTTAACATATTTTACCATTAGCCAATATAGGTCATGAAATATCAGTGTGCATGAATACTTGGAGGGATGACCTCGTCATGCAAATTAGAGGGGCTGCCTCTAATTTAATATACTGGTTTTGGGTAGGAGGGATCAGCTCCTTGTGAAGGATGCAAGGCACACACCACATCCACCCTGAGTAATCTGCTGAAAACATGTAACTAGGATGCACCCATACACCCCACATGATAAATATAATAATATGGCCAAAAGCTGAAGGGACGCCAAGAGCAATCACTCCGTCGTGGGAAAGTCATAACACCAGTGCCTCTAGTGTTATGGTTCCTCCATATCTAGGTGAAACTGGTCATGTATGTATATGGCTTTAGGTATTCTAATTAAACATAAGCAATCAAACATATACACTTATACTATGGGAAAACAGTTGGCTGCATACGGGGAATCCTAATAAGGAAAAAATGTCCATACTGAAAGGACGGGAATCCGTACCTCATGTCCAGTGGACGAAGAAGACGAACGGAAGAGAGTCCTACTTCGCTATCACTAATGCTACATAAATACATACGTGTATAAGTATCTGATTACTGAATACGTAACTTGTTTTATATCATGTCTTAGCTTGTTTTATATGTTCATGTCATGTTTTACTGATTTAAGTTTTATACTGTGTTTATCGCATATTCCGTCTATTCTGATTAAGTATTACTTGTATTTCATGTATTATTATACTTGTTGTGTAATAATAAGTAACTTTCTAAAAATAGCAGGTTTCCTAAAATAGAAAGTTTCTAAAAATAAAAAGTTACCAAAAGTAGAAAGTTTCCAAAATAGAAAGTTTCCAAAAATAGAAAGTTTCCAATAATAGAATTACTGCTTAAAATAGATAAGTTTCTAAAAATAGAAAGTTTCCATAAATAGATTAGCTGCCTTAATTAAATAAGTTTCTAAAAATAGAAAGTTTCCATAAATAGATATAAGCTGGTTAAATAAGCTAATTATATAAGCTTAAGTGTTTTCTGATTATTATTCTAAGTCTTGTGATTATATAGTATAGTTTATTAATTATTACATGTAAATTAAATAGACTATAGGTTAAATGTATTTAATTAAATATAACATGATTTTAATTAAATAAGGTAAAATACTTAGGTTAAAACATGTATTATTATTTATTAATAATATAACCTAAGCCATGTTAATTAATTAATTATAGTCATGGTTTTAATAATTAATTAATTATAAAGTCTAATTGATATAAAATACTTAGGTTAAAATACATGAATTAATAATTAAATTAATAACCTAAGTCATGTAAATTAAATTAATCATGTTCATGCCTTAATTAATTTAATTTTAAGTCTTGTAAAAATAATATAACTTGTAAAAATAATAAACCTTGAAAAATGACTCATGAACCGGACCGTGTTTTTATTCTAAACATGTGTGAACCGGACCCGTGATTAAAACCCATGAACAGGACCCGAAACACCACCATACCCTGACCTAGGTCGGGGTTTCTTCCTCTTGCTGCTGTCGTGACAACATCATCACCAAACCGAGACCTTAAGGTCTCGGTGGTGTGAGTTTAAGCCAAGCCGAGACCCCCTTGGGCTCGGTTTAGGCGACGGCCAACAAACAAACACCCCTAAATCATCATATTAATTAAACCTCATGATCAAAACAACATGTTTATATATTGTTTTTAATTAGTAATAAAAAACATTCAAGATTTTATGTGATTAATAAATCAAAACATAAAAGAAGAGAGATTAAAGGTTATAGCAATCACGTGAATCAAAGAAGATGAAAACACTAACGATCCTTGCAATAAATCAAAGACTAAAATCTAACCGAATCACCCCTCCATGGTGATTATAAGTGGCGGCCAAAGAGGACAAAAGGAAGAGCAGGAAAAGTTTTAGGGTTTTAATTATTTTCTAGATTTTGTAAATATGAAACATGTTTTTTCCTCTTTTTCCATGTTTAGTAAAAATAATGGGCTAGGCCCTTTTCTTTCCCTAATTTCGTGGGTATGGGGCCCACATGGGGTAACCCGAACATTTTCCGTGTCTAATTAATAAGTGTGTTCTCGTGTTCGTGTTTTATGTGTTTTAATTAGTTATCGATCGTGACTTAATATATTTATTCGTGTTTGTAATAAATATATATAAATACGTAATATTAGTTCGTGATTAATTTACGTTCATGATTTCATGTTCGAATGCTCGTGATTACAAATATTATTGGAATAATTATGCGTTCCTGATTTCATGTTCGTATGCTCGTGATTATAATTATTATTGGAATAATTATCGTGTGTTCATACGTAGTAAATACTTATCGTGTTATAACACGTACGTAATACTAATAATTCTTGTACGTGAAACGTAAACGTGCTATAAAAGGAAAGTTCTAATCATGTACGTACGATCTTAAGGGTACTATTCATGGTAATATCATGCGGGGTTTACACTTATTTTACGACTATTTTTGAAAATTTTGATGAGCTTGGATGATTTTTGTTTTTGAAGGTTTAAGTTTAAACCGATGTTAGGAGACTTATATTTTGTCTTTAAGAAGTATAAGGAGTATTAGCAAGCGTAATCTCGACGGATGTCCAATATTTTATGTTTTATTGTCAATTGTTTGATGTTTGTCATTTTCGATGTTTTCCTTGTAATGACGTGTTAAGTCGAGTCAGGAGACGATATTATTATATCTGAGATACGTTTTAACTTTTTAGAAGTATTTTTATGAAACCCGAGCCTCGTGAATATTTTCAAAATTGACTAATAGTCATTTCCCGCTTTTTAGCTAACTATTTTTATTTTGGACCAACACTATATCAAATTGGCAAAACTAGCCATTGTACAACCATATAAAAGGTTTTCTCCACCTACATTTTCATATAGTTAATAAGATAACAAAAATCTTCTCCCTCCTCCCTCTCCCTTTTCTAGCCGTGACTATCAACACCACCATAAACCATTTTTCTTTCAACTTTTACTATGATCTAGCCAAAAATAAAACAAGACCCTATCTTAGAATTTTAAGGTGATTCTAATGATGTTAAAATCTCCAACATGCAAGAAGTTTGTATTTTTGTTAAGAATTAGGGTTGGTAGGTTAACTAGATGATCATGCATGTGTTATTTGGTGATGATCAAGTGATGATCAGGTTGTTTTTACTAAAAACTTGTTTTTTATTTTTGGTTTTTTGTTTTGATTATTGATACAAGTGTTAGGATTAAGATATGTTGTTATTAGGGGTTTAGGATGATGATAAAAGTGGTTGAAATTGATCAAAAGTATGATTTTATGTAAGATTTTAAGAGGTAAATTAGGGCAGTGGGTTCAAGGCTATTTTTGGATACCTTATGTTTTGAAAATGGTTAAAATATTAAGATAGAGATATGGAGATTTTGATTATCTTCGTTTTGACGTAAATTAGAGCTTCTAACTCCAAACGAGCGAGAAGTTATGATAGTTTGATTATTCGTGTACCGGGAGACTAGTATCGGCACAATATGTAGTTGTTGTCGATATTTGGATCGAATCTCGGGGACTATAGAATATGTTTTGAAATGATTCAAGGGCTGTCTTAAAGATTTAAACCCTAGGTTGTGAGTCTATTTTCAAAGCTAAGTGTCGGTTTTGTAAATTGAGTCGTTTATAGAAGTTAAAATGGTTGTATGAATCGATGACGTAAAACTGTCTGGCTTTTGTAGTACAAAGATGTGTCGGGCAGGGAGTCTTAGAAGTGAAATCTTTTGATAAAATTTTTGGAGGACTTTCTATAGATAGTAAGTGAGTTCCTCGAGTCGTTTCATAAACTTTTGACGTGATTAGGTGAGGTAAATGAGCTAGTACATTTGGTATGTGCCGGCAGTTTTTTATCGAGAGTATAGAGTAATAAAGTAAATTTGTAGAAGAGTATAATAGTATCACTTTTATCGTTTTCTTTCGACTTTTCTTTTAATTTATGATTTTGAGTTTGATGTTATCATGTATGGTTTATTACTCGAGTCTATTATTAATGAACACGACTTATTTGATAGGTTGCGGTTCTCGTGTTTGAAGGGCATCACTTATCATCGACGATCATCTCGCTAGGTCTCTTATACTAAGGTGAGTCTGTAGCCTCTCTTTTCATGCTAGCTACTAAATGTTTTAATACTTGTGAGGGGGATACATGCTATTTGAAAATAAATGAACACAAGTCATGATTAATTGTTTGGACCCGAATGTTGCCTATGTTGCCTTGAATTATATTAAGTACCTTGTTGCTAAAGACCCTAATTTCATGAACCGTTAACTATGTTCTGACTTGATGTTGTGAGTTGGGAATAGCCGCTTATTCAAATGGTAGTACTACTGGGTTAACCACCCTATCTAAGACCAGGGCATTACGTTGAGTAACCTCTGGGAAGGATAATTTACAAGAATGAGATTTGGGTATATATCTAGCAACTAATACCCTAGAGGGGCAATGGTTTTATCTAGTCATGCTGGCATTTGGCGTGGGTGACTAATTGGTTAAGGGGTCGGTGTCATGAGCTTAAATACAATGAGTTTCCTTGATATAGATTGTGTGCACGAAAATTCTATAAAATGATTATGATTGATTTTCTTCTTGTGTTCAAATGTGATTTGTTAAACCTCAGGAGTCGCTCAACATTATTGTTGACTCGTTTAAGCATGTGTTTTAGGTAATCGAAGGTGATTGATGGTGGAGCATTTCTGTGGATTTTGTGGGTTTGCTTTTGAAGTCTAGTGGTCTAAAACAATTTCTACCCTTTCACTGTTGAACAATTTGTCTAATGTTTCTGTACTGTACTAAAACTTGTTGGTTTGATGGTCGAGATCCGTGGGGACTAAACGCTTTACCCTGATGTTGTTTTGGTACATTATGGGATGAAAATTATGTTTTAGACGATGCATGAAATCTTGTTTATATTTTATGTGTAAACGTCTCATTTTGAATCGTTCAATATACCTTGTGTGATGATACTTGTGTTTAGCACCCAATTGTGTATTTCCGCTGCGCAATATAAATTGGGGGTGTTAAAAATAATAATGATAATAATACTAATTATTATTATTATTATTTTAATACTAATATATTTTCAAATATACTCCTTTATTGAAGATCTCATGTAAGACGATAACATTACAACTCATCCGTTGAACATCTCATGTAAAACGATATCATGTATAATCGATTCAACATCTCATGTACAACGATAACATCTCGAATCATCTATTCAACATCTCACGTACAAGATAGAATCTCATATGAAACTCATCTATTGAACATCTCATGTAAAACGATAACATATAGAGTACTTTGTTGAACATCTCAGGTTAAGCGGTAACATCTCGATCCGTTAAACATCTCATGGAAAATGATAACATTTACAATACTTCGTTCAACATCTCAAGTAAAACAATAACATCTAGACTCGTCTGTTAAACATATCATGATACACGACATCACATTGACTCCTTTAATTGAATACCTCGTGTACGAAAATACCATCTCGTCTACTTCTTTTACATCTCATTTATAACAATATCTCATATACTCCTCCGTTTAACATCTCATGTACATCGATATCACATCAAATCGTCCATTGAACATCACCGAATCAAACTCATTCGGTCTCGTCTAGTAATCGATCATTCTTCCTTCTTGAACTAAACCAACTAAAGGTCCCTACTGGATTGGACCATTCACAACTTTAACTAGTACAAGGTTACTATATTACCGTCTAACCCTACATATGTCTTGTTAGGAATTAGTCATTTGGACAATTATGGCTTGCTTATTAGTCCGAAACATGGGACATGTAACTGAACAAAAATGTTTGGTCTACGGATGGTTCGATTTAGTACGGTCCCGTCTTCAATCCGATCCAACAAACCATAGTGGTCGATTTTGCTATAAACATCGCGTGTACAATGATATCACATCGGCTCCTCCGTTGGACATCTCATGTATAACGATATCACATCTACTCTACCGTTTAACATCGCATTTATAGCGATACCACATTGATGTGACCTCAATTATACACGGTCTCATCGTCCAAATCTTGCTTAAAGTGTCATAAAATACCATAAAATATGCGTGTGTTTGTTCATTAGGTATTTTAGGTACGAATATCGTGAATTCAACAAAAGATAACAAGAATCAACCAAAAACGAACACGGGAAACGAAGCCGCACAAAGAACCGGACTCGAACAATGAATTTCCAAAGAAGTCCTTAAAGTTTGAAGATTTGTCAAGATTGGTCCCTAAAGAATGGAGTACTTGTCACTTAATACCCTTGTAAATCTTATATATTACATTTAGGTCCTTTAAGTTTCAAGAAATGTCAAAACAAGCCCTTGAAGAATGCCACAAATACACAAAAGGCCCTTGTTCAAAGATTAAAAGTTTATGGTGCCAAAAGTGACAAGTATGTCAAAGTACATTACAAAGGAAAATTTGATTGATGTTGTTTGAAACTTAATTGAATATCTATTAGGAGTACAGGGACTAAACCCGCCAAACTCAATACCCAAACCTACTTTTGACCCAACATAAACCCACCAGCCAACCAAACAAGCCTAACCATCCCCTCCTACCCGACCTAGGTCAACACCCTAGTCAAAACCCCACTATACTTGAAAAATTCTAAACGAGATTTTTTATTATAATCCTTGGTGGAAAACACCACTGTATACATCAAACCTCATCATCAACCCCTTAATCCCCCTAGAACCCTAATTTACTAAACCCCTAATCACTATATAATCATCATTCACCTTTTCCAGATATTTGATTCAGCCCACTCCTAACATAACCTCACACCCAGAAAATGACCTTACCTCCTCTTGTCCCCTCCCCTGCCACACGCCCTTGACACTTTTGACTAAATCAATGGCTCTTATACTTTTCTTGTTCCCAAAGGATAGATAAACGTTCAAGATCGATTCTACCACTGATGGCATCATATGGGACTGTTATGATGAATCTCGAAGGAAATTAAAAAAGAGGAATCACTCAAGCATATTCTGAATTCAACAAGGGCACTTTAGGGTTTTTCTAGTTAGGGTTTTTCTTTTCTAGATCTTTCTATAGTGTAGTATAAAAGAGGGTGGCATGTACCCCTTTTAATTTGTTCCAACTTTTCTTGTAATTTTCTTTTTAAGAAATAAAATAGTTAAAGTTTTGTTAAAAAAATCTTTGCAAGGATCGTTGAGTTCCATTTTTCATTATTTGTCTTAGAGTAATCATTTTATTTTATGCATGTTTAGTGTAAGTTCTTATCAAAATTATGTTTTGTTCAAATAATTATTTTTGGCAGAAAAGAATTTTGAGATCCATTGTTTATCAAGTTTGGTGAAAATTTAACTGACACTTAAAGATTCCACAGGCTTGATAAGATGTGTTATTTTTTTAGTTGGTTACTCATTGGATTCACTAAAGCCGTTTTCAAGATTTTTTTTAGAAAGATTCTTCAACATCTTGCAAGCCCTTGTTTTCTGTTTTTGTTTCACTGTAACCAAGGCTTCAACAGCTTGATTGACACCAAGCCATTGGTGTTTTGGCATTTGTTAGTTGTTTTTTTTGTGTGCAGGATACTAAGGAGTGTCAACAATTGGAGTTCTTAACTTGTGAAGATATTGTCCACCATCTTTCCTTCATCACAACAACTTCTTTCATCAACCCTAAAGCTCATTTTAACTTGATGGCGAAGGCATCAGCATGCCTTTGTGTACCTTGGATCTAAGGTACACAAGGTAATTTAGAGATTGAACCCTATTTCTTGTACAAAATTGAGATTTTTGGTTTTGTGGAATTTATGCTTGTGTGCATGTTCAGTGGTTTGTTTATGATTTCTTGTTGGTTAAATACATGTTCTAGATAGTTTAAGCTAGGTTTGTAATTGATTTGTTTGCAAAATCTTTGAAAAGTTCATTTTTTGTTTGTTAGAGGGGTGTTTGGGTAATTTGAGTTCTAGCCTTTAGGTGACACATAGGTTAGCTTACTTTGCCAAAACATACTTCTTGTTGGTTGTTAGTGTTAGGGTAAGAATTAGTTTGGCTATTTAAAAGGTAATGTAAATTTTGCAAGATTCTCACGAAAGTGTAAAAAAATCAGCAAACCATCAATCTACCAACAGTAGGTTATTAGTGTTTCTATAAGGTGTTTTGTTGAGTGAAAATTGGTTCATAGTTGCTTAGTAAGGTACCATAGGATTGGTAGTTGTTGGTTTTAAGTTAGGCTTATTTTTCATCTAGGTACACAAGCTCAAAATCCACCAAAGTGCATTTGCATCAGCAAAGTGCACATTCTGTCCACAATCTGCCAACAGGATGCTGATTTGGTTTGGATTTTGTTGGGAATTATTTGTAAAGTATCAAGTACCATTAGTGCAAGTACAAGTACTGTTAGTGTTGGCAAGTACCGTTAGTGTTAACGTGGTACATAGCAAGTACTGTTAGTTATAATGTAAGTATTGCTATATTGATTAAGACGAATATATATTTAGAAAGGATATGTCATAGTTATAGTTAGAATATATCCTATGTGATATACTTAATAGTTTAGAATATTGATAATATATCGTATGTGATATACTTATCATAATTGAATATTCTAGGGTTCCTTACACTATAAAAGGAACATAGCTATGATGAGTTTATGGTACCTCACTGAGAAGTCGATTAATAGAAGATCGAATAGTTAAAAGTAATTATGTTCTTCTTTGCTTTATAAGTTAGATTACGCATAACTTATTTGGTTGAGTAAGAGTTCTCAAGTGCTCTAGTTTGATTACAAAATTCTTAACAGAATATAGATCTATTCAAAGGGATAAACAAGTGGTATCAGAGCTTGTTGAGAAAATCTGAATAAGAAGAACACAACCCTAAATATCCACTCACACAAATTGAATGTCTCAATCCGGTGAAAATCCTCACTTGGAAGATATTCCAATTCCTGATCCCATACCACATGGACAACCCCAAATTGTGCATCCTGCACCTCTGATTCCACCTGCACAAGGTGCTGAAACTATAGATGTTGTAGCTACTCATACAACTACACCTTCTTCCCATACACTTTCTGCTGTGAAACTCCCTGTTCTAAAAAGTGATAACTATGAGACATAGGCAATGCAGATGGAACATTACTTGAATCACACGGATCACACTCTGTGGGAGGTTATCAAGAATGGAAATACTCCTAAGAAGTTGTATTGGTTACTTGATTGTAGATGTTATGCTTTGCCTTCTGTCACTGCTGAAGAGGTAGAAGCAAAGATCAGAGAAAGAAAGGCCAGAACTGCTTTAGCTATGGCACTTTTATAAGACATTTTACCTAGCTTTCATCACTTTAAGGATGAAAAGACTATGTGGGCAGCTATCAAGCTTGGATTTGGAGGCAATGACAAGTCTAGGAAGATGAAAAAGAGTGTTTTGAAACAAGAATTTGATATCTTCTCAATATCCAGTAGAGAAGGAATCCATAGTGGTTATGGAAGGTTCAGTAAATTGCTCATTCAATTAGCAGTTCATGGACTAGTAATTCCTCATGAAGAAGCTAACCTAAAATTCTTGAGAAGTTTTCCACAAGTAGGGAAAGTGATAGACATGCACTTCATCACAAAGGATGATCTGGATGTGACTCCTTTTGATCATCTCTATAACAATCTTAGAGTTTATGAGATGGATGTTAAAGGCATTGAAGTAACCAAAGCAGCAGCAGCAACACCCAAGTCTAACTTGGCTTTTGTGTCAGAAGGAAGCAGCGGTACATACTCACAAAGTACCACCAGTGGATCTAGTAGCGGTACTTACTTCAAAAATACCGCTGGAGGACTAACTAGCAGTAATTATTCTCAAGGTACTGAAGGCAGTCCATTAATGTCCCAGAATCTTCAGGGAAGATCATCATCATTGTTTAGTGACAATGATACCTTCTCATTCTTTTCTGGACAAGACAACAGACCAAGGTTGACTCTCAATGACATAATCCAAATGGATCATGCTGACATTAAAGAGATGGATCTTAAATGGCAAGCTTTTATGGTCTCTATTAGATCCAATAGACTCTACAAAAGGACTAGAAAGAAGATGAATGTTGATCCTAATGAACCATTAGGATATGACATATCCAAACTTTAGTGCTACAACTGTAGAAGGAATAGACACTTTGCAAGGGAGTGTGCAATAGGGATAAGGCTGAAGGAAGCAGTCAGAAGTCCAAGAAAAGCTATAGAACCAGCCCAAGTGTCTCTGAAAGCTTTCCAAAAAGAGATAGCAAAAGTCCCAAAGGAACTAAAGCATTGGTTATAGTAGATGGAGTGGTTAACTGAACTGAAGAGGAAGAAGAAGAGCTTGGGTTGATGGCTCTCTCTCATGAAGATACTGAGGTACATCCTTGTTCTAAATATTGCGTTCTTAACTTTAATAGTCTAAAAGTAGAACTTGATGAACAATATCAAAAAGTAAACACATGTACTGTAGAAGCAAATGCTTTTAAACAAGGTGCTGCTAAGTTAGAAGCAAATATAGTTTTGTATAAAAAGGGTCGGCAAAACTATAAAGAAAAAATAATTAGAATTTCAACTCTTCAAATGAGAGAAAAAGACGTGGCTATTAAAGCTTTTGAAAACCAACTAATGAAAATAACAACACAAAATGAAGTTTTAAAAGCTAGTCTTTTTAATGAAAGAGAAGTGATTAATTAATGGAAAAAATCCTAAAAGGA
Organism: Glebionis coronaria; assembly: GCA_025667525.1. Classification (NCBI taxonomy): domain Eukaryota; kingdom Viridiplantae; phylum Streptophyta; class Magnoliopsida; order Asterales; family Asteraceae; genus Glebionis; species Glebionis coronaria. The sequence continues at coordinate 136,516,734 of CM046876.1, forward strand.
ATGGATAAGCTGATTAATTCACAAATTGGGTATCATGATAAAATAGACCTAGGATATATGGAGGACCAACCTGGGATAACCCTAACTGACAAGGACTTATCAAAGGGGATTTTTGATAGTTCTAATGAGTCAGTTGATACTCCAGAAAATGATAGGTATGCTGATAGAATGAAGGCAGTTCCTCCACCTTTATCATGAATTTTCATGCCCCCCAATAATGATATAGGCTTAGAGTTCGATAAATCAAAAGCTGGTGTTGACAATAAGTCTAATGATTCAGAGTCAAACTCTAGTACCTTGACCCAAGATAAGCCTATTGTGACCCAAAATATTATTTATCCACCTTTGATGAGCACCTTTATGCCTGAAGGACATGTGCATACAATTAGTTCTGCTCCCAAGCAGGTGAAATCTCCTAGTAAGGCATTGGATAATAATACAAAACATCATAGTAATACCAAAAGGGGTGGGCTAGGTTTTAAGAACACTAAGTAATAACAACCTTTTAGGTCTTCTTTGAGAATAAAAGGATGTTATGTTTGTGGTAGTCTAAATCACTTTACCAAAGACTTTGTTCCAACAGCAGTACTTATGAAACAAGGTCTAGTACGTTTGAAGTCTAGCAAGACAATTACCGGAAAGCCTAGAACTGCAAGTACTGCTAGACCAAAATCAAATACTGCTGGTCAAAAGTCAAACAAACCATTGTCCCACAAATCTTCTAGGAGTTTATTTGAGATTCTAAAAACACCTAGAAGTAAGCCTCAAAACAAACTAGTGCAAATGTGGGTTCCTAAAGGACAAACATCATGTGTTCAACCTAGTACTACCAAAATAGTACTTAAGTCAAAGAAGCCTATGTACAAAGTGTCACCTTATGTTTTTGACTATATTACTAGAACCATGAAATATAAGAGTGTGTGTAATCTTACTAGAAAGCCTACTTATCAAACTCTTAAGTATGTAGGTCCCACAAGATCCGAGCCAAATGTGGCTTGGGTCCCTGTTAAAAACTAATTAGTTTTGTGTATGTGCATGGGCATCTAATTGATGAATTGAAAGACAAATGTATTGTAGATAGTGGATGCTCAAGGCACATGACACGGAACAGAGATTTACTTGCTAAATTTGAAGAATTTAGAGGTGGACCAGTAGCCTTTGGTGGAAGTAAAGGCAGGATTACTGGAAAAGGAAAAATCAACATAGGAAAGTTGGAATTTGAAGATGTATTCTTTGTGAAAGAACTGAATGAGTTCAATCTCTTCTCCGTATCACAGATGTGTGATAAAAATAACAAGTTTCTTTTTACAGATACATACTGCTTGGTACTCTCCAAAGACTTTGAGATGCCAAAGGAATCCCAAGTACTGCTTAAGGTACCCAGGCAAGAAAATATGTACACCTTCAATCTTCATACTATTACTCAAACAGGTGGCATTAAATGTTTGTTAGCTAAAGCTTCTAATGATGAGTCTAATTTATGGCATAGGAGGTTAGGTCATGTGAATTTTAAGAACCAAAATAAATTGGTTAATGGTAATTTGGTTAGACGGTAACAAATCTTGTTAATGCAAAGCAATGCCTAAAAACATTGTTAGTATTAATTAATCTTTCTTAGTTTTGATCACGACAAATTACAAAGACATTTATTGTCAAACATAATCATAAAACGAATTATCTAACAAAAATTATCATCAAGGTAATAATCATTACACTAACATATCTTAATCAGGTTTAGTGATCATAAAAGTTATTAGCCTTAAAACTCACTTTTGTCAAATGTAACAAAAGATTTTTAATAAACTTTATTTTTAAGAAAATGTTGTATTAAAATGAAAATGTAAATTTGAATATGGCATATTCCAAATGCCATAAGAATATCCTTTGAAGGTTTAAACAACCTCAGATATTTCAAATTCACTAAAAGACAAAAAGGAGTGGAGTCTACTCCCCGCGGTTCCTTAAGTGCCTACGCGGTTCCCTATCAATAAGGAATCGCCTGGGTAGATACCGCCCCCAGATAGGCGTTGGGATTTGTCTTCTATAAATAGTGGATAAAATCTGCGTTTTCAATAACCCTTTTTAGACATCTCTTTCAGCCTTCTTTCTCCTATCTAATCCTAGTCATTTGTAAATGATCACTTAATGTGTTAAGTATGTTTACTCATGATTATCCTCTTGATCTCCTTCTTTACCTTGTCCAAAGAGAAGAGCACTCACACACTTGTGATGTGATTAAAGATGAAGCTTTGATGAAGATCACCTTCTCCTAAAGATCTAGTCATGTTCATTATTTGTTTATTTGTGTCTTGTGTAGATCCAATATATTTGTGAATAGTTGGGCTAGTTGTGTTCATCCAAGCTATTTGTGAATACTTGGATTAGAGTTGTGTAAATCCTTTGCACATGTGTGTGCTTGGATTTGTGTCGTGTAGATCCAAGCTATATGCGTGTACTTGGATATGTTTAGTTGAGTTGTAATAAGTTATGTTAGTTATCACTAAACTATAAAGTGATGTGGTTATGTCTTGTGAGTTTTCACTAAACTATTAAAGTGATGTGTAGTTGTGTTGTGTGAAGTTCTTACTTAGCTTCAAAGTGAAGAGTCGTGAAGATTGGTTCTAGCTTTGGATTAGAACTCGACATCTAGCCTTGTGTCGGAAAATGATGAAGTAGGCAATGTTGTGAAGATTGGTTCTAGCTTTAGATTAGAACTCGACATCTAGCCTTGTTTCATAAAATGGTTAAGTGGGCGACGTTGGGTAGATTGGTCCAAGCTAAGATTAGGACTCGACATTTAGCTTAGTGTCGTAAAATAATGTAAGCGACGTTGTAAGGTTTTCTCCGCCAATAAGGGAGCTTATGGATATAGTGGAAATCTCGAGTAAGGTGTACTCGAGGAGTGGAGTAGGAACGAGGATAGAGCCTCATTGCCGAACCACTATAAATCTTGGTGTCTTCCTACTAGGTTGTGTCTTTCCTTACTCATTACGTACATTCATTATCATTATACTTACTACACATTGTTAATGCATTAGAATTGAACCTAATCATTATGCAACTAGATTTCAAGTAAAAGATAGTTTTGTGCACTCACCTAATTGAAAGGAATTTTAATTAGGAGATAAACTGATGAGAAACTATTCAACCCCCCTTCTTGTTTCTACAATTGATATCAGAGCGATGGTGACACAAGATCTTTGAAGTATATTGTACTTTAAAACTTGGATCGATCCATTTTCTCCTCTAATTAAAAGGTTAAGTTGTACTAAAGTTTTTCTTTGGTCAAAACTATTTTTTGTTGAAAATAAGCCTTTTAAGTTGATAATATTGCATCTCATTTAGATTAGTAGTATTAATGCATCTTAGATTTACTCTTGAAATGTATCTACTAATTTGCATCTTGTTATGTGTAGGTACTGATGAAGATAAATCATTCTATTGAATGTGGATTGAGTTACTTACACTTGTAGAAGACTCATCTTCTTTGATTTCCAACATCTTTGAATGATGATATCAAGATGGGTAGGAGTGATACTAGTCCTTAAAGACTTATTAGTCACTATTAGTCATTGTGGGGCTTTGCATTGGTTCCTTGAAAGCTTGGAATGCAATTTGTGGCCATGGTACGTTTTTGTTCTTCCACACGCCCTATTGATCATTCTTTTGATAATTATTTGACTATATGCTTGTTCTTGGCATCCTTGCCTTGACATTTATTTATGGTTCGTGATTCTTTTCTTTTTCCCTTTTAAACCTTCATTTCTTGGATACTGGACTCACTATGGAGATGTAGGGTGAGTTAGTAGAAGCTTAAAGTATCAAGCATGATTTCCATGGTTTGCATCCTTACGGTTAGTAGGCCCAATATCATGTGTAACTTGTGCAATTAAGCTCATCTCTAGGATGATTAGTGAATCCCTTGAGATACCAAACTACTTCATTAAGTTGTAGGTGGATTTTACACATTTGGAATTGAAATATTCCAAGGATATTGTATTTGTTAATCCTAGCAATAATTATCCAATCATGTGGGAGAGAAAGTGAATCTATACTTTGCTCATTGATAAGACTACTCTTAGAAATGATCTTATTCTATGCTTCAAAATTGCTTGGTATAATTCATTACCAAAGCCGTTTAGACTTTCGCCGGAAAGGCACGTCTTAATCAACTATATATGACACAAGCTATTCGTCTCCTTGATTAGAAGAATGTTATTTGTCTCTTGAGCAATGTTCTTGGTCTTGATTCACTTCCCTTGACTGCTCTCCCCTCTGCTTCTTTGCTACGAGTAGTCAGTGTTCGTTTCGGTCTTTTGGTGTCTCGATTTAACTCTTAATCCTTCAATAAAGCATTATTGCCTAGTGTTGTGGTTGTCCAATGATATCCTAAAAGGTTTAATATATACTTTTAAGTAATTTAAAATTTTTGGTTTTCAAAAATTATTTGTTTTTCTTTGATAAAAACTAGCCACTGTAGGCGGTTCCTTATCTGGCGCGGTTCCAATGTGCGGTTCCTTATCGATAAGGAACCGCGGGCAGAATCTTTGCTAAGGCGCCAGTTTTATTAAAATAACCCTTTCAAACAAAACCCTCTCTCTCCTTCACACACACAGCCGACGAAAAAACCCAGTTTTCTACCATTGTTGTTTTTCCAAAACATTCAATTACTCAAGACTAATTGATTTCAATTTGTGGGTTTCACTCATCCTTCATCAAAGATCAATTATCTGTAAGTCATTTTTTCAATTTCATCTAATTTGTTCTCGAGTTCATACATTCATAATTAGGGTTTTTAAAATTGACATTGAATTAGAACCTTACTAGGAATAAGAGTTGACATAGTATTGTTACTATGATTCCTTAGGTTCATATTCATTGAGATTTCACTAAAACCCATTTGTAGAAGAAATCCGAATTTTGACTAAATAGTTTTGGTTGATTGATGGAATTGATATGAATCCATGAACAAGTTGGTACTGGCATTGTTAAATTCTTACCTAAAAACCTTGTTTTGAAAAACCAATGTTCAAGTTCATTATTGATCCTACACGGTCAATGTGTCATTTTTAATGATTAAATAAGTACATTGTGAATATGAGAATGGTAAGGATTAAACATTGGTTTGTCAAAAGAATTATGAAACACATTCCCATCTTCTTTGATTTTTGGTTTATATGTAACATATGAGTAATTGGGGAAATATGTTTGTATATTATTTTTAGGTACTATCATGACTTCAGGATATCAAAATGACCACCTACTTACTAGAAGATACATGCCTAATCTTTCCTTGTTAAATCAAACTCGCTCTACTCAAAACACTTATCATAATCTTGAATCTCGTTGTTTCCATGAAGGACGTATTGTTCCTTCTAACTTTCTTAGACATGACTTCATTCGATTCATGTTCAATACCATTGGCTTTGATTATTTGCTTGATATAGATAAGCCAATCTTTCCTTCTTTCCTCATGGAATTCTTTAACTCGTTCAAACTAATGTGCATTAACAATGGTCTATCTATAATATTTTCCATCAAGGGGAAAACCTTTGTGTATACTCTTAAGGAATTTGGTGAGATTCTCAGAGTTCCATACGAAGGTCAATGTAGGTTCACCGATGCTTGGGGTTAAAACCACTTAGAATCAGCCCCTATTGATGTTCATTATGTGAATAAGATTCCTTTGGCTCCGGCCATCTCTCGTGCCCTTGCTACACCTCGTGAACATCCTATTCTTGGTAATTTTGAAGGAGAATTTCGTGCTCTCATTCATTGGGAATTACTGTCTAGTGATCTTAGTGATTTTATGATCCATTGGGCCGAAACCATTAGGGAAAATGCAATGTGTTTGGATGGTGATCACAATTATGTGCCCGCTTGTCTTGCACATATGTTGTATTGTGTTTCTACCACCACTCCTTGCAAACTTGCATTTTTCATAGCTAGATGAATAAGATTTGTTCTCAATGGATCTCGATCTACTCTTCCTTATGCCATGATTCTCTCACGGCTTCTTAAGAGAGTTATTCTTGTCTTTCCTCCTCTAATCCTTCATCTTTTCACTCTGTGGATCGAGTCATGCTTCCTATTGAAGGGAATGTCTCTTCTATTCCCACGCATGATTCAAATGAAGATGAAAGTTTCTCTCAAGACAATTCTATCATTCCTTGTTATGACTTGTCATCATCTATCTCTCAATTTTCTTCACTAGACATCGATTCAGACTATCAGTATTGTCTCAATCTTCATCTTCAAGATCGAATCAGAAGTGAATCAAGGCAAGGAGGAAATGCTCATAGAAAAATGATATATACCACTCTTGTGTAACACCCCCAAATTTACACAATTCAATACAGCGGAAGACTCGTTGGTGTTACGGGATAGCACATTACTCACATCATAGACAACGCATAAAAATCGCGTCGTTTAATAATAAAAGCATTTCCATTCATAAGTATCAAAGTTACATAGGTCCCAAGTCATATTATTTCTTACAAAGTTTTAAAAAGTATTTGAATGGAAATTATTGTTTAAGTGCGGGCCATGAATTCTTGTCGTCTTCCCAAGAATTACCTTCAAGTACCTGAGATAAAACATGTTAAAAGAAAAGGTCAGCGATAACGCCGAGTGAATTCATAGAGTTTAATAAAATCCATCAATATAACATCGGTATAAAATTATTACCGAAAATCATTTTGTACAAATCATTGTAATAGGCCATAAAATAGCCAAAATCATTTTATACAATTCTTTATCAAAATCATAATATAGGCTTTCGCCTTTAAAATCATTATACGAACCATTGTCGTTAAAAACATCATAGAATATGTTTTATAATGTTGTAGAAATCGTTATATGAATATGGTTATGAAAAACCAAAACACGAACATAATATCAATAGTATGACCCCGTATTGCTAGTCAGGCAATACATCGTAATTCGGTGCGTATAGCAGTATTTCGTTAATCGGATTATTATAAGCCGCATGACATTGTTACCTTACTACAACAAACAACGGGTAGCTAGCCCGAAACTCATTTGCCCATCTAAATTAGCGTGTCGTCACAAAGGTCACGCTATGTAAATCTTCTCATACATAAATTCGCTTACCAATCAATGTGGCACGACGGGGATCAACCGTCAAGGCACGAACTGGGGTGATCATCCCCAAATAGTACTATTATATGAACAAGCGTCTACTTAATCCCGGTAGTTCATAATTCATGCTAATGGGACTTTTAGTGACATAACCTAACTTTAATAATCCATTTTATTGCATACATCGGGTCATATTAATCGGGTCATACAATCATTCGGTTTCAAATCAATAAACAAACAATCGGGACAAATGGTGTCCTATTTTATCAAAACTAACATGTTATCTCCCTCGCGGGTTTATAAAACATTTCATAAAAACATTTAAAAGAGTGCGAGGCTATGAACTCACGTTGATGTGGGAAAGCGGGTTATCGGCAATTCGGATGTACGGTACGTGCTTCAATCACGGAAAACTAGAAAAATAATACTCGTCTTAGAATTTTGTCCAATGACTTTATAAAAATAACAATTATGTATATATATGATGAATTTATAAATATGATGATGATCAAGTGGGTTTATACATCTTTACTTATTTATTATAGTGTTTATGTGTTGGTAATTTTCAAGACTAGTTACACTAGTTCAACTTGTTTACATTTTAAAGCCCAATGGGCCTATTACAAGCCCAATACTATTCATTAGCCCAATTATACTTTTATTATCAGTATTTATACTTTTTATGTTGGGCCCAAATGGGTTAAGCCGAATAAATAAGTTTATAAGTATTTTACCAAATTAGTCGGGTTTATTGTCCATTAAGGCTACTTTGGCCCGTTAATGTCTATATGTTGTAAAGCTAGGGTTTTATCGATTTTTACTTTTTATATATGTTTATATATCAGTATGTGAGTTTATAAAAGTTTACATTAGACGGGTCCAACAGTCTAAGTTTTATTTAACAAAAACGTTAATCCTTCGGTTTTAGCCGAAAAGACGTAAAACTTAGTATATAGTTTTTATAACTTATAAAACTTACCAAACTACCATTTTTATATAATGTCCATTCATTTATCCTTATGCATTTTTATATAAATTAAATATATAAGTTAGTGGGTTTTAATTCACATTTTATACTATATTTATTTGAGTGCTTATATAATAATATTAAACTTTAATTTCACAAGATCATAAACTACATGTAGATAGAACCCCAAATTTTTATCACAGAAACTACATGATATGTGCTTAATTTTGTTCCTTTATAGCTACTGATGAATTATCCTCTAAGCATTTTATAAAATTCGTCCAAAACAGTGTACTCAGATTTGCACTCTAAACTTGTTTTGATCATATCTCACTCATTTTTATGATTCCATTGCATGACCAACTCTCACATGTGTACAAGTCCTAATAATTACTGTATATTGATTCAACTATACCATTTTATCAGTTTAACATAAAGTTCTTTACTGTTTTTATACAGCCAACTATTTTAAGCATGATTTAACCATTTTTACATATAGTTTCAATCTTTTTTAACCAAATCTATCCACACCAAATCCCCACATAATATTTTGATCATCATTCATTATCATATACATATACATAAATAAAGAAAATACAAGATTACATATTCAAAATAACAAGATGATATGGAGAAATAATCTCTATACCACCAAGATGATGAAAAGATGGGATTTTGATGAACAAGGCTTGGTTCCTTGTTACCAAATCTTCAACTTTAGCAAGGCAACTTCTTGAGTCCTTCAAATGGATGAACACCTCCATGAAATCAGCCCTAAACTCCTTCTTTAAAATCAGCCCAAAGACATCCATGAAAACTCCTTTTCACATGTTAAGATCACCTCCAATCTTTAAATCTTCAAAGGATTTTCATCTTGTGCAAGTTAAACACATGATTCATGGTTGAATTGATGATCAAATGGGGTGTTTTTGGATGATATGGGATGGACATGGGTGGTAGAGAGAGAGATATTGTGTGTGTTTTCCTTGTTTGCATGTAGAAAAGTAGTTTATGGTAGCTAGTTGTAAGTCTTGGTGGTTTTTGATAAACCAAGTGGACAAGTGTCCATCACTTGGTAAATTTTTGACAACTTAGATCTTATGAGCTTGTGTTGGAAGCCATATGTTATGGGGGTGGGCAAGTGTAAACTTGTCTCATACCCATTAATTTACAGGTACTCCTCGATTCTATTTTCCTCGATTTACGTGCCCTCGGGTCATTTTACGAAAAACGTTTTTATAAATTGTGAATCAATGGCACAAAACGAATCAAATAAAAATTGTGTCATAAAAAACGGAGTTAAAAAACGTAAATACGTAAACCTAGGGTTTCCGGTTTAGTCGTAAAGGACGATAAATTATGAACGTAAGTCCTAATCTCTTCACGTAAATTTGTGAGTTTATGAACCAACACAAATTTAAAATCCCAAAATAATATTCACGGATAAATTTATTTCCTGAACTGTCAGACTGTCACCAAAGACGGTGTATGTAAACGTAAACACGTAACGTAGAATCCTCCGGTTTAGACGTAGTCGATGCTACTTCAAGATGTAAACCCAAATTTCTTCCCGAAAATGAGTGAGTTCATAATATAACATTAAAATAATGTTTTCAAATAATAATTGAGAATAAAATATCAATCATAAATTGACGGATTGTCACATCTTGTGTGACTAAAATGTGTGTAAACATGTTTGGATTGTTGAACTTTATCTCCTTTATCTTTATTCTTAGGATGTTTTGTATTCTTTAACTAACAATTTGTGTTTGGATTATCTAGTATTTTAATCCTAATTATCCATGGTATCGATATTTCGATTTGCATGGCTCTGTGCATCTTGTTTGTTAGATAGCCTGCTAGTTTTTTATTATTAGTTCACTGTGGCTTGATAAACCTTGGTATAAAATCTGGGCTAAAAGTTTAATAAAGTGCTATTTTTGAACACCTCTGGTCGCGGTTCTATATCAAACCCGCGGTTCCTTAGCGATAAGGAACCACAGACCTACGTAAGGAACCGCCTAGTACTATTTTAACAGAATCTTTGCTTTACACAGTTTTCTTTAATCTGTGTAAAACTTTGATAATACTTTGCAAAAACCTGCACTTTCCTAATCTAGGCTACCTAATTTCATTGTTCACATAAAATGATTTTAACCTGTTACTAGTTTGGATCATCCTTTCTCTTCTTAAACCCTCCATTGTTGATTGTGTTCTTCATCCCTTCAACTCTTCTCTAAACCTTAACATACAACCATGGTATCCACTAGAACATCCAATTCCTCCAAAACTTCCTCATCCAAAAGAAGCCTTAGGATGAGATTCATGTTTCATAAACTTGGCTCTCCATCTTCTCACAAACCAAAAAGTGAAGCCTTACCTATTCTCATCTCTTCATCACTTTCATCACCACTTGCTTCATGGAAAACAAACTCAACCCATGGTACTAACCATTCACATGGTTCTACCTCCTCTTCATTCCAATCAAGAATGAATGAGTTTTCCTCACCACTCACTTCTAGTCCTCCTTTAAATGTGAATGCTCAACCTCAATCTCATCAAAGAATTCCCTTTGATTTTGAGCCTCTTCCTTTCACTCCACCAAATTCACCCGTCTCACCCATATCACCCTTGGATACCATGCCTTCTCCACATCCTCCTACCTCCAACACTCCACTCTTGGGTGTTCCCATTTTCCGTTTCTTGGGTGATCCACACTTGTTAAACTTTTTCATGCACAATGGAACCAATTGTCCTTGTTGCTTGAACAACTTTCACCTTATTGATATCCTTAGGTTGGAGATGATTCGGGCTCACATCAAGTTGCAAAGCCTCTTGTTGAACCTATTTGCTAATCCTCCTCCTCCTTGGAGATGAATGACTTTTTTAGATCAATTATTTTTAAAGAAGGTCAAGCCAAAGAGGACTATGAAATCAAGACCTAGTTTTAGCTATCTTTGTTGTAGTTAATTATCTTTTTATTTCTTGTATTTCTTTCCTTTTCCCTCATGATTTTCTCATGAGGATGATCTATGGATTTAGTTTTATGTGTTTTAACCTATATGGTCACATTAATAAACTTCAATTTAGTTAAAATTGAACCTAAATCTATCACAACCTCTAAAAACTTGACTTAAAATTGGATCAAAATATTACCTAATTTTTTTGTCACCCTTTGTCAAGACATTCTTTGTAACACCCCATTTTGGTAAATGGAATGTCACGCGTGATTATGGCGTGTCATCAAAGCATACAAGGATAAATGTCTTAAACATTACATGACCATAAAGGAAATACCAGAAACAAACATCGGTACCCCAAAGTAAAAGCTCATCACACACAAACATAAGTACTGTAAAGAAAAAGGACTAAACAATGTCAATGGAAATGAGTAGCAAAATGTATGAATAAATGCATAAGAAAATGAAGGCTAGAAAGCTTCCAATCCGTATGCATGTACGCTTAAAGTTTACGAGCATCCCAGAGTACCTGCCGTTTTGGGAACATGAAAGGAAAACGGCTGAGCATAACGCTCAGTGCACGGATATACAAGCATAGAATGAATAACATAAGCATATACAACATATAGCAGCGGAATTGATTAAGTCCTGGAAAACCTGGTATAACTTAGTAAAACTTGTTTTATAGTTTGAAAAGCCTTATGTCTATCTTATAAAAAATGTTTAACATGTTTACCATTAGCCAATATAGGTCATGAAATATCAACCTGTATGAATACTTGGAGGGGTGACCTCGTCATGCAATTAGAGGGGCTGCCTCTAAATAATATAAGTTTGGGGAGGAGGGATCAGCTCCTTGTGAAGGATGCAAGGCATACACCACATTCACCTAAATAATCTGTAAAAACATGTAACCTAGGATGCACCCATATGTCCCACATGATAATATAATAATATGGCCAAAAGCTGAAAGGGAGTCCACGAGCTATCACTCCGTCGTGGTGAAGTCATAACACTGGTGCCTCTAGTGTTATGGTTATGGTACCTCCATAACTTGGTGAAACTGGTCATGCATGTTGTCACACCCCACCATGGCGGAATATGGAGCGCGGCATATGGATATCATCAAAACATGGCGTGTCTATAGAGATAAGTAAATGAAATAAGAAATGTCATAAAATGGTGACACAAATGTCATGACAATATCTCAACAATGCAGGAGTCTAGGTAAGTAGGTAACAGTCCTACCACTTACCCAAGACAAACAATTAACATAAACAAAGCAAACATATAGGTGTCAACAGTATCACTTATTAAACAAACAAAAGAATCTAAGAAGGAACGGGGATCTCCTTCTAAATGCATTCCTACGCAACTCCAAATCCTAGCCACTTATGTTCTCACGTTTAACCACAATATCACCTGAAAGAGACACTAAAACACGTCAACATAAAGTTGGTGAGAGTCATAGGTTTAGACTCCAACGCCAAAATCAAACCATAAGCTATGAATAATAACCAAATTTAAGAACATATGGACAATGTGATACAAACATGCATAAACAACTAATATTCAAGATTTAACAAACCAAACCAAATCCAAGGCTCCCAGCCTTACCAAACACCATGGTACCATAGGCGCCCATACACCTATGAACCAATCCCAAGGCCTCGCCTTGTCATTATCCATTGGTCCCATAGATGCTCACACATATATGTACCTCCCCAAGGCCCCGCCTTGTCAACATCCCCTTGGTACCAAGTCAAAACATAACAATCATGAATCAATTAGCAGTTAATGACATAAGTATGCACAAGTCCATCACCAAAAACAAAACATTCACAACATAATTTATAAAAACAAGACAATGTCTCTTCCATCCCATCTGGAAGTCAAAATCATTAGTAGACATGGGACTATGAAACTCACCTGATTGAGCTTCTCCAAAGGTCCGCGCACTAGCAAAAAGCTAACAAAAAAAAACACAAAATCAACACACGAACCAATCACTAAAATGGCTCATCAACCTATGATGGACATCTAGCCTTCTCCCATATATGATCCTCATTAATATGCTCTAAACACCCCGTTACCCTTCCCTAACAAGTCCTTAACTTGGTTAAGTTTGATACCTATCCCGTTCATATTTTACACAAAACAATCCCAACTTTTAGGTCTCCAAACTATAAGCCAAACGCCCACCTAACCATGCCCATGACCTCTGTAAAGGAAACCCTATTCCCTTACATATGTTAGCTAAATCCTCCTTTTTTCCCCAACATTAAAGCTACTGTTAAGGCCCCGATATATATATATATATATATATATATATATATATATATATATATATATATATATATATATATATATATATATATATATATATATATATATATATATATATATATATATATATATATATATATATATATATATATATATATATATATATATATATATATATATATATATATATATATATATATATATATATATATATATATATATATATACACTTTTGTCTATCCGGATTTTACTGATTTTGAACATACAAAAAGTTTGTTATGATTAGGTGGTCTTACCCTAACCCACAATATTAGCCCGAATGCAGATACTTCCTATAATATATAAACCAACTCCCATGTTCGTTTGAAAGTCCCAATACAACCCTAAGTACCCCAAACAACCCAAAACATAAAAAGAAAACAGGCTGATTTCAAAACTGTTTTGACCCCCGACTGTTGTAACCTGTTTTTGACCCACTTCCCGACCTCTAGTTTAGTTCTCATTTATTGAATTTGAAATCCACTTCAATTACCTTTCCAGGGATACTTCGATCGCAAAATAAGAGTTTGTAGAACTCCGTATATGATCAAAACAATGACATAAAAATTCTGCCCAGTTTTTAATGACGAATTTAATTAAACTACCCTAATTAATTACCCATAATTTTTTTAATTACAAGCCCTAATCATACTAATCATTATAATATCATTAGAATACAGATTTTATAATTAAACCTAACCTAAATCCATCATATATTGATTATAAAAACATTAAAAACAATTAAATTGAAAAGGGATTTTAAAGATCTACCTTTGATTTTTGAATACCAAGATTTTTACTGAAGAACCCAAATTCCTTGTGAAACCCACGACTTTTCTTTGTCTCCAGGAGAAAAATAATGAATTTTTAGATTAGTATAAACTTTATATAGAGTGTGGGTGAGCCCAAGTCCAACTCAAGCCCAACTCCCTTTTCCTTTTTCCCTTATTCTCTTTTGGTTCGTCCCAAACCGACTCCCCTTTAATATATATATATATATATATATATATATATATATATATATATATATATATATATATATATATATATATATATATATATATATATATATATATATATATATATATATATATATATATATATATATATATATATATATATATATATATATATATATATATATATATATATATATATATATATATATATATATATATATATATATATATATATATATATATATATATATATTTTATTACTTATTAATATATTATTAATAATACCTTAATTTACCTTAATTTATTTCATCCTTTAAGACCTCCCAAACCTCAAAACCGTAAAACTAGTTAGTTTTACGCGTATACCGTAAAAATATACAATTTTAAAAAAAGTCTTAAATTTTGAAATAAACTTTATAACTAAGTCATAAAGGACTTAAAACCATCCCGTAAATTATTCCCGTGACTAAATACCTCATCCGAGAGCTCAAAATGCTAAATCGTAAATCGTAAAAATACGATTTTCTATAATACATATACGTATACGTAACCCACTAAATAACACCATCTCATTTCATAGTCACTACCATGTGAGCTCATGAACATGAAATCATCACACATCGTTTCACTCACAAGGTACCCCGTACCGGAAACGATATCCAAACCACAATCTATACACACCAATTAGCACATAAACACGTAAAGACACGTAACTCGCACAAAATAAAACTAAGTGACGAACCTCAAAACCACGGTTGTGACATCACTCTCTCCTAATAGAAATATCGTCCCGAGATTTACTCCTTAGGATCAAACATACCATTAGCAAACAACTGAGGATACTTGTTCTAAATGAACTCCTCTCATTTCCACGTAAACTTTAGTTCAAGTCTCAAATTACCACATATACTAACCAACAATATTTAAATTCATTGCCAAACTCTTGACCTCACAGTCAATAAATCTCACAAATGACTCTTTGATAACACAAACCCTTATTAACACAAATCCCGAATAACCGTACATGCAAATATGCATTCTCAAACAAAAATTACCAATCTTAATACACGAAATATGACATGTATACCACTCATTTCCCCCCAGGTAATTCTATGCTCATAAGCTACTGGTACGATCTTTCCAAAGATCATATATGGACCTACCAAACTCTACATCAACTCTTCCATTTTACCAAAACATACCACCCGTTACTATGGGTGAAGCTTCCTACATAACTTTGTCACTAAACTCTAGTGGTTTCCTCCTTTTCAACATAGCATCCCTTGTTGCTCTCATCCTTTCCACAAACACCATTACCACATTAGTAGCCTCTTTTACCAATTCTAGTCCACAATGGGGACAAATCACCCTATCCTTTCATATAGTGCCTCAAATGGCATTTATCGACTTCTAGTATGATAACTATCATTATATGAAAACTCAGCCATCGCTAAAGAGTTTCTTAACTCCCTCCAAATCAATCACTCATTCCCTCAGTGTAACTCCTAAGGTTGTATAAATATCTCACTTTCCCATCCTTTTCTAGTTAGCTGGATATACTCATATCCAATCATGTTCATCAACTCCCTTTAGCTCATACCCCAAACTACTTAAAAATTACAATTTCCTTACAAAGTGACCTATGACGATTTTTCACATATCCATTAGTTCTTCCAATCCAAATCAACTTATGATCTATACACATCATCAAAAAGGACGGTTATCTCAGTTAGTCTATCAACTGCCATCCAAACCCATGCTACAACTACTTCCATTAAATTTGGATAGCTCACTAGTAGCACCTATACACTTCTTTCTCACTTTTCTTCATGATTTTTTTTATACCCAACACTTCCTTTATACCTACACAATGTCCTACCTTCAAGGTCATATTGCTCCTCATCTTGTCTCAGTTAAACCAAGCCCTTCGTCCCTATGGCAAACGACACCTATAACCCCTCATCTATTCGATTATCGATACTAAGCCTCCCAAACAATCGGTATAGGTTAGTGCCATTTCCTTTTCCACACTACGACAGTATTAGCCTGCGTCGTGCTTTATTCTACTCATTAAGCTCTACCAAAGTTTTACCTTCGGTTCCTATCTCGACCTATTTCATTCATGCTTCGCTTCTATACACAGTTCCTTCTTCTTCCTCAACTCCTACCATACATCACGATGTGATGCTTCCCATCGTTTCTTCCCTTGCAATAATCCTTCATAAGGCATTCCATACATATTAGGCTAACTTTTACGCAAAACCCTCTATTCCATCACATCCGTACGAAATCCTTCCAACTTCTCAACTACGTGACTTCTCATTCCTCTTGAAATATGAGATGAATTAGTTAGTCTATCGGCTATCACCCAACTCTCGTCGTACTTATTCCTCCACCCCATTATGTATCCCTTTCACCAATTTCGTCCTTACATCGCCCTTTCTAAGCTACTCCTATCAATGTAGGAAGTATAGTCTACGTCGCTTTTCTCCATATGATTGTCCAAGCCACGCAACATACATGTTGACGCGTTCTCTGCTTTAGACAACTCAACGGGTGCAACCTACATCCTTCATCCAAACCATCCTAATACGTCATCCATATAGTTCAAGTTCGTCTCAGCTTCACTTCATTCTTCTTATTCCATGTCTCATCAACCATGCTTGCCTTTCCCAGATGGTACTTGGCCTTGCAATTTTCTTTCATCACTTAACTCCACCCATCACCTTTTCCAAATGTTCAATCAAGATGACTAAATATGTGTTGGAGATGTTCATGATCTGTATAGATCATTCTCTACGTCTCGTACCCCAAATGCCTCTAGCATTCTAGGCTGATATAACAATCCAGCTCCACTAACTAAGTCTATCTAGTCATCTATACGCCAAAATTTTCCAAGTAGCTTCACTTGTTTTTTTTTCTCACAACCAGTTCTCCTACTCCCTCCTAATAGGGACAGACTAGAGTTTCATGTGATTCCATGCGGATCACACTCTCATCTTATACCCACATTAGTTTCCATTTGTCTACTAAGCCATATTTTGAATTATTTTTCAAATCTCATACTTCTACTTTGATCTTGCACCCAACATGAGGTATTTTCAATCATCATCTTCTAGGAATACTTGGTTCTCTCCTTCCATGGTTCTCCCTTATTCCTACACTATCCCGCCCAACAAAAATTCCATACTTCATTCATCAAATCTATGGGAATCACTAGTGCATTGGATAATGCATAGCTTTCTCTTGCAAAGATCTTTCATAACACCTTCACAAAACCGACTCTCTAATCACTTCTCCACAAAACTTATTCAGCTCAGCTTCATTTCTCACCCCTCGATCCCCATGTTACTTCCACGAGTTCTTAATATCCCATGTCATGTATTCATTTCATCACGATCCACCGATGCAGCTCTTTGTAGCTCCACTCCGATACTCGATCTGCCCTTCTTCGTCACAAACCATACGTAAATTTCCCATCATAGTGCTTGTCACCTTTCCAGTCCTCGCAACTTTTGTGACTCCTTCGAAATCTCTTGCATCCTTCTTGCAGCCGACACGTAGTCCTTTCAGTTCCTTGCTTCGCGATGTAGCTCTTTACGCACTCCTTCTCGTCTCCATGATGTTACCTAGGAACTTCACACTACCAGTAGCTTCTAACTTCAACTCATCTACCACAATATTTCTAAAAGTATTTCAACCCAAAACTATACCAATCCCTTGCGTGTTATTTACCCAACCTTTCCATTAGTATAAACTTTCTACTCTACCCTCACATCCGCTAGTACTTTCATCAATCTCCTAATGGTACTTCAACCAACTTCTCATAGCATGACTTCTCGTTCCCAATACCAGTCAACTAACTTTACTTACCCTCTTATTCCCGTAACCAATCTAAGTTTCCAAATTCCACAAATCTTAATCATTCCTTCAACACAACCTTTAAACCAAAACCCATTTCTCCATTCTAATATCTAACCATAAGTAATACTACCCAACTCTATCCTCTCATCCTAACGTTTCCACAACCGCATAAGTAAATCAGCCATGACGTGTAACAAAAGAATTCCAAACAATCGTGTCCCAATAGAATATAGGGTAAAACGAACCCTAGCCAAAGCAACTGAAAACAAAACAATGTAATCTGAAAGATCAATGGAGTGTGCCAACAACAAAAAATTTAGACTCTTCACGATTAGTATTACCAAATCTCGATACCTTAGAAAATTTTTTCTTTTTTTAAACTTTCGTCCCAATTAGTTACTTCTCATAAGAACCAAACTCCAATACTACTAAAATCAGTCATACTCATTTTTAACCAATAACTCATCCTTTATCTTCATCATTCTATCAAGATATCAACTAGTTAGTATACTACAATCTTATCCTAACCATTATCTTATTTACCCATATTAAACTTATTTCACTTGTTATTATGAAACCAATACATGTTTATAAAATACACTTTTTTTTCTTTTTTTTTCATTTAGGTTGGTTATAACTAAACTACTACAAGGTGTGGTGTTATTATTATCATTACTATAATAAAATCTCTATTTTTTACTCTTTCCGTCTTAGTTAAATTATTCTAAAATTTTAACTCCACTTAAGAAAATTATTGTAAAATTTCTTTACCCCTTTAAATATATTATTACATGTTACATACAAGACTAATCCAATTATTTTCAAGACAACTTTTTTTATAACTTACTACTACAACTAAAAAAAATGTAAGTTACGGTATCATACCATACACTTACAAATTATTTTCAAAACCGTTTCCTATAATTAACCAGACTTATTTGCAAGAAAATTTAGTAGTTCGCATTAATAAAAATACATACCCGAATGTAGACACACATCCAAAAGACTCAAAACGTCGTTGGAACTCCATCAAACTCCAGCACCATAAAACACGAACAAACACAAGGTACGTTCAAGTTATAATAACTAGTGAACGACCATATACCATAACTTAACACATAGTAGTATATATACATCCGCATATATATACCTATATTAAATCACCCAAAACATACTCGTTACCATACATGTCAGATCAACCAATCGCGTCATACACTCGTTTTTTTCTCTACGAGTAACCATCATCTTACCACAAGGCATAAAACCCATCACTAAAACCAGTCCATATCGTGTGACCCCATAATCACACAACATGACTATAACCCAAAACAATAACACACTCATAAATATCCATATTGTAGGCAACCGTTACATAAACCATATACTATACATATACCAATTGTAACACCCCGCTTCGAAAAGAGAGAAAGTGCTACTACTATGGTGTCACATCAGATACATCAAATTTTAAAAGGGCTAAAATGAAACTTTTATTAAATCCAAAATACTTAAAGTAATATCTTAATAAACAGAAATCCCCAAAACAACGGGGTCCAAAATGCAAAGTATCAAATCGTAAAATGTCTTAAGATTTATTAAAAACTTGGGTGAATCTAGGTAAGTCCAAACTCTCTCAATGCCCCGTTTCCCGCTTAATACCTTCCGCATGGAAAAAGAAACGGCTGAGCAAAACGCCCAGCGAACGGATATAACAAATATGGTTTAAGGCAAAAGATATAACAATAATGAAGGTATCACAATGTATGAATCATAAGGATGATTAAGTGGATGAATAAAAAGGGTTAATGAAAGTCAAGAATAGCCCACGAGCACACATAACAAATCACATATCCAAATCAACCAAATAATCATATATGTGTACTAGGATTGCGACTCCTATGTAACAAAGTGACGGCGTGTAATGCACACACAAACCTATCACATTAAATTAAATCATATCATATCAAACAAATACCTAGGATGCATCCATACGCTCCCTGCAAAACAAATGTCAATAGCACGTGCACTAGCTCATGACTAGCACCCGCACTCACAATAATATAATAATTATGTGCACCAAAAGGGAACGCCGGGGATCTAATCACACCGCCCCAGTTAGTGTCATGTCACCGGTGCATCGTATGACATGGTCATGGTACCCCCATGACTAGATACAAAATATGGCTCGGGCTTAAGGGTTCATTTAACATCTAGGAAAAATATAAGTATTCAAATGGGGAACATATAAAGGCATAACAATAACGGAATCATAACAAGGCAAAGAATTTAAGGATCATATCAAAACAGAAACCAAGGATGTGGGAACATAGCAATGGCCTAGGGATTTATCAAATGGAGTTATGTAAGAAAGAGTAAAAGAGTGTTCTTTAATAAAGAACCGAATATCTGTACCTTAAAAGCACAAACAAGTCACGGAATCGTATACAAAGCAACAAGTCCTATTCCCGTGTCACCAAGGCTAAAAGATACATAAAAATATGTCTTACATACTGTTCTAGAACAAAAGATTACAAGGTTTCATGATTCGGTGATTCAAAACCCTAATTATACACTTTCCCAAAACCCGTCATTTAGGGACTGTTTTAGAAGATCCGACTGTAAAACCATTTTCCAAAACCATAATCACTGATTAAAGTCCATATTTGAAAAATACATTCGAAGTAGATAGTTTTAGACCCCGGATTCACTCAAAAAGCTATCCCGAGGCTCAAGATACGACTCTTACAAGATGACTCATATTCTGATTTTTAAGGACTGTTTTCAAAGATCGACACGGTAACCATAGTTCCAAACCACTTAAAAATGTTTTAAGACCTGTTATGAAAACTAGATTCATTGTAGATGGTTTTAGGATTTTTAAACTCTTAAAAAGATGTTATAAAATCCGTTTTACAGCCCTTACAAGATCACCCAAAATCTGGACAGCCCTTAGTTATTATTGCGTATGAGCCGGTTTAATGATCTAGACCACCATAGGTTAGCTAGATCTTTATAAAAACTTTATAAAACTATATTAGAGCATATTTAGGCTGGTCTAAAACAAGATCTTACATACAAAAATGTTTTTAAGGTATTGAATCACCAAAACACATTTTTAGGGTTTCAAAACCCTAGAAATCATGTTTATGCATTAAATCAAAATATAAGAAAGCCATAAAGGTGACATATGGATTATAAGGACTTACATGAGATGTGTATAATGATATAGTAATCACTATACACACAAAATAATAATAATGGATGTTTAGTAACAAAAATGGAGGTTTAGAGGGGAGAAAGATCAAGAACAACCTTAAGGTTTTAAGGTTTTCTTAACAATGGAGATGAGAGGAGATTTTGGTAGAGTTTAGGCAAGGTGAAAAGTGTTTGTTGTGTGTTTAGGCCTGCCATGGGGTGACTTT
Organism: Glebionis coronaria; assembly: GCA_025667525.1. Lineage (NCBI taxonomy): Eukaryota > Viridiplantae > Streptophyta > Magnoliopsida > Asterales > Asteraceae > Glebionis > Glebionis coronaria. Next base: position 136,538,332 of record CM046876.1, read on the forward strand.
ATAAAGAAAAATTCTATTTTAGTTAAAAGCTTGAATTAAGGAATAACATTGACTAGGTTTTTCAATCCTTGAAACATATGTTACATCTTTGCATTAAAACACATTAAAAATCATCAAAATCATTCCTAAAACCTACAAAATTTCGTGTGTCTTAGTCAAAAATGGGGAAGGAGTTTCATCTCAATTTTAATGCCATTATAACATACCAAAAATTTACCTTTTTCCTATTTTAACAAGTCTTACAAAAAGTGTACATTTAACAAAGTGTGTAAGATAATTTGATAAAAAGGTTTCATAAAGACAAATCGCGTCATACACTCGTTTTTTTCTCTACGAGTAACCACCATCTTACCACAAGGCATAAAACCCATCACTAAAACCAGTCCATATCGTGTGACCCCATAATCACACAACATGACTATAACCCAAAACAATAACACACTCATAAATATCCATATTGTAGGCAACCGTTACATAAACCATATACTATACATATACCAATTGTAACACCCCGCTTCGAAAAGAGACAAAGTGCTACTACTATGGTGTCACATCAGATACATCAAATTTTAAAATGGCTAAAATGAAACTTTTATTAAATCCAAAATACTTAAAGTAATATCTTAATAAACAGAAATCTCCAAAACAACGGGGTCCAAAATGCAAAGTATCAAATCATAAAACGTCTTAATATTTATTAAAAACTTGGGTGAATCTAGGTAAGTCCAAACTCTCTCAATGCCCCGTTTCCCGCTTAATACCTGCCGCATGGAAAAAGAAACGGCTGAGCAAAACGCCCAGCGAACGGATATAACAAATATGGTTCAAGGCAAAAGATATAACAATAATGAAGGTATCACAATGTATGAATCATAAGGATGATTAAGTGGATGAATAAAAAGGGTTAATGAAAGTCAAGAATAGCCCACGAGCACACATAACAAATCACATATCCAAATCAACCAAATAATCATATATGTGTACTAGGATTGCGACTCCTATGTACCAAAGTGACGGCGTGTAATGCACACACAAACCTATCACATTAAATTAAATCATATCATATAAAACAAATACCTAGGATGCATCCATACGCTCCCTGCAAAATTAATGTCAATAGCACGTGCACTAGCTCATGACTAGCACCCGCACTCACAATAATATAATAATTATGTGCACAAAAAGGGAACGCCGGGGATCTAATCACACCGCCCCAGTTAGTGTCATGTCACCGGTGCATCGTATGACATGGTCATGGTACCCCCATGACTAGATACAAAATATGGCTCGGGCTTAAGGGTTCATTTCAAAAGCATAACAACTAGGAAAAATATAAGTATTCAAATGGGGAACATATAAAGGCATAACAATAACGGAATCATAACAAGGCAAAGAATTTAAGGATCATATCAAAACAGAAACCAAGGATGTGGGAACATAGCAATGGCATAGGATTTATCAAATGGAGTTGTGTAAGAAAGAGTTAAAGAGTGTTCTTTAATAAAGAACCGAATATCCGTACCTTAAAAGCACAAACAAGTCACGGAATCGTATACAAAGCAACAAGTCCTATTCCCGTGTCACCAAGGCTAAAATATACATAAAAATATGTCTTACATACTGTTCTAGAACAAAAGATTACAAGGTTTCATGATTCGGTGATTCAAAACCCTAATTATACACTTTCCCAAAACCCGTCATTTAGGGACTGTTTTAGAAGATCCGGCTGTAAAACCATTTTCCAAAACCATACTCACTGATTAAAGTCCATATTTGAAAAATAAATTCGAATTAGATAGTTTTAGACCCCGGATTCACTCAAAAAGCTATCCCGAGGCTCAAGATATGACTCTTACAAGATGACTCATATTCTGATTTTTAAGGACTATTTTCAAAGATCGACACGGTAACCATAGTTCCAAACCACTTCAAAACGTTTTAAGACCTGTTATGAAAACTAGATTCATTGTAGATGGTTTTAGGATTTTTAAACTCTTAAAAAGATGTTATAAAACCCGTTTTACAGCCCTTACAAGATCACCCAAAATCTGGACAGCCCTTAGTTATTATTGCGTATGAGCCGGTTTAATGATCTAGACCACCATAGGTTAGCTAGATCTTTATAAAAACTTTATAAAACTATATTAGAACATATTTAGGCTGGTCTAAAACAAGATCTAACATATAAAAATGTTTTTAAGGTATTGAATCACCAAAACACATTTTTAGGGTTTCAAAACCATAGAAATCATGTTTATGCATTAAATCAAAATATAAGAAAGCCATAAAGGTGACATAAGGATTATAAGGACTTACATGAGATGTGTATAATGATATAGTAATCACTATACACACAAAATAATAATAATGGATGTTTAGTAACAAAAATGGAGGTTTAGAGGGGAGAAAGATCAAGAACAACCTTAAGGTTTTAAGGTTTTCTTAACAATGGAGATGAGAGGAGATTTTGGTAGAGTTTAGGCAAGGTGAAAAGTGTTTGTTGTGTGTTTAGGCCTGCTATGGGGTGACTTTATATAGCAAAATTCTATTTTAGTTAAAAGCTTGAATTAAGGAATAACATTAACTAAGTTTTTCAATCCTTGAAACATATGTTACATCTTTGCATTAAAACACATTAAAAATCATCAAATTCATTCCTAAAACCTACAAAATTTCGTGTGTCTTAGTCAAAAATGGGGAAGGAGTTTCATCTCAATTTTAATGCCATTATAACATACCAAAAATTTACCTTTTTCCTATTTTAACAAGTTTTACAAAAAGTGTACATTTAACAAAGTGTGTACTTTTTTAAACAAAGATAACCTAAGTTTTAAAATATTTATTCACATTAGTTTAAGAATGTCCATTTATACTTTGTCTTTATTTAAAGTATAGGTTATAAGATAATTTGATAAAGAGGTTTCATAATCTAAGTCTTATTTATTTAATACTTATGAAAGAATTAAACTATGCTTTAAATTATATTAAGTAAATAAAATCTCTACTATTAAACTTACATAAAACTCTCAAATTCATATAAAATTTTCAAATATCATACTTTATTTAAATTTCCATATTATAAGAATGTGGGTTTTACAACTCTTCCCTTCTAAAAAGAAAATTTCGTCCCCGAAATTAAAGTAGTGTTATGGATTCTACACCAATAATCCACATCTCATCATATACAAGCATGTACTAACCCTCTTTCATGCAATCGTACTTAGGAACCCATTGAAGTTGTGGTACTTGTATAACTATGTTGGCCACCATACTTATACAATTACCCTTTCCCCAATGCACTCCCTCCTATGATGAAACTTATAAAAATTAATACTACACATAACACATAAATCCATCAACTCACCTAAGCACATAACCACATAAACAATAAGATCAAAAACTCCAACTAATAAAATAACATAGTCAAACTCTTGGAATACAGAAATCCATAGTCTAGCTAAAACAGCATAGACAAAATCCAAAACGAAAACATAATCAATTGTAAGTCATGTCGCCCATCAGAATGGAAACACCTTAAAATCCTTCCTACCCATGTACTCCTAGTAACTCGGACCACCACACGATTCTTAGGGAACATGACTTAAACATCAAAAGATAAATAACATACCTCAGGTACATAAAATAACTCAACAAAAGATAGAAACTACCTTGTACCAAATTATGTACTATAATGTACAATTTAAGCAAAATACAACAATGACTAGCGTGGACGATTATGGTTCAACCCGCACTAGTCACAACCCGAAAAGAAAATAACATGTGGCTAAGTATGAACCATAGTAGTTCATAACTTAACAAACATCACAAAATAACATCCAAACACATCAATTATTATAAAATGCACACATACTCCTATGACGCCTATATGCAGGGACCCTTAAGCTATAAACTAGGCTACGCGACTAGGCAACCTAATTATGTATAACCATTGGCTCTGATACCATTCTGTCACACCCCACCATGGCGGAATATGGAGCGCGACATATGGATATCATCACAACATGGCGTGTCTATAGAGATAACTAAATGAAATAAGAAATGTCATAAAATGGTGACACAAATGTCATGACAATATCTCAACAATACAGGAGTCTAGGTAAGTAGGTAACAGTCCTACCACTTACCCAAGACAAACAATTAACATAAACAAAGCAAACATATAGGTGTCAACAGTATCACTTATTAAATAAACAAAAGAATCTAAGAAGGAACGGGGATCTCCTTCTAAATGCATTCCTACGCAACTCCAAATCCTAGCCACTTATGTTCTCACGCTTAACCACAATATCACCTGAAAGAGACACTAAAACACGTCAACATAAAGTTGGTGAGAGTCATAGGCTTAGACTCCAACGCCAAAATCAAACCATAAGTTGTGAAGAATAACCAAATTTAAGAACATATGGACAATGTGATACAAACATGCATTAACAACTAATATTCAAGATTTAACAAACCAAACCAAATCCAAGGCTCCCAGCCTTACCAAACACCATGGTACCATAGGCGCCCATACACCTATGAACCAATCCCAAAGCCCCGCCTTGTCATTATCCATTGGTCCTATAGATGCTCACACATCTATGTACCTCCCCAAGGCCCCGCCTTGTCAACATCCCCATGGTACCAAGTCAAAACATAACAATCATGAATCAACTAGCAGTTAATCACATAAGTATGCACAAGTCCATCACCAAACACAAAACATTCACAGCAATTTATAAAAACAAGACAGTATCTCTTCCATCCCATCTGGAAGTCAAAATCATTAGTAGACATGGGACTATGAAACTCACCTGATTGAGCTTCTCCAAAGGTCCGCGCACTAGCAAAAAGCTAACAAACAAAAACACAAAATCAACACATGAACCAATCACTAAAATGGCTCATCAACCTATGATGGACATCTAGCCTTCTCCCATATATGAACCTCATTAATATTCTCTAAACACCCCGTTACCCTTCCCTAACAAGTCCTTAACTTGGTTAAGTTTGATACCTATCCCGTTCATATTTTACACAAAACAGTCCCAACCTTTAGGATTCCAAACTATAAGCCAAACGCCCACCTAACCATACCCATGACCTCTGTAAAGGAAACCCTATTTCCTTACATATGTTAGCTAACTCCTCGTTTTTTCCCCAACATTAAAGCTACTGTTAAGGCCCCGATATATATATATATATATATATATATATATATATATATATATATACTTTTGTCTATCCGCATTATACTGATTTTGAACATACAAAAAGTTTGTTATGATTAGGGGGTCTTACCATAACCCACAATCTTAGCCCCAATGCAGATACTTCCTATAATATATAAACCAACTCCCATGTTCGTTTGAAAGTCCCAATACAACCCTAAGTACCCCAAACAACCCAAAACATAAAAAGAAAACAGGCTGATTTCAAAACTGTTTTGCCCCCGACTGTTGTAACCTGTTTTTGACCCACTTCCCTACCTCCAATTTAGTTCTCGTTTCTTTCATTTGAAAGCCACTTCAATTACCTTTCCAGGGATACTTGGATCGAAAAAATAAGAGTTTGTAGAACTCCCTATATGATCAAAACAATGACACAAAAATTCTGCCCAGTTTTTAATAACGAATTTAATTAAACTACCGTAATTAATTACCCATAATTTATTTAATTACAAGCCCTAATCATTATAATCATTAATATATCATTAGAATACAGATTCTATAGTTAAACCTAACCTAAATCCATCATATATTGATTATAAAAACATTAAAAACAATTAAATTGAAAAGGGATTTTAAAGATTTACCTTTGATTTTTGAAAACCAATATTTTTACTCAAGAACCCGAATTCCTTGTGAAACCCACGACTTTTCTTTGTCTCCAGGAGAAAAATAATGAATTTTTGGTTTAGTATAAACTTTATATAGAGTGTGGGTGAGCCCTAGTCCAACTCAAGCCCAACTCCCTTTTCCTTTTTCCCTTTTTCTCTTTTGGTTCGTCCCAAACCGACTCCCCTTTAATATATTTTTTTATTTTTATTACTTATTAATATATTATTAATAATACCTTAATTTACCTTAATTTATTTCAGCCTTTAAGATCTCCCGAACCTCAAAACCATAAAACTAGTCAGTTTTACGCGTATACCGTAAAAATATACAGTTTTATAAAAAGTCTTAAATTTTGAAATAAACTTTATAACTAAGTCATAAAGGACTTAAAACCATCCCGTAAATTATCATCTCATCCGAGACCTCAAATTGCTAAATCGTAAATCTTAAAAATACGATTTTCTATAATACATATACGTATACGTAACCCACTAAATAACACCATCTCATTTCATAGTCACTACGATGTGAGCTCATGAACATGAAATCATCACACATCGTTTCACTCACAAGGTACCCCGTACCGGAAACGATATCCAAACCACAATCTATACACACCAATTAGCACATAAACACGTAAAGACACGTAACTAGCACAAAATAAAACTAAGTGACGAACCTCAAAACCGCGGTTGTCACACATGTATATGGCTTAGGCATTTAATTAAACACAGCAGATCAAAAATATAAAACATATATTGGGATAACAGTTGGGTGCATACAGGGAATCCTAATAAGGAAAGAATGTCCATACTGAAAGGACGGAGAATCCGTAACTTATGTCCAGTGAACGAAGAAGACGAACGGAAGAGAGTCCTACTTCGATCTCACTAATGCAATGCGTGAAACAAAAGGAGAATAATAACACGAACAATTTCACTTGAATTAGATCACCAAAATCAACAAACACCCACTCCTTGGTGTGTTTATACCTGGCGGCCAAAAGGGGAGGAGAAAAGAGAGCTAGGGTTTTGTATTTTTCTAATTTTTCTGTAATATGAAAATTTTGTTTTCCCGTTTTCTATTTTAGAAAAATTTAAAATGGGCTTGGCCCCTTTCTTTGTTCTTGTCGTGGGTAAGTAGGGCCCACAAGGGGAAACCCAATGTTTTCCTCGTTCTAAATAATTACGTGTTCCCGTGGTCGTGTTTACGTGACTTTATTCTTAATTGTTCGTGTTATAATATATACTTGTACATAATCGTAATAATAATTACGTAAATACATAATAATAGGTTCGTGATTATTTATGTTCATGTTTTCATGTTCGTGATTATAATTATTGTTGATAATAATTATCGTGTATTAATATGCTTAAATACTTATCGTGTAATAACACGTACGTAATACTTGTATTTAATATTCGTGAAACGTAAGCATGTTATATAAGGAAGGTTTTAATCATGTACGTACGATTCTAAGTGTACTGTTCATGGTAAAAGCATGCGGGTTTTACAACTCTTCCCCCCTAAAAAGAATAATTCGTCCCCGAATTATAGATAACGCAAACTGGAAAAGAAGAACATACCCGAATTCAAAATATGAAATGAGGGTAAGAAGTCCGGATAGACTCCTATGTTTCCCAAGTGGCTTCGCGATTGGTATGATCGCTCCAAAGGATTTTGATGAATGGAATCGTCTTCCTCCTCATGACTCGTTCTGGTCTGTCAAGAACTCGTTCGGGTTCCTCTATGAAGGTAAGATCTTCACGAATCTGTTCCAGTGGATATTGAACCATATGAAGGGGATGATACTTGTACCCTTTGAGTAAGGACACATGGAAAACATCGTGAACATGAGAAAGTTGTGGAGGTAACGCTAACCGATAAGATACTTCACCTACTCGCTCAATGACATCAAACGGTCTGATGAATTGAGGACTGAGCTTCCCTTTGATTCCAAAACGTCTAACACCACGTGTCGGCGATACCTTAAGGAAGACGTGATCACCTACGCTAAAGTGTAAGTCCCTACGATGCTTGTCGGCATCACTCTTCTAACGTGAATGTGCTTCTTGCAATTTCTGCTTAGCTACTGTGACCTTCTCGTTGGTCAACTCTATCATTTCTGGTCCTTCAAGTGTTCGCTCACCAACCATATCCCAGCAGATTAGAGTGCGACACTTCCTGCCATACAACATCTCGAATGGAGCACACTCGTCTGTTTGAGGATGAAAAGACGTGCTAAACTTAAGTTTTCTACCCCAAGCTTTCTGCAGACTCCTCCAAAATCTCGAACTGAAACGAGGATTTCTGTCTGAGACGATGCTGGATGGAGCACCATGAAGTCTCATGATCTCTTTCTTGTAAGTATCGGCGAGTTTACTGACCAAATCTTCCTTGCAGATCGGTAAGAAATCAGCTGACTTAGTAAGTCGATCAACGATAACCCAAATCGCATCGTGCTTCCTCTTTGTCTGCTGAAGACCTGTAACAAAATCCATGGTGATCTTGTCCCACTTCGACACTGGAATATCTAACGGTTGTAGAAGACCGCTAGATCGCTGATGCTCGATCTTAACATGCTGGCAGGTAAGACATTTGGAGACGTAAGTCGCAACATCCTATTTCAAACCACTCCACCAAAAGTATTGCTTGATGTCATGGTACATCTTGGTCGAACCAGGATGAATGGGAAAATGGGGAGCTATGAGCCTGAGCTAACAATGCTTCCCGGATTTCTTGATCATCAGGAACACAAAGTCTCATGCCCTGCCATAAGATACCGTCTGCTTCTACTCGAAATTCTGTTTGCTTCTCATAATTCAGAATTATCGCCCAGATTTCACCATCCTCTTTCTGAGCTTCCTTGATCCTAGAGAGTAATTCAGGTTCTACTCTAAGATTAGCCCAGTAACTGTGTTGTCCACGTACCATGATCTCAATGTCTAGTCGCTCCAAGTCTCTTATAATTTCCTCCTCAATTTTAATGCCGTTTATCATTCCGGACTTTCTGCTAAGTGGATCTGCCACTACATTCGCCTTGTTGGGATGATACTGCAGATTTATGTCATAATCCTTCAACAGCTCTAACCATCTCCTCTGTCTCATGTTCAGTTCACGTTGAGTGAAGATGTACTTCAAGATCTTGTGGTCCGTGAAAATGTCACATGATTCTCCATACAAGTAGTGTCTCCATATCTTCAATGCAAACACTATTGCTGCATGTTCCAAGTCATGCGTAGGGTAAATTTCCTCATAAGGCTTAAGCTGTCGTGAAGTGTACGCGATCACTTTCCCATGTTACATGAGAACACAACCAAGTCCCTTCCCCGATGCATCACTGTAGATCTGAAATCCACATGTACCAGATGGGAGAGTAAGAACCGGTGCAGATACTAACTTTTGCTTTAGGTCTTCAAAGCTTTTCTCTCTTTCTTTAGTCCAGACGAATTTCTCCCCTTTCCGCATCAGTTTGGTCAATGGTAGTGCTAAACGGGAAAAGTTCTCCACGAACCTACGGTAGTAACCAGCTAAGCCTAGGAAACTACGAACTTCAGTCACTGAGTCGGTCTTAGCCACTTGGTAATAGCCTCAACCTTTGCTGGATCCATAGTGATTCCTTCTGCTGATACAATGTGACCTAAGAACGCCACCTTGTCTAACCAGAATTCACACTTGGAGAATTTAGCATACAACTGCTTCTGGCGAAGAATCTGTAACACTGTACGAAGATGGTCTTCGTGTTCCTCTTAGGACTTAGTGAATATCAAAATGTCATCAATGAAGACAATGATGAACTTGTCCAAAAATTCATGGAAGATTTTGTTCATCAAATCCATGAACACTGCTGGAGCATTGGTAAGGCCAAATGGCATGACTAGAAATTCGTATTGGCCATAGCGTGTATGGAAAGCATGTCTTGGTGATGTCCTGCTCTTTAACCCGTAGCTGATGATAGCCCGGCCTCAGGTCAATTTTGGAGAAATGTTTGGCCCCTTGGAGTTGGTCAAACAGATCGTCAATGCATGGTAGAGGATACCTATTCCTGATGGTGATCTTATTGAGCTTGAAATAATGTATGCAAAGACGAATACTGTCGTCCTTTTTCTTTACGAATAAGACCGGTGCGCCCCATGGAGATGCGCTCGGTCGAATGAAACCTCGTTCCAGAAGTTCTTGCAATTGATCCTTCAGCTCTTCAACTCTATGGGAGCCACGCGATAAGGAGCCTTGGAAATTGGCCCAGCTCCTGGGATGAGCTCGATATTAAACTCTACTTCACGTGCAGGTGGTATGCCCGAAAGTTCTTCAGGAAATACATCTAGAAATTCTGACACTATCGGCTGATTCTGAATTGATGAAGATTCAGCATCCATGTCATGAACAGTAGCTAGATAGCCCTCGCAACCATGTGAAAGTAATGCACGTGCTTGCAGGGTTGATATGATTTGTACAGACCTTCCGGGTACGTACCCATTGTGAATGTACTCTGGTGCATTAACATCATCGAAGATGACTCGATCTGAATGGCAGTCTATGGTAGCATGATCCTTGGATAGCCAGTACATGCCCAATATCATGTCAAAATCATTCATGTCTAGCAGAAGTGCGTCAACAGGATGAATCTTGTCGTCAAACTCTAGGGGAAGGCTCTTGTACACATGGGTTATGCGTACAGAGTCTCTTAAAGGCGTGGAAATGTTCATTACATTCTCGAATGGCATGGGGGATATCCTAACATTCTTAGCATAAGCAGTAGAAATGACCGAATGAGTAGCACCAGTGTCAAATAGAATACATGTAGCTTGACCATACATATATACGATTCTAGTGATGGTACCTGTAGACTTGTTGGCCTGATCGCGAGAAGTCTTGTAAACGTGTCCACTAGTAGGAGGCGGCTTAGTATCAGCATGTCCAAATGTGCCCTCCATCTCGCCCTAGTGGCAGTCCTTCATGCGATGGCCAAGATGGCCACACTTTTAGCATGTGACGCTGACGCGGCGACATGGCCCTGGGTGTAACACTCTCATTTTTCGTATCGGTACAGCGGAAGGGTCTTTTAGAGTGTTACGGGATAGCACAATAACTCCAATCATAGACAACACATAAAAATGGTTGTACAAGGTTTAACAAACATTCATTCGATAAAAAGTTTCAAAAGCGTACAACAGGTCCCAAATTATACAGGTCATTTAGTTTACAAAACACAGATCGAATGAACATTTTTAATATTAAGTGTGGGCCATCAGAGTCGATCTCCATCCGGATTACCTTCAAGCACCTGAGATAAAAACATGCAAAAATCATATCAGCGAATGTCGAGTGAATTCATAGAGTTTAATGAATACCGTTATATAAAACAATCATTTACATTCATTTAAAATCAGAACACAAGTATAATATCGGAAGTAAGTCCTCATATTGCTAGTCAGGTAATATATAAATAAAGCATACATCTTAAACCGTCCATGAGACCGTAGTCTCTATATTACCATGATAGGTAATATATTCATCGTTAATGGCGTCGTTATCATATATAGGATACATCGTATTTGAATTTATATATGTTTTATCTGAATTAGGATTATTATTAGCCGCATGACATTGGTACCTTACTATGAAAATAGCGGGCCGCGAACCCGACAAACAATTTGCCCATCTAAGTTAGCGTGTCGTCACAAAAATCACGCTATGGAATCTTCTCATACATAAATTCGCTTACCAATCAATGTGGTACGACGGGGATCAACCGTCAAGGCGCGAACTGGGGTGATCGTCCCCAAATATTACTATCAAATGCATAAGCGTCTACCAAATCCCGGTAGTTCACAATTCATGCTAATGGGACTTTAAGTGACATAACCCAACTACTAATAATCCTTTTAGTCTTGTATATAGGGTCATAGCATCATTCGGGTCCATATCATTAAGCATACAATCGGGACTACTTTTGTTCTATTTTTATAAAAATCTAGCATGTTATCTCCCTCGCGGGTTTACAAATCATTTTATAAAAACATTTAAAAGAGTGCGAGGCTATGAACTCACGTTGTTAATGAAAGGCGGATTATCGGCTACGGGCGTGCTTCGGTCACGGAAACCTATATAAATAATAATCGGTCTTAGACTCGGTCCAATGACTTTTATCAAAATAACAATATACATATGATTATTTTGTACATATGATGATGATCAAGTGGGTTTATACATCCTTGTTTACTCATTTTAGCGTTTACGTTTTGGTAACGTCTTACTAGTTCACTAGTTTTACCGATTTTACCTATTTTAAGTCCATTAAGTCTTTTATAAGTTCTTTAACTTGTTTTTACCCCTTTTATACCTATATTATCAGTATATATACTTTTCATGTTGGGCCCAAATGGGTTAAGCCCAATAAGCTCTTTTTACAAGTTTTTATCTTATTAAGTCCAATTATTAGTCCAATATGTTTAGTTAGCTCGTAAATGTCCGTATTTCTTATAGTTCGAGTTTTATCGGTTTTTACTTGTCTTAGTTACCTATACATCAGTATATGACTTTTATAAACTTTACATTAGACGGGTTTGGTCGTCTAAGTTTTATTTGGCGAAAAACGTTAATTTTACGGCGATAGCCGAAAAAGTCGTAAAAATCAAGTTTATAGTTTTTACTACTTATAAATATTAATTTACCACCATTTATATAATTTACCCATTTAATTAACCTTTTATACAATTATATAAATAAGTTTTATAAGTTAGTGGGTTTATATTTTTACATTTTATACATTATAATGTGAGTGCTTATATAATATTAATAGACATTATTTCCAAAAATCTGATTTTTAACTTCATGTTCACCATTTTTAACATATCTAGAGTTCTATAATGACTTAGAAGCTCATTTTTGGATGACATGTTCTTCATAATATGTGCTACATATAACTTAGTTATAGCTACTGTCCATTTTGAGTTTAAGTTGCCTTAACAGTCCCTACAAAACTGCTTATTTAGATTAGACCACCTAACTTGTTTTGATCATATCTCACTCATTATTTTGATTCCATTGCATGGCCAACTCTCACATGTGTATAACATCATCTACTTACTGTAAATGGATCAAACCATGCAATTTTATCAGTTAATCTTTTAGTTATCTACTGTTTTTATACAGGCAACTAAATAGTCAAGATTTTAGCTTCATTTCTTATGGTTATCATCATTTTTAAGCATATTTATCAACACTTGATCCCCATACAACATTTTTATCATCATATATACATCATATACATATACAAAATGAAAGAAAATACATTTGTTCTTTACAAAATAACAAGAGAAAAATGGAGAGGATGATCTTCTTTACCAATCCAAGTGGATTTCTTGTTTTAGGAAGACAAGAACTTGATGAACACAACAAGTATCTCCAAGACCATCAAATATCAAGAACATAGGTTGGAAAATCAGCCCTAGGACACAAGCAAATCACCTCCAAAGTTGTTAATATGGCCACCAAATGATCAAGGCTTCAAGAGAACACCTTAATAGAACTAGTAAACATGTGGTTTATGGCTAGAAAAGATCAAATGGGGTGTTTCTTGGTTTATTTGGGACGGCACAAGGGAGAGTTTGAGAGAGTTTTGGAGTGGATTGCATGTAAGAAATGGTGTAGGTGAAAACAAGTTGCTTGTTTTGTGGTTTAGTGGAATGGTTAGCTTAACATGTAAGCATGGCTTACACTTGTGTAAGTTTAGCTAAACTTGATGCCACCTAAGTATTGTGGTGTCAAGTTGGCCGTCCCATTAAGCTAGTGGGGTGGGACAATGTGTTTTGTCCCATCTCACTAGTTTACGGGTATTTCTCGATTCTAGTTTTCTCGATTTGCGTGCCCTCGGGTCGTTTTACGAAAAACATTTTTATAAATTATGAATCACCGTCACAAAACGAAACCAATAAAAATTGTCTCATAAAAAACGGAGTTCAAAAACGTAAATACGTAATCCTAAGGTTTCCGGTTTAGTCGTAAAAGACGCCAAATTATGCACGTAAGCCCAAATTTAAATCCGTAAATTGTGAGTTCGTCAACCAACACAAAAATAAGTTTCAAAATATTATACGAGAAAATATTTCACTACCTGAAAATGTTAGATTTGTCACAGCTTTTCCTCCTAAAAGGGATCAACGTCCTCGTGATCCATTTCATTTGGATGTCCGTTTCTTATTGAAATCGAAGAGGTGTGGATATTTCTTCCATATTTCATCCTCTCGTTCCCAAGTATACTCTGGTTCATGCTTTGAATTCCATCGGATCTTGACAATAGGTATCCGACTTTGTTTCAGTTGCTTTACCTCACGGTCCATAACTTCTACGGGCTCTTCGATAAAATGCAACTTCCCATCTATTCGAACCTTACCTATCGGAATTTTCTCATCACTCACTGCTAGACATTTCTTCAGATTAGATACATGGAATGTGTTGTGAACACCATGAAGTTCTGGGGGTAACTCTAGTTTGTAAGCCACCGGACCTACTCTAGATAAAATCTTAAAGGGTCCAATATAACGGGGATTCAATTTCCCTCGTTTTCCAAATCTTATAACGCCTTTCCATGGTGATACCTTCAACATTACTCGGTCACCCACTTCAAACTCCATTGGCTTCCGCCGCACATCCACGTAACTTTTCTGTCTACTACGGCCAGTCAACAACCTCTTCTTAATCTGAACTATCATCTTCGTAGTCTCCCGGATCAATTCCGGTCCCGTGAGCTAGGTATCCCCAACTTTACTCCAGCATACAGGAGATCTACACTTCCTACCATACAAAGCTTCAAACGGTGCAGCCTTAATACTAGAATGGTAACTATTGTTATACGAAAACTCTGCTAACGACAAATGTTTATCCCAATTCTTACCAAAGTCTAACACACAAGCTCTCAACATATCTTCTAGTGTTTGTATCATCCTTTCACTCTGCCCATCAGTCTGGGGGTGATAAGCAGTGCTCATGTCGAGATTCGTTCCCAAAGATCTTTGGAGAGATTTCCAAAAATTCGATGCGAATCTAGGATCTCGATCTGAAATGATCGATACAGGCACTCCATGCTTGCATACAACATTATCAAGGTATATTCGAGTCAGCTTCTCCAGTGAGAACTGCTCCTTAACTGGAATGAAGTGTGCTGATTTGGTCAGTCTATCGACAATAACCCAAATCGAATTGTTTCCAGATGATGTTCTAGGAAGCTTGGTGATAAAGTCCATTGTAATTCGCTCCCACTTCCATTCAGGAATCTTTGGTTGTTGAAGTAGTCCTGATGGCTTTTGATGTTCAGCTTTAACTCTAGCACAAGTCAAGCATTGAAGAACATACATAGCTATGTCAGCTTTCATATTCGGCCACCAGTACAACTTCTTCAAATCATGGTACATCTTATCAGATCCCGGATGAATGGAATACTTAGATTTATGGGATTCTAACATAATCAAATCTCTTAAGCCTCCAAACTTAGGTATCCACATACGACCTCTTAAACATTTCACTCCATCAGCTCTAACCTCTAAAGGATCTCCTTCTCCTCGGAACCCTTCATTAACAAAATTCTCCTTCTTACAAGCTTCTATTTGCGCATTTCTAATTTGCTCGGGCAAATTATTGTGCACGGTCAAGACTAGAGAACGCACCCTGATAGGCTCTCTATCTTTCCTACTCAACGCATCAGCAACAACATTGGCTTTTCCTGGGTGATATTTTATATCACAATCATAATCACTTAACAACTCTATCCATCTTCGTTGCCTCATGTTCAATTCCTTCTGGTCGAGAATATACTGTAGGCTTTTGTGATCGGTGAATATCGTACACTTGGTGCCATACAGATAATGTCTCCATAACCTAAGAGCAAAGACTACAGCTCCTAACTCAAGATCATGAGTAGTATAATTCTCCTCATTCTTCCTTAATTGCCTAGAAGCATAAGCTATCACTTTCTCCCTCTGCATCAAAACAGCTCCATAACCTCTAAGAGATGCATCACAATACACTATAAAATCTTCACTCTCGTCGGGTAATGATAAGATTGGCGCACTACATAATTTTTGCTTCAATGTCTGAAATGCTCCATCTTCATCACTTCCCCAAACGAAAGGTTTATTCTTCTGAGTAAGCTTAGTCAAGGGTTTAGCTATCAAAGAAAATTCTTTAATGAATCGCCTATAATAGCCAGCCAATCCTAAGAACTGTCGCACTTCTATTGGCGTTGTTGGTGCAGACCAATTCTTAATAGCTTCAACCTTTGCAGGATCAACATGAATTCCATCTCTGTTAATCACATGACCAAGAAATTGCACAAAATCTAACCAGAAATCACACTTTGAAAACTTAGCATACAACCTTTCATCCTTCAACAAATTTAAAACAATCCTCAAATGTTCTCTATGTTCATCTTCATTCTTAGAATAGATTAGAATATCGTCAATAAACACAATCACAAATTTATCCAAGTAGGGCTTGCACACTCGATTCATTAAATCCATGAAAACCGCAGGTGCATTAGTTAACCCAAATGGAATTACTTGAAATTCATAGTGTCCATAACTAGTTCTAAATGCAGTTATAGGAATATCTTCTTCACGGACGCGAAGTTGGTGATATCCTGACCGCAAATCTATCTTAGAATACACACTAGATCCTTGCAGTTGATCAAACAAATCATCAATCCTAGGTAAAGGATATCGATTTTTAATTGTCAACTTATTCAGTTCCCTATAATCAATGCACATACGAAAAGATACATCCTTCTTCTTAATGAACAAGACTGGAGCTCCCCAAGGCGACGAGCTCGGTCGAATAAAACCTTTATCAGACAACTCCTTAAGTTGCTCAGATAACTCCTTTAATTCAGAAGGGGCTAATCGGTAAGGCGCACGTGCCACCGGTGCAGCACCAATAATTAAATCGATTCGAAACTCTACTTGCCTTATCGGTGGAAGTCCGGGTAAATCTTTAGGAAATACCTCAGGAAATTCACAAATAATAGGTACATGTTCCAATCGTTTCTCCCTAGACTCATTCCCGGTCACTTGAGCTAAGAATAACTCACAACCGTTCCTGATGTACTTTTGGACTTTAATACATGAAACGATTTTCAAACGGGATTCACCTCGACTACCATCAATTACTAACGTCCAATTCCTAAGAGGAATCTTAACCTTCTTCTCTCCACATAAAATAGTAGCATTATTCAACGACAACCAATCCATACCAATAATAATATCAAAACTACCTAATTCTATCAACATCAAATCAATCGGAAAGGAATGGTTCAAGAGATTTAGAGAGCATCCTTCTAATAGCTTATTAGTTTTCACTAATTTACCATCAGCCAATTCCACCTCGTAACTGGTACTTATCTCAACAGATTCAATATCAATAAGGGCACTAAATTTAGTGGATACAAAGCTCCTATCGGCACCCGAATCGAATAAAGCAACATCATAATGATTGTTGAGTAAAAACGTACCGGTAACGACATTTGGATCCTCTTTCTTCACCTCAATTGTTCCAAGTTGGTAGATACCACCCTGGGGTTTTCTTCCAGGTACAATCGCTTTCAACTTGGGGCATTCCGATTTCCTATGACCTTCTTCATTACAGTTGAAGCAAATGGTTCCCTTCTTAAACCTTTCAACCTTGTGTCCAAGCTTTCCGCAATTTCGGCACTTCCAGCAGTCGCCAGCATGCCTCTTGTTGCCACACTTAGGACATCTATCATCGTTGCGCGGTGTATTGTTGGTAAGAGCATTTGCATTCCCCTTTCTCTTGTTCTGACGGCGATTGAAATTCTTCCTATAATCACCTCTATCTACACGATCACCGTCTCCCTTTCTTTTCTCACCAACACGGGCTTCATCTTCCTTATATGAATTATCTGTCCAATGAGTTGGTAAGCCATTCGAACAGCATCATCAATGGTCAGTGGTTTCAATGATGTTACGTCCCCCCGGATATTCCTGGTTAACCCTTTCACATATTGCTCAATTCGGAGCTCTTCGGGTTCAACCAATCGAGGACATACCAAGGCCAACTCATGGAATCGATTCGTGTAACTATCAATGTCCACACCTTTCATTCTCAGATGAATCAACTCTTGTTCTAACCTAATAATCACACTACGAGGACAAAACTCCAAAGTCATCCACTTATTAATTTCAGCCCAAGGAGAAGCATTAGCAGCATCAAGACCCATGAAAGCAATTCTCCCGTTCCACCAAGTCAACGCACGACCTTTAAGAGTAGCCATAGCAAAAGTCACCTTATCTTCCTCCTTACACTTACTAATCCGAAACACCGATTCAATCTTCTCAATCCACTGGCTTAGTCCTATAGCACCTTCAGTTCCATTAAAAGGTAGAGGTTCACACTTCATGAACGTCACATAAGTACAACCACCAACTTCAGGTGCATTCGTTCCAAGTCCTCCTACATTTCCTCCAGCATTAGCATTCACATTATTAGCATTCACATTCACATTACTACCGCCAATTCCACTACCGCGAGCTCCATTACCGCCAGCTCCACTACCGCCAGCTCCACTACCGCCAGCTCCACTACCACCAGCTCCACTACCGCCAGCTCCACTTCTAGCATTTGCCATAAATTCAGTCATAGATGCGGTAACTTGCTCCGTAATAATCCTACGAACATCATCCTCAGTCACAGCCTTCTTGGGCGGCATAGTTCTATAATTTCACAATTTCAAAGCATTAAGCATTCATCCAACAAAGGATTCATATAATATGGATTGAATTCATAATCAAGATACAAATAAGGCACAATATGGAATTCAAGACAAGATACATATTTCATTCGATCTGAAACAAAAGTATTGTCTTAGTACATCCCATATCAAAGTTCTAGCACTATATATACTCAAAATTCGTGCCAAATCTATTACTAACAAGTCGGTTCAATCAAAGCTACAAAAGCACAAAAGATATAAAGGTCACTACTAAATACAGATTGGTCTACTGAGAACCGCTAGATGGTCCATCATCCATCGTCTTCTGGATCTTCGTCGGACGATCACTAGACACATCTTCAGCTGGGTGCTTACGGATTACTCCTCTTTTAACCATGTCGGCATAAAATCTACTATTCCATCCCACGGATATATTCAGCTCCTTTTCGGCTTTCTCACGCATCGCACGAGCCACACTCAACTGAATCTCCATAGTATTCACCTTTCTCTTCATTTCAGCATACTCACCACTTTCCAACACCGATAACCTCCTAAAAGCCTCATTCAAACCACGTTCAACATCACTCAAATCCAAACTAAGCAATTCCAGCTCTTTCTCACCAACCTTAGTCTTCGACTCCAAATAAGCAACCTGAGTCTGAACAACACCTAATCTAACCTCTATCACACAACTCTTAACACGGGAAGCATCTAGATCACGTCTCAAGGCCCATGGTGCAAGACCATCAATATGAGTAGCCTCTCGAGTACTAGACGACTCTCCTATCTCACGTCTACGAGTAGTAATACCATCAGTACCGTCAGGTGCATCATCATCCTCATCCTCTTCTGATTCAGAATCAGATTCAGATGATTCAGACATTTCATCCCTAGGTAACTCATCCTCAGAATCAGACAAACAAACTGGTGGGGGCAAAGGCTCGCCTTCTAGAACATCATACGGATAAATAAGCTCAGCTTCGTCATCGTCATCGACCTCAACATCTATACCTACGTCCTCCTCGACATCCTCGTCGTCAATCTCGTCATCTAAATTATCTAACCCAATCTCATCATCATTCTCTATATCAACATTCTCAATATCCACATTCTCAATCTCCACATTCTCAATCTCATTTTATACCAAGTCAACCTGAGGGGCAATCTGATCTCCTAGTCCTAACTCGGGCTCGGGATCCTCAAATGGTTCCTCCTCGTCATCAATATCATAATCTACTAAGTCTAAATAAGGATCATCTTCTATATTAGGTTCGGGAATAGCATGGTTTTCTATAGGAATATTAGGGTCAGCCATGACAATCTGCATTTATATATATATCTCGTATTAGGATAGCATACTATTTAAACAAGTACATAATGAAATCACGATATATACATATATATAAATTATATTATATATATCAAAATATATATCTTCTCAATAGGGCTTGTTGGTAACGTCGGAGATCTCTGGCACCGTTATAGTCAAAAGATTTTTCAAATATTTTCTCAAATGTTCATTGTCAAAAGATTTTGAAAAGTTTTGTTCAAAACCTTGGTTTTTAAAATCTTTTGTTCTCTATAACGAGAGCTCTGGTACCAAACTGTAACACTCTCATTTTCGTATCGGTACAGCGGAAGGGTCTTTTAGAGTGTTACGGGATAGCACAATAACTCCAATCATAGACAACACATAAAAATGGTTGTACAAGGTTTAACAAACATTCATTCGATAAAAAGTTTCAAAAGCGTACAACAGGTCCCAAATTATACAGGTCATTTAGTTTACAAAACACAGATCGAATGAACATTTTTAATATTAAGTGTGGGCCATCAGAGTCGATCTCCATCCGGATTACCTTCAAGCACCTGAGATAAAAACATGCAAAAATCATATTATCGAATGCCGAGTGAATTCATAGAGTTTAATGAAAACCGTTATATAAAACAATCATTTACATTTATTTAAAATCAGAACACAAGTATAATATCGGAAGTAAGTCCTCATATTGCTAGTCAGGCAATATATAAATAAAGCATACATCTTAAACCGTCCATGAGACCGTAGTCTCTATATTACCATGATAGGTAATATCTTCATCGTTAATAGCGTCGTTATCATATATAGGATACATCGTATTTGAATTTATATATGTTTTATCTGAATTAGGATTATTATTAGCCGCGTGACATTGTTACCTTACTATGAAAACAGCGGGCCGCGAACCCGACAAACAATTTTCCCATCTAAGTTAGCGTGTCATCACAAAAATCATGCTATGGAATCTTCTCATACATAAATTCGCTTACCAATCAATGTGGTACGACGGGGATCAACCGTCAAGGCGCGAACTGGGGTGATCGTCCCCAAATAGTACTATCAAATGCATAAGCGTCTACCAAATCCCGGTAGTTCACAATTCATGCTAATGGGACTTTAAGTGACATAACCTAACTACTCTTAATCCTTTAGTCTCGTATATAGAGTCATAACATCATTCGGGTCCATATCATTAAGCATACAATCGGGACTACTTGTGTTCTATTTTTATAAAAATCTAGCATGTTATCTCCCTCGCGGGTTTACAAATCATTTTATAAAAACATTTAAAAGAGTGCGAGGCTATGAACTCACGTTGTTAATGAAAGGCGGATTATCGGCTACGGGCGTGCTTCGGTCACGGAAACCTATATAAATAATAATCTGTCTTAGACTCGGTCCAATGACTTTTATCAAAATAACAATATACATATGATGATTTTGTACATATGATGATGATCAAGTGGGTTTATACATCCTTGTTTACTCATTTTAGCGTTTACGTTTTGGTAACTTTTTACTAGTTTACTAGTTTTACCTAATTATCTATTTTAAGTCCAATAAGCTTAGTATAAGTTATTTAACTTGTTTTTACCCCTTTTATACCTATATTATCAGTATATATACTTTTCATGTTGGTCCTAAATGGGTTAAGCCCAATAAGCTCTTTTTACAAGTTTTTATCTTATTAAGTCCAATTGTTAGTCCAATATGTTTAGTTATCTCGTAAGTGTCCGTATTTCTTATAGTTCGGGTTTTATCGGTTTTTACTTGTCTTAGTTACCTATACGTCAGTATATTACTTTTATAAACTTTACATTAGACGGGTTTGGTCGTCTAAGTTTTATTTGGCGAAAAACGTTAATTTTACGGCGATAGCCGAAAAAGTCGTAAAAATCAAGTTTATAGTTTTTACTACTTATAAATATTATTTTACCAACATTTATATAATTTACCCATTTAATTAACCTTTTATACAATTATATAAATAAGTTTTATAAGTTAGTGGGTTTATATTTTTACATTTTATACATTATAATGTGAGTGCTTATATAATTATAATAAACATTATTTCAAAAAATCTGATTTTTAACTTCATGTTCACCATTTTTAACATATCTGGAGTTCTATAATGACTTAGAAGCTCAATTTTGGATGACATGTTATTCATAATATTTTCTACATATAACTTAGTTATAGCTACTGCCAATTTTGAGTTTAAGTTGCCTTAACAGTCCCTACAAAACTGTTTATTCAGATTAGACCACCTAACTTGTTTTGATCATATCTCACTCATTATGTTGATTCCATTGCATGGCCAACTCTCACATGTGTATAACATCATCTACTTTCTATAAATGGATCAAACCATGCAATTTTATCAGTTCATCTTTTAGTTATCTACTGTTTTTATACAGCCAACTAAATAGTCAAGATTTTAGCTTCATTTCTTATGGTTATCATCATTTTTAAGCATATTTATCAACACTTGATCCCCACACAACATTTTTATCATCATATATACATCATATACATATACAAAATGAAAGAAAATACATTTGTTCTTTACAAAATAACAAGAGAAAAATGGAGAGGATGATCTTCTTTACCAATCCAAGTGGATTTCTTGTTTTAGGAAGACAAGAACTTGATGAACACAACAAGTATCTCCAAGACCATCAAATATCAAGAACATAGGTTGGAAAATCAGCCCTAGGACACAAGCAAATCACCTTCAAAGTTGTTAATATGGCCACCAAATGATCAAGGCTTCAAGAGAACACCTTAATAGAACTAGTAAACATGTGGTTTATGGCTAGAAAAGATCAAATGGGGTGTTTCTTGGTTTATTTTGGGACGACACAAGGGGGAGTTTGAGAGAGTTTTGGAGTGTATTGCATGTAAGAAATGGTGTAGGTGAAAACAAGTTGCTTGTTTTGTGGTTTAGTGGAATGGTTAGCTTAACATGTAAGCATGGCTTACACTTGTGTAAGTTTAGCTAAACTTGATGCCACCTAAGTGTTGTGGTGTCAAGTTGGCCGTCCCATTAAGCTAGTGGGGTGGGACAATGTGTTTTGTCCCATCTCACTAGTTTACGGGTATTTCTCGATTCTAGTTTTCTCGATTTGCGTGCCCTCGAGTCGTTTTACGAAAAACGTTTTTATAAATTATGAATCACCGTCACAAAATGAATCCAATAAAAATTGTCTCATCAAATACGGAGTTCAAAAACGTAAATACGTAATCCTAAGGTTTCCGGTTTAGTCGTAAAAGACGCCAAATTATGCACGTAAGCCCAAATTTAAATCCGTAAATTGTGAGTTCGTCAACCAACACAAAAATAAGTTTCAAAATATTATACGAGAAAATATTTCACTACCTGAAAATGTTAGATTTGTCACACTGGGTGCCTACGGTTGCAGGTAGTGCAAAGAGGATGAGCATACCCTCCATCAAGTGTCCTTGCTGGCTGAGAGCCTGATAAGAACAGTATACAAGATATATGATAATAGGTACAAAGGACAATGCGGAAAATTCGTAAGATGTAATACCAGTGATAGCTGGACGGTTAGGCTGTGAACCTCTTTGGTTCTGGTCCCTCCCGTTACCACGATTCCTTGTAGAAGATTGCAATGTGTCAAAATTATGAACTATTGCATGTAATCATAATAAAATGATTAATTGTAAGGACCTGCTGCTGTTGGAGTTCCCAGCGTTGTTACGGTAATTATCATTACCGCCACGCCTATCCGTAGCAGAAAGGTCATGAGTCTGACCGTTTCCCTGGGGCTGAGTAGGCTGTTGCTGAGTAGCCGGCTGAGACGGTCCCCAGTCTTCTGCCTGGAAGATGCAATTTAAAAGAGATATAAATTTTTATATATATTGAAAGAATACGGTTTGGTCACCGCAGAATAACGAGTGTTTACCTCTTCTCGGGTCTCTCTGCTTCCCCGAACTCTTCTCTTTCTTGCAACATCTCCAGCTTACATGTTGCATCGGCCACTTGTGCCACTATGTTGAACGTAGCACACACCAATTTGTTTGCGACCGATGTACGAAGAGTCCACCGAAAGTGGTATGCTTGCTCTTCGGGAGTACATGTTGTTGCGCCAAGAAAACCAACCAACCGAAGAAAGTGTTGCATGAACTCGTTGCTGTTCTCTCCAGCTCTCTATCTGATTCCATGGTACTCTCTCTTTAGTTTGTCTTGCTCAGCCTTGGGAAAGAACTGTCCTATCACCAAATCCCTGAACTTAGCCTAAGTCAAACCCGCCACCCAATTATCACCTCCCTCAGACTGCTTCAGTGCCTTCCGCCATTATAGCACATCACCTTCGAACCTGTAACAGGCCAACCTCGACTTGAAGACGGGGTCACAGCCCATTGCATCGAAGATCTTCTCAATGTGAGCCAACCAGCTTTCAGCTTCACTGGGGCTATCTGTTTTCTCAAAAGATCGAGGGCGTAGGTTATTGAATCTCTCCATCCATGTGACCAATGTTGCTGGAGGAGGAGGAGGAGGTACTGGGTGCTGTTGCTGATTGTTGGCAGCCTGCACCACAGCCCTAATTTCGTTCCTCAGCTAAGGAAGCATAACTTGCATCGCAGCTTGGACTGCTGCATTGAGTTGTTCCTGCTCGCGTGTGAGAACCTTCTGACAATATAAAATAAAAATACATGATTAAACTGATCAAAACATAAAATATATACATGAAAAAAAAATTATACCAATAAATCATGAGAAAAATTTTATGCAGGAAAACTAGTACATGAATGCATGATGCAGTTTTATGAAAACTTTTATATGCGCGAGAGTGAACGCCTATGGTCAGTTCACTCAAAACAAAAGACATGGCAAGGGGACGCCAATGGGTCGGTCCCAAAGTTAAAATTTTCGATAAAACACATGCGACTAAATAGGGACAGTCTTGTACCAACCATTACTTAGTCATACACCTGCGACAATGACATATATATGAATGCATGAAAACAATGAATGCATGAAAACCGACAGTCAGTTCTAGGAAAACCATAGTGACTACCCACTAATCATAGGTCGTGTTTTTAGAGCCTATAGGTCGAAGCCTTGTCTCTGATACCATAATTGTAACACCCCATTTTGGTAAATAGAATGTCACGCGTGATTATGGCGTGTCATGAAAGCATACAAGGATAAATGTCTTAAACATTACATGACCATAAAGGAAATACTGGAAACAAACATCGATACCCCAAAGTAAAAGCTCATCACACACACACATAAATACTGTAAAGGAAAAGGACTAAACAATGTCTATGGAAATGAGTAGCAAAATGTATGAATAAATGCATAAGTA
Organism: Glebionis coronaria; assembly: GCA_025667525.1. Taxonomy (NCBI): domain Eukaryota; kingdom Viridiplantae; phylum Streptophyta; class Magnoliopsida; order Asterales; family Asteraceae; genus Glebionis; species Glebionis coronaria. The sequence goes on from CM046876.1 coordinate 136,563,553, forward strand.
AATGAAGGCTAGAAAGCTTCCAATCCGTATGCACGTACGCTTAAAGTTTACGAGCGTCCCTGAGTACCTGCCATTTTGGGAACATGAAAGGAAAACAGCTGAGCATAACGCTCAGTGCACGGATATACAAGCATAGAATGAATAACATAAGCATATACAAGATATAGCAGCGGAATTGATTAAGTCCTGGAAAACCCTATATAACTTAGTAAAACTGGTTTTATAGTTTGAAAAGCCTTATGTTTATCTTATAAAAATTGTTTAACATGTTTACCATTAGCCAATATAGGTCATGAAATATCAACGTGTATGAATACTTGGAGGGGTGACCTCGTCATGCAATAAGAGGGGCTGCCTCTAATTAATATAAGTTTGGGTAGGAGGGATCAGCTCCTTGTGAAGGATGCAAGGCACACACCACATTCACCTGAATAATCTGTAAAAACATGTAACCTAAGATGCACCCATACGCCCCACATGATAATATAATAATATGGCCAAAAGCTGAAAGGGACGCCACGAGCTATCACTCTGCCGTGGTGAAGTCATAACACTAGTGCCTCCAGTGTTATGGTTATGGTACCTCCATAACTAGGTGAAACTGGTCATGCATGTATATGGCTTAGGCATTTAATTAAACATAAGTAGATTAAAACATATAAAACATATATACTGGGAAAACAGTTGGCTGCATACGGGGAATCCTAATTTGGAAAGAATGTCCATACTGAAAGGACGGAGAATCCGTACCTAATGTCCAGTGAACGAAGAAGACGAACGGAATAGAGTCCTACTTTGATCTCACTAATGCAATGCGTGACACAAAAGGAGAATAATAACACGAACAATTTCACTTGAATTAGATCACCAAAATCAACAAACACCCACTCCTTGGTGTGGTTATACCCGGCGGCCAAAAGGGTAGGAGAAAAGGGAGCTAGGGTTTTGTATTTTTCTAATTCTTCTGTAATATGAAAAATATGTTTTCTCTTTTTCCATTTTAGAAAAACTAAAAGTAGGCTTGGCCCCTTTCTTTGTTCTTGTCTCGGGTGGGTGGGGCCCACAAGGGGAAACCCAATGATTTTCGTGTTCTAAATAATTACGTGTTCCCGTGGTCGTGTTTACGTGACTTTATTCTTAATTGGTCGTGTTATAATATATACTTGTACATAATCGTAATAATAAATACTTAAATACATAATAATAGGTTCGTGATTATTTACGTTCATGTTTTCATGTTCATGATTATATTTATTGTTGATAATAATTATCGTGTATTAATATGCTTAAATACTTATCGTGTAATAACACGTACGTAACACTTGTATTTAATATTCGTGCAACGTAAGCATATTATATAAGGAAGGTTTTAATCATGTATGTATGATTGCAAGTGTACTGTTCATGGTAAAAGCATGCGGGTTTTACATTCTTTGAGAATGTGTTGCTTTTATGCAACCCTAGCATACTCTAGTGCTAAAAGAGGTAAAAATCCAAGATTTGCAAAATTTTGAAAATGTCTTATTTTTCTCCAAAACTTTTGAAAATCAAGGTTTGCTGTCCTCTGGACGCGGCTCCTTAGCCCCCATGCGGCTCCATATCGATATGGAACCGCGGGTTCTATTAAGGAACCGCGTACAGTAAAGCCGTTCTTGGCTTACTTTTGGTCTTTCTTCTTTGACCACTGTCTTGGTTAAGATTCTTTGTTTACCCAATTTGGCTAAACATTTCCTAAAACCTTTTATTTTCATTTCAAATCTTTGCCTTGTCTATTTTCTTTAAATTCTTCTCTTTTGGGAGTTCTTCTATTCATCCCTCATAATGCCTAATTCTTTCTTTCCTAACCTTGACATTTCTTTGTCACAATCTTCTCAACATAAAGCTTCTTCTTCTAAGCTTTCAAAGAAACCAAAAATCTCGGTTCGACCCCTCTGAATAAAAAAGAACAAGAATCCTCATGATTACTCTTCTCCAAAATCCTCCAAGAATTCCTCTTTCTCTCTGATTCAATATTGAAATGAGACTTACTCTATAAATCCAATTACCGTTGAAAAGGAAATTCTAGCACCACCACCAAAACTTTTCAACTCTCCTCAACTCAATGACCTATCTTCTTTCCCTAATCTCACTAGGCATTGTGAAAACATCTCTTATCCATTATCTCCCTCTCCACCAACCTCAAATTTTGATGGACCTCCCCCATCTAACGACTTTGTTTTGCATCATGGTTCCTCGTGTGCTTGTTGTCGTTTTCAACAAATTGAACTTGCTCATATCTATGACAAGCTAAATTTCGTTAAATTCCTCCTCACTCGACCTCCTCTCAAAGTTTTTGTTCCCGTGAACAAAACTTCGAATGATGCTGTGTCGTCTTTCTTTTCCAACTAAGGCACATTTTGTACTTTAGTTGTTTGAGTCCATAAAACTTAAGCAATCTTGGAAGATTATCACTATTAGAGTAGTTTATGCTTTGTGGTTTATTTTCCATATTTTTTGCTTTAAATATTCATATTGTGTGTATGAATATTTCTCTTGTATGTTATTTCCTATTTGTGTAATATGAATGTTATGTGTGTTATCTTTCTCGCTAATTCTATTTCACACATTTGTTTAAGAGGTGATCATGGTTAAAACTTAAAATTAATTATGGGTGATTCAATAAATTCTAAATTTTAACCCCTTGATATTTTAAATCATCTTTGATTGGTTTGGATGTTTCTTTTCTTCCTTTATTCCACCAATTGAACTATGATGTTGTCAATACACACTCTTTGGACATACTTAGCAAATGCTTGCTTCTAATTTGAGATTTCTTTTCCTTCTCCCTCTCAAGTAAGTTAGTAGGTAGTGCACATACATACATTGGTGTTTCTTTTCTTTCTTCTAACCTTTGTGTAGCATGTCACCTTAGCGCATTTACTTGGTGCCCCAAGCAAGGGGGAGTAAGCACCAAGGGGGAGCTATTAGCAAAGTCCGGTTATTTTCTTCTTCAAAGACTTGTGCTAACCTTTTTGCTTCGACAAAGGGGGAGAAATGATAGTGATAAACTCGTTAATAATTCGAATAAACTTGTATTTTACGTAAATGAGTTTATAGTTTGTCGTGATCAAAAAGGGGGAGATTGTTAATGCAAAGCAATGCTTAAAAACATTGTTAGTATTAATTAATCTTTCTTAGTTTTAATCACGACAAATTACAAAGACATTTATTATCAAACACAATCATAAAGCAAATTATCTAACAAACACTATCATCAAGGTAATAATCACTACACTAACATATTTTAATCATGCTTAGTGATCATAAAAGTAATTAGCCTTAAAACTCACTTTTGTCAAATGTAACAAAAGATTTTTAATAAACTTTATTTTAAGAAAATGTTTTATTAAAATGAAAATGTAAATTTGAATATGGCATATTCCAAATTCCATAAGAATATCCTTTGAATGTTTAAACAGCCTTAGATATTTCAACTTTACTAAAAGACAAAAAGGAGCGGAGTCTACTCCTTGCGGTTCCTTAAGTGCCTACGCGGTTCCCTATCGATAAGGAACCACCTGGGTAGATAAGGAACGACCCATAGATAGCTGTTGGCATTTGTCTTCTGTAAATAGTGGATCAAATCTACATTTTCATCAACCATTTTTGGACATCTCTTTCAGCCTTCTTTCTCCTATCTAATCCTAGTCATTTGTAAATGATCACTTAATGTGTTAAGTATGTTTACTCATGATTATCCTCTTGATCTTCTTCTTTACCTTGTCTAAAGAGAAGATCCCTTACACACTTGTGATGTGATTAAAGATGAAGCTTTGATGAAGATCACCTTCTCCTAAAGATCTAGTCATGTTCATCACTTGTTTATTTGTGTCTTGTGTAGATCCAATGTATTTGTGAATACTTGGACTAGTTGTGTTCATCCAAGATATTTGTGAATACTTGGATTAGAGTTGTGTAAATCCTTTGCACATGTGTGTACTTGGATTTGTGTTGTGTAGATCCAAGCTATATGTGTGTTCTTGGATATGTTTAGTTGAGTTGTAATAAGTTGTGTTAGTTCTCACTAAACTACAAAGTGATGTGGTTTTGTCTTGTGAGTTCTCACTAAACTATAAAGTGATGTGTAGTTGTGTTGTGTGAAGTTCTCACTTATCTTAAAAGTGAAGAGTCGTGAAGATTGGTTCTAGCTTTGGATTAGAACTCGACATCTAGACTTGTGTTAGAAAATGGTGAAGTAGGCAATGTTGTGAAGATTGGTTCTAGCTTTGGATTAGAACTCGACATCTAGCCTTGTGTCGTAAAATGGTGAAGTGGGCGACGTTGTGTAGATTGGTCCTAGCTAAGATCAGGTCTAGACATTTAGCTTAGTGTCGGAAAATAATGTAAGCGACATTGTAAGGTTTTCTCCGCCAAGATGGGAGCTTATGAATATAGTGGAAATCTCGAGTAAGGTGTACTTGAGGAGTTGAGTAGGAACGAGGATAGAGCCTCGTTGCCGAAACACTATAAATCTTGGTGTCTTCCTACTAGGTTGTGTCTTTCCTTACTCATTACTTACATTCATTATCATTATACTTACTACACATTGTTAATGCATTAGAATTGAACCTAATCATTATGCAACTAGCTTTCAAGTAAAAGATAGTTTTGTGCACTCACCTAATTGAAAGGAATTTTAATTAGGACATAAAATGATGAGAAACTATTCAACCCCCCCCCCCCCCCTTCTAGTTTTACAATTGGTATCAGAGCGATGGTGACACAAGATCTTTGAAGTATATTGTACTTTAAAACTTGGATCGATCCATTGTCTCCTCAAATTAGAAGGTTAAGTTATACTAAAGTTTTTCTTTGGTCAAAACTATTTTTTTTTTTGAAAATAAGCCTTTAAGTTGATAATATTGCATCTCATTTAGATTAGTAGTATTAATGTATCTTAGATTTACTCTTGAAATGTATCTACTAGTTTGCATCTTGTTATGTGTAGGTACTCATGAAGATAAACCATTCTATTGATTGTGGAGTGACTTACTTACACTTGTAGAAGACTCATCTTCTTTGATTTCCAACATCATTGAATGATGATATCAAGATGGGTAGAGTAATACTAGTCCTTGAAGACTTAGTAGTTACTATTAGTCGTTATGGGGCTATACATTGGTTCATTGAAAGCTTAGAATGCAATTTGTGGCCAAGGTACGTTTTCGTTCTTCCGCACGCCCTATTGATCATTCGTTTGATCATTATTTGACTATATGCTTGTTCTTCGCATCCTTGCCTTGACATTTATTTATGGTTTGTGATTCTTTTCTTTTCCCTTTCAAACCTTCATTGCTTGGATACTTGACTCACTATGGAGATGTAGGGTGAGTTAGTAGAAGCTTAAAGTATCAAGCATGATTTCCATGGTTTGCACCCTTACGGTTAGTAGACCCAATATCATGTGTAACATGTGCAATTAAGTTCATCTCTAGGATGATTAGTGAATCCATTGAGATACCAAACTACTTCGTATGGTTCGGCAATTAAATACGAACACACATGAATATTTGTTAACATAGAAAAGCTACGGTTTTGCTTTGTGGGATCCATGTGGCCGCGGCATAGGAAAGAGGAAGGGAAGAAAAGGGCCTTTGGCCCATTAGCCCAAGTCTTGTCCATAAACAATTAAAATACTAGGAAAATAAAACATAATACAGTTTTATCAAAAATCACAAAACCTTATTCTTGCCTCTCTCTCCTTGCCGCCGGATTTCAACAACACCAAGGGGTGTTCGGGTCGATTTTGATCTTTGACTTTTAGTGCTACGTGTTCGTGTTCATGTTCATAAGTTTTAATCATCTACGCATTCGGTAATTACCACAACCTTTTCTTTTTAATTCTTTTACTGAATTCATGATTTCATAATAATTAATCTTAAAAACAAATCATAAAAACATGTTAAGATTAATTGTAAACCAAGATTAAAGGTTGTTTAGGTTTGGTTTTATTCGACCGAGACACAACCGAGAGCCACAAGGCTCTCGCTTTGCCTAGTTCGCACCAACACCGAGACTTAAAGTCTCGGCTTGGTTGGTTTTGGTTGATCACAGACAAGGGACCCCGACATGGAGTCGTGGTATGGATTAGATTTGTGGTTGGTTTTATTTTCGTTTCAACCGAGACAAATAAGGTCTCGGTGGGACTTAGTAACAACAACAGTAGGAACCGGCTTAAGCTGGGGTCAAGTTGGGCTCGACAGTGGCTAGTCGTGGCTCAGCAGGGGCAACAAAATCTAACACCCCCACAAATGCTATGCGCAGCGGAACTACAACATTTGGGTGCTAGGCAGTTATCATCGCACACAAAATATATCAAACGACTCAAAGAGACGTAAAACTTTTAACATAATTTAAGCATTGTTAAAAACATACATGTCTACGGTTTTCCATAACCCAAAATGATACAACACAGAGTTAGCGTTTTGGTCCCCACGAATCTCAACCCCAGAAGATACAATTTCGTTAACATGACAGAAAATTTAAAATGTTCAAGTTAAATATGGGTGGAAAACAAGTAGACGCCAAGCCACACACAACTCCCATCCATGCATGCTCCATGCTATACTTCATCGATTACCTGAAACACATGCTAAATTGGGTCAACAAATAATGTTGAGTGGAATTCATAGGTTTTATAATCTCATTTTGAACATATGTGTTATAAAAATCATTCAAGATCATTCATAGAATTGTCGATCAAACAATCTATTTTCAAGGTTATGACAATTGTGTTTAAGCTCATGACACTAATCCGTTAACTCAATCACCCGCGTAATAATTACCGGTGTGATTACGATGAAACCATTGCCCCTTCTAAAGGCATCAGTTGCAATTATACCTTATCTCTTATCACAAGTTATCCGTCCGCAGGGGGTACTCAACGTACTAGCCCTCGTCTCGGATAGGGTCGTCAACCCCATAGTACTATCAATTGTATAAGCGGCTATTTTCAATCCACAAAAGGATTAAACAATAGTTAATAGTTCATAAATATAGGGTCTTTTGCAACTAGGTACTCAACACAATTTAAGGCGACATTCGGGTCCAACAATCATTCATGACATATGTTCATTTTATAAAACTAGCATGCACCTCCCTCGCGGGTAAAAAGAATTTAAAATAGTAGTAAGAGAGACTACAAATTCACACCTTATGTATATAGAGTAGTCGACGATTTCGAATGACGATCACTGACGATGATGAGGATGCCTGGGGAATTCAACACCTAACAAACAATAACGCGTAATGAGTAAATCTCATTTATAAACTTCAAGTACTGTATAATATGTACATATTAGTCAATTGTGATAATTACAAACTCACGCCAAAACCAAACGGATAATTGTTACTAGTTCTATACTATTAATCTATGTTATTAACGTTATTACCCTTTTTACGTTTTTCGCCGATACTTACCAAAAGTATGGGCTGTTTTCCTAGACTTAAACCCTTTTTTAAAATTTGGGAAAATTCTCAAAAATACCTTAAGACCTGTAGAAAACCCATTTTTAATCCCATTAAAATTTTTCACTTTTATGACCCGTTACTCAACACATTACTAAACATACGTTTTTTGGACTGATTTTTCACATTGACCATGTTGGACTTGTTTGACCCATTTAAAATATACCATTGACCCATTTAACACCTAAGTCTAATAATAGACTCACAAATGCAATTTTGAGACCAAAAATCAACCTTTAATCAATTACCAAACTATATCTATGGTCCCCGGGATTTGACCCAAAACCAAACATAATTTCGGATTATGTAGGTTCTCATCTCCCGGTACACGTATTTTCAAAACATCATAACTTTTGACTCGTTAGGAGTCGTAAGCTCTTTCTTATACCAAATCGAAGCTAAGAAGACTCTCTACAACTATATCCTAGTCTCATGACCTGTTTACAAAATCAAACTTATGAAAACAAGCAAAATCAAACTTATGAAAACAAGCCTAAACAATCTGCCTAAATTTACCCTTCTCAAAATCAACCCAACACTCGTTTCCAAACCATTTTATCGACACCTAGCCTTAACTTAATCACTCCTAACCATGACTAATCATCTTAATCAGTCCTTAACACCTAAATTACCAAATCTATCCTAAAACCCATGCACTAAATCAAACATGCAATGAACTTTATCCACTCAAAAACATCTAAAACTATGAATTAAACATAACCCCATAAGTAAAACATCAATCACCAAGATCCACCAAACACCCCCATTTAGCTGTGGGGTGTGGGTGATCAAAACACCCCAACCAAATTGATTTTGGTTGGTTTGTTGGGTGATTATCCATCTCCTACACTCCAATTAGACATGTATAAACTCAATTAACATCAAAACAAATTTTTGAAAAAACCCATTTGATTCTTGAAAAAATTTTATGAATGCATGTTGGATTAAAGCATATCAAAACACTTGGAATGATTAAACTAGATGTGGTCTAACCTTGGTTTTAATCAAAACAAGCTAGAAAAATTTTTGTGGTGGTGGTATGGTGGTGTTTGGCCGTCGGCCTAAAGAGAAAAAAAGAGAGAGAGTGGAAAAATATTTAGTGTGTGTTTGTGTTGTGTGTGTGTTGTGTGTGTTGTGTTTCCATTTTGTAAAATTAGGAGGCCCTTGGGTGCAATATTGGCATTCTTTTGGCCTTGAATGAAAACGACCTCAAATGTTTATGGGAATGACTCACTAGTCGATTTGGAAAATTTTGCGGGAGTCGGGGGTCATCCCGAATACACCAAAATACTTTTAGGACAATTTAAATGCACCCAGAAAGCAATAAAACGCACCCGATCGACTTAACACGAACCGAAAGTAAAATCCTCGAAAAATTATAATTTCGATAAAACGACAATAAACATAGAAATTTGGGCATCCCTCGGGATCGTAGTCGTCATCGTTCTTCTTAAATCGTCAATCGTCAAGATTACGACCTCAAACATTGGTTTCAACCAAAACGATAAAATATATAGTAAATAAAATTTCTTAAAAATTTCAAAAATAGGCGTAATTTAGGGTAAGATAAGTGACCTCGGTTTCTGGGTATCACATCCACCCCTCCTTAAAGAGACCGACGTCCTGACGCTCGCCTCTTCTTATACTCACATTTCGTGTCGCTGGAACAGATGAGGATATCTCTCCTTGAAAAAGTCCTCACGTTCCCAAGTGTATTTCGGTCCACGACTAGAATTCCATCGAACCTTCACAATGGGAATTCTACTATGCTTCAGCCTCTTAACCTCTCGGTCCATAATTTCCACGGGTTCCTCCATGAAATGCATTTTTTCGTCCAGCTGAATCTAGTCCAAAGGAATCACCAATTCCTTATCCGCCAAACTCTTCTTCAAATTTGATACATGAAACATGTCGTGAATAGCACTAAGCTCATTTGGCAATTCTAACTTATATGCTACCGGTCCAATTCGTTTAACAATCTTCAATGGTCCAATATACCTCGGACTCAACTTTCCTTTCTTCCCAAAACGAATCACACCCTTCCATGGCGAAACCTTAAGCATAACCATGTCTCCGACCTCAAATTCCAACGGTTTCCTTCTATTATCGGCATAACTCTTCTATCGGCTTCTTGCAGCAAGTAACCGGTTCTTAATTTGCACAATATTCCCTGTCGTCTCCAAAACCATTTCGGGTCCAGTCAACTGACTCTCTCCTACTTCGCTCCAACACACAGGAGATCTACACTTCCTTCCATACAACGCTTCAAATGGTTCAGCCTTGATGCTCGCATGATAACTATTATTATACGAAAATGCCACTAAAGGTAAGTGGCGTTCCCAACTTCCTCCAAAATCAATTACGCAGTCTCAGGGTGATAGGCCGTGCTCAAACTCAATTCAGTGCCCATCGCACGTTGAAGAGATTTCCAAAATTCTGAAGTAAACCTACTATCGCGATCCGAAATGATCGATAAAGGTACACCATGTCTGCAAACAATCTCCTTCACGTACACACTAGCAAGTTTCTCCATGCTGTTCGTCTTCTTCATAGGTAAGAAGTGAGCAGATTTCGTCAATCTATCCACTATTACCCAAATCATATCACATCCACTAGGAGTTCTAGGTAAACCCGTCACGAAAACCATAGCGATCCTCTCCCATTTCCACTCTGGGATCTCTGGTTGTACCAACAGCCCAAACGGTTTCTTATGTTCGGCTTTAACCTTCGGACAAGTCAAACACTTACTGACGTAACGAGCAATCTCCGCCTTCATATTCGGCCACCAGTAGACTTTCTTCAGATCATGATACATCTTATCCGCTCCAGGATGTATCGAGTACTTCGACTTATGAGACGCGTTCATAAACAAATCTCGTACTCCAGGCATTCCTTCCTCGGATGGACACAACGGTAACCAAATCCGATTCTCAAAATATCTCAGCCCGTCTGACCTACCCACAAAAAGAGGTTTCAACAGTCTCCCCAGATTCTCAGCACCAACATTTTCTTTCATTAATCCCTTCTCTTGAGCCTTCAATATTGTTTCGGTTAAATCAACACCCTCAGTCATCACTAAAGCTCTGACTCTCAAAGGTTTCTCTCTATCCTTCCTACTAAGTGCATCCGCTACAACGTTCGCCTTGCCAGGATGGTAGCGAATCTTGCAGTCATAGTCACTCAGTAGTTCCACCCATCGCCTTTGTCTCATATTCAACTCCTTTTGGTCTAAAATGTGCTGCAAACTCTTGTGGTCAGTGAATACAACACACTTCGTCCCATACAAGTAGTGTCTCCACAATTTCAGCGCAAAAACTACAGCTCCCAATTCCAAATCATGCGTAGTGTAGTTTTCTTTATTCTTCCTCAATTGTCTTGATGCGTAAGCAATCACCTTCTCACGCTGCATCAACACAGCTCCATAACCCTTACGAGACGCGTCACAATACACCATGAAGTCTTTGATTCCTTCTGGTAATGACAATATCGGAGCAGAACACAATTTGTCCTTAAGTGTTTTGAAAGCGAGCTCTTCATCATCTCCCCATTCATACACCCGATTCTTCTCAATAAGCTTTGTCAATGGCTTTGCAATCAGCGAAAATCCTTCAATGAATCTCTGATAATACCCAGCTAAACCAAGAAATTTTCGAACTTCAGTCGGCGTTGTCGGTGCCGACCATTCCTTGATTGCTTCGACTTTGGCAGGATCCACGCGAACTCCTTTGCTATCAATTACGTGCCCAAGGAATTGCACAGATTCTAACCAAAACTCACACTTTGAGAATTTCGCATACAGCTTCTCTTTCTTCAGTAGATCCAATATCTTCCTCAGGTGCTTCTCGTGCTCTTCCTTGCTCTTAGAGTAAATAAGAATATCATCGATGAATACAATGACAAACTTATCTAAATACGACTTGCACACTCGATTCATAAGGTCCATGAATACTGCAGGCGCATTTGTTAGCCCAAAAGGCATCACTCGGAATTTAAAGTGTCCATACCGCGTACAAAAGGCAGTTATAGGAATATCCTCCTCTCTAACACGCAGTTGATGATACCCTGATCTCAAGTCGATCTTTGAGTACACACAGGAACCTTGCAATTGATCAAACAAATCGTCAATCCTCGGCAATGGATACCGATTCTTAACCGTCAACTTGTTGAGCTCTCTATAGTAGATACACATCCGAAACGACCCATCTTTCTTCTTTACAAACAACACTGGCGCTCCTCATGGTGATGAGCTCGGTCGAATAAATCCCTTATCCATCAACTCTTTCAACAATCTCCCCCAAAGGGAGGTCACACCATTTTACAAAATCTTAAACCTAGCATACTATGCTTGAGTCTTCGATCTTGTTCTTGTGAATATGCTGATGAGATCTTTGACTTTATGCTTGAGCATGTTCTCTTGCCTTGACCTTGTGCATTCATCACTTGTGATGTTCGCCTCTTCGTGACTTCATGTTCCACATACTTATACCTTTATAATTCTAGAAAGCTTCAGAGTTTGATACAGCGGAAGACTTGACCTTCAGACTTTCTTGAATTCGTTGAAGTACTGAGTGTATGCAGTATAAGCATGTGGGGACGACTTCTTCTTGGATTCCGCAACGCCACCGTCTTCAAATGCCGCAACATAAGTAGACACGAAAGAAATGGCTTTGAACATTTCATTCTAAATCGGTAGCATTTTACCTCCGGTCGGTGAAGACCGTTGGACGATATTAGATATCGTACCCGTGACGGATAGTTTCAATTAAGTAACTTCCTGACAGGATTTCGCGGGTAAACCCGTTCTCTTTATTCGACCGTCCAAAGCTGACTGCGAACATAAAGAGTGAATCATTTGGATAATAATATCCGCATGATTTGAAGCCGTCAATTCATGTTCCTGGAACAAGTGAAATTCAATTAAGAACCGCACCATCGTTGCTTTCCAGTTGTCACGAGCTTGATTCGTATAGAATCTTGCAAGTTACCTACCAAGTGCTGTTTGAGGTTAACACTAGAAGGATTTCCACTCATCACCGTGAACACTAAGGTATCACTCTGAGTGTTCTGGCAAGATCACTGAGATATTGCGTAGAGGCCTGGAACGTGTTTAAATTCAGTTAAGAATTAAACAGTTGTTGCTTTCCAGTTATCACAAGTTTGATTCATAAAGAATCGCACAAGTCACCTACCATGAGCTTTTTGATATTCGCTCAAGAAGGATTTCCATCTTCATTGTAAATACTTACGTATTACTCGGATGTTCAGGCAAGATCATGAAGATTTTGCGTAGGACTCTTAAGATCTTTCTTACTTTTCACAGTGTGTGAAGAAGCAAGGAAATATGAAAGTGTGTCCTAATGAGATATTTGATGATCTCAAATGGCTCTAGACTCGATCGTGCACTTTGGATTTTAGTGATCGGAGGCTGGAGAGGAGTGCCACCTTTTCAATACTAATTTATTCGGAGTGAATAAATCAATAGATAACGTGTTGTCTCCGTGTGATTAAAACAAATATCTTTTAAGAGATATCTGAGTTAGCTGGCATGGGTTGTACATTGCATCACTGGGTCCATGATGTCTGTCTTCAATATCAAGATTCATTAAAATGATCTTAATAGCATATGTATTGACCCGGTTTCTGCCTAAAGTTGTAAGGAGGGCTTCTTTCTTTACACCCTTTATCTTTACAATTCTTTTTCATTCTTCAACCCCTTCAATGCTTACCAATACGTCATCACTAGCACCTTGTTGTGATTGTTCCAGTGCTAACTTAAGTACTTGGTCGGCATTTAGCTACGTTCACAATCTTTCTCCATCTTTCCTAAGGACTACTATTTCTAGCTATGGAATGTCCTTGGGAAGATTCCTCCGGTTCTAGAGGAATCATTGGACTTTAACCTATCCTACCATCCTTATGTCACCACAATCTTCACCGTCGTGAATAGAGATGTTTTGGGTAAGTGTATGTCACCATGAAATCCATTTTGATAGTGCAAATCCATTTTGCTCCCCCTTAACATATGCCACGATATCCGAAAACATTTCGCACATGTTGGGATGAGCTAGCACGTTAAGTCAAACCATTTGTGATTAATCATTTCCCATATTAAATCACATTTTCTCCCCCATATTAAAAATATTAACCCAATCGATGTTTTTAATATCAATTGATTTAATAGCATTTTAAGAAACTTTTGGGAAGAAAAATGCAAATCCAATTATCTTCATGAATTACACAAGCTCCCCCTCAAATTAATGAGGGTGTACTTGAAACGTAAATTAAATACCTTTTAAACACAAGTGTAAGGTATTTATCACGTGCAAAGATCATATATGATAATGTATTCACAAGATTAGCAATTTATGAGGTTGGACCTGAATGATGGAGAACATCATATGAAAGAAGCACATGGTTCTTGTTCACGAATGTTGGTCGCCTCATCATGTCTGAAGTTATCTCTTGACTCCATTTGATTGATATCGTTGTCTTGACACCAACATGTGAACTTGGCACTTTCGGCGTCAAAGATTCTGAATGCTGGACAATTGCTCCCCCTCAATTGTTGACCCGTGTTCTATTGAAAGAGCTGTAGTCACCGTTTGAGTAGTCGCCTCGTCGAGTATGTAGATATCAATTATAAATTGCTACGGTTGGTGGAGATGATAACTTCATAAAAACAAGATTTCTCTTGTTTTAACAAATAAATGCACTGACACGTACATATATTCGTGTTAGATTGTGTTATTACGTAAACACAATCCCTTACATGGTTATAAAGTAAACCATGCCCGAGAAAATTAATTCCCGTTGTTGAGTCAAAGCTTTCCGGTGAAATGCTTGACTTGAGTATGAAAAGCGGGTTACTATCTGAAATAATAGCAAACCATTTTGAGCATGTTTTAAAACATTTGAACTTCTGCTCGAACTTTATTTACAACCCCGTGTCATTATTGAATGACATTTCTAGTATCGTAAATATTATCGATTCCAGAAGACATGCTCTTTTTATCAAAACATTTTTTGAACACACAATTTTGAAAGATTTAGAAAACCTTTTTGAGAAATTCTCGAAAAATTGTGTTCAACGTTTTGAAAACCAATTACTTGAGCTTAAGATGTTGAATATCTTACAAAACGAGCTCAAGTCCGAGAAGTTGTAACCTTCCCGTTGTTAAGGATAAGTTTATCATCGGCGATAAACTTTCCTTTTAACTGAAGAACGAGTCCTAAGTTGACATTTACTTAGAAGTCGTTTTCATGAGCTTGAAAAACTTTGAATGTTTTAACGAAAAGCTCATGACCGAAAAAGGTGAATTTCTCGTTATGAGGAAAAGTTCTCTTATTTAAAAGATTCACTTTCCCTTCTGAGCTTAAAACCTGGAATGTTTTAATACAAGCTCATGACCGAGAAAGATGAATTTCTCGTTAAGAGGATAAGTTACCATAAAAGATAATCTTTCCTTTATTTTGAGTTCGAGTTACAGTCTGACATTTAACTGTAAGTTATTGTGCATGAGCTTAAAAACTTCGAATGTTTTAATATAAGCTCATGCCCGAGAAAAATTAATTTCTCGTTGTGAGGATAAGTTTATCATCGGCGATAAACTTTCCTTAATTTGAAGATCGGGTCATCATCTGACATTTAATGATGAGCCTTATACACGAGCTTAAAACCTTTGAATGGTTTTAGGATAAGCTCGTGTCCGAGAAAACTTAATTTCTCGTTTTGAGGGTAAGTTATCGTTGCGTGGATAAACTTCCCTGTCTCTGAAGTCCGGGTCATCGTCTGTCATTTAACGAGGAGCCATTATGCATGAGCTTAAAAACTTGGAATGTTTTTGATAAAAGCTCATGCCCGAGAAAAATTAATTTCTCGTTGTTAGGATAAGTTTACCATCGGCGATAAACTTTCCTTTCTTTGAAGAGCGAGTTATAGTCTGTGATGTGACTATAAGTCCTGATGCACTGTAAGCTTAACTGGAAATCCCCTGATATACTTGTTTCTTAGATATCAGCTTCTTTAGCAACCAAACTCCGAGAGTGTCCTTAATTGAGTGGTATACAATGATTGGACCGCTTCTTTCTTTTGGGACATTCTTTTTGGTACCTGCATTCTCATTAGGAGTTTGCATGCTTTGATATGAGTTAGCGATATCTATCTTAGAAGCAAGTGGGGGTTCACAATTTTCTTTTCTTGTGCTAGAGGTGACCGGAGGAGATGATTCACTTGTCTTAGCTGGCAAACGTTTCCTTTTATAGAAAACCTTAAGTTCAGGCTTAAGTGATGTATCCTCCTTTTCAATTTCCTCCCTAGTAGTCTTAGTAGAATCAGAGACTATCCTAGTTAAAGGGCACTCGTTTCCTACAAGAGTGAAAGTTCTACCAGTGGGGCGCCACATTTTACCAATGGGTTTGATTTTAGCTACCCACTGAGATTTAAGTCTAGCACGGGAGTTCACCTCATTAAGTAATTTCTTGACACAAGAATCATGATTGGCTTTAAAGACACATTTCCTACATGTTTTGCAAGTAGCATATTTAATGTCCGAGTAAGCTCTAGAATTCCTAGATGAATGATTGATGCTCCTAGGATGTGACATGCTTCGGTTAGCAGTGTCGGGTAAGCTAGAAGGCATCTGAGTAGGTTTGAAATTCCTATCTCTTACTGGTGTCTTTTGCTTAGCTTCCCTTAGACCAAATGTATGGCGAACGTCATTCGAACTAGTTCGAGACGTATTCTTTGGACTATGTCTAGGGATACTAGATGAAATCATGTGATTAGGTCTTGCAAAAGCTATTTTAGTCACATTGGGCCTAGATGGTGGAGTGACTGGTCTAGAAAGATGAACCATGTCAACTTGGGAGGCAAACCGCGGTCTCGAGGATTTTGGTCGCTCGGATCTAAATGCAGTCGGTTGCCTAACAGACTGAATTTGAGGCGGTTTCCCCAAGATTGATGGTTTTTCAAGCTTAGTGTCCACACTAGTTCCTTTAGCTTTTCTTAATTCGTTTTTCAACGCAGCTATAGCAAAAACCTTTTCCTGAACCTGGGCCTTCAAATTCTCATTATCTTTAAGCAATTTATCTTGGGATGCCAACTTAGATTCTAGCAAAGTAATTTGTTTCACAAAATTATCTTTTTCAGCATTAGAATCTTGAATTTTTTGATTTAATTTTCTTTCTAGAATAACGTTTGAATTTTCAAGTTTTTCAAAATACTTTTCAAATTTATCCGTTTTCTTCGAAAATTCAATTTTGGCATCCTCAAGAGCTTTAGATTGCTGAGCTAAGATCGTTTCAAGCTCTTTAATCTTGGAATCAGAATCGGTTAGTGAAGCAGTCATAAAGCATTTATCATGATGTACTATAGCATTCTGAACAATTTCTCCCTCATTTTGACTCACATCGGATGAATCTGAAGTGGTAAAACTATCACCCTTTTCCATCCCATGTTTGTCATAATTAGGTTCGGAATGCACAACATGCGATAGTTTATCAGCATAGACATCATATACCACATTACTTTGTACCGTATTTGTAGACTCTTCGTCATATACGGGTATGGTGTCATCAATCCCTGACATGCTGCTTGTATCATGCTTTCCTCCCGAATCCTTGCTCTTGCAATCTTTAGGCTCCAAGTTTTCAACCGTATGATCATTCTCCTCTTGCATCTGCATCGTAGATTCTTGCACTCCATTATCATACTCTTGTTGAAGTCGAGATCTTTCATAAATCGAAGACGAGACCGATGTCATTAATTTCAACAATGTACCACGGAACTCTTTAATTTCCGTTTGTGTGTACTGAAGAAACGATTGACATATCCCTGAATTGTCAGACTTAAAAATGTTGAATTTGAAGAAGTGCGTAAGTTGTGTCACTAGAGCTTGATATGCAGATGCTGATGCAGAGTGATTAAAGTCTTCTTTGTGAAGTTGCTCAGCTAGTTGGTTCAAGTTGAGGAATATAGAATCGATGAATATATAACGATCTTGACCGAAGAGTGTCAGAAATTCGCTTTCTCCTTGAAACCAAGAAACGGTCACTAGATGAGACTGGAGTTGTCGAAAGAACGTTATACCACTTTCTCTAGTTGTGTTTTGCATGAGAAGCAAGTCTCCCTCTCGAGATGTCGAGTTCAACGAATCCATTGAAAATTAATGATAAATGAATGTAAGGATTACTTGTCGATCGATCAATGAAAGAAAGTAATTATGTTTGTTGTTGTGAGTAGAAGTCGAGAAATAATGTTAAAATCCCCTAATAATTGTTCTCGATAAACCAAAAATTCCAAGACAAAATTACACACGAATAATTGTTAAAAATTTTCAAAAACACGTTTTTGAAAAATCTTGAAATACTTGTCACTGTATCGGAATCCTCAAAATTAATCCGTCGGAATACCCATCGGAATATCCATCGCAATACCCATCGCAATATTACCCATCGGAATGTTTGATCGGAATGTCACACTATCTTAATGTCCAGATCGGAAAGTCCAGATCGGAATGTCACACTATCTGAATGTCCAGATCGGAATGTCCAGATCGGAATATCACTATCGGAATGTCCAGATCGGAATGTAGCAAAAATAAAATGGGCAGAGTGACGACACAAGGATCCCTTAAACCCGTCGGAATCCCAGATCGCAATGCTCGATCGGAATGCTCAGATCGGAATAAGGTGTCGTAATACACTGATCGCAATGTGGAACCAGCTGGTTATTGCGATCAAGTTCCTCTCAGTTGTACTTTCCGATGGTGACCTTTGCTAGAATTTCGGAATGATGAAAAACCAAGAAATTTAGAACGATTGATCCAAGAACTTTTGTGTTTTTAACCAAAACCAAGATACCAAAATCACTACAACAAATAACTAGATAACGTATATCAAGATTAAAGCATAAAAACACAAAAAATAATTTGGACGTGGGTATGGATTATCAAAACACAAAATCAAGAACACAAGAACAAAACCAATCAAACCTGGCTCTGATACCATTTGTAGGTCCTCGTAATCTTGGATTATCCTTGTGTTCGAATGATTTAAAGAAATAGAAAGATAGATGAAGAACTAGAGAGAGAAACTAGAGAGAGGTTGGAGAGAAAATGAAATATTAGATTGAATGTATGAAAGTGAGAATGACCAACCCCTCCTAACATGCTAGGAGGGGGTTTATATAGCCCACCCTACATGTGGGCTATATGGACTATATTGGATCATGAGCCCAATATCATTGGAGTGACCGATCCTTTCTAAATACGTAAAAACGTATTTCCAACAATCTCCCCCAAAGGGAGGTCACTCTAAGTTACAATGTCCTAAATAGTCTATAGCTCGTGATCTATGCTAACAATGATGTGACCGAGACTTTCCTTGGAAAAACGCATTTCCAACACATAGAATTCCAGAAATGCCCCTTGATTGTTGACTGAAATCTTGGTCAAATGGCTTCCATGTGATGATTGTGATGTCTAGCTGTGTTGAGATGATCAGGAACGTTCATTGTGCCTTTGGGAGCACGAATTCACTTTTAGCTGTTGATCTTGTCTCTTTTTGAAGTTGGGAAGAAAGGGACGTTGCAGGGGAGGGGCCTACAAGACACATGGGTGTGTCTTGAAAGGAATCTGGGTGTGGGTTTAAGTGAGGATGGGATTAATTTGCAATCTGGAAGGTTTGGGGAAAAACCCCTTTGTTTTGTGCTTAATCGAACCTGGGTAGATTAGGGTTTATGGGGGGGGGGGGGGTTTAATCCAATTTGGGGGTAATTAATTTTGAATTAAGTGTTTAGAGGGAAAGTGGGAGGTTTGACTGGGGTTTGACCAGGTTTATTTAAATAAACCTGGTGGGTGGGTTTGGGTTACGGGTTTGGACTGGGTAAATGGGTAGGGTCGGGTTTAGGGTGACGTGTAAGGAGGGTATTGGTGGGTGAAGTTTGCTTGTCTGGGCAGAATGGCCCCCTTGACTCTCTTGTTTTGTTTACTTTGTGAAAATAGCCAAAAACCTTGAATCCCTTTGTAATAACTTTCACCAACTTGTCAAATTTGGCAAGACAAGTTTTCAAACTTTAAACAAGGACTTGGAATGTAATTTCTTCAATCTTCAAGGGCTGTTCATTTAATATCTTCAAACATGGAGGACCTTTCTTGCCAAATGATGATTTCTTCAAGGTCTTATCTTGCCAACTCTTCAAAAATGAGGGACTAACGTTGCCAATCTTCAATTCTTCAAGGACATTTTTGGAAATTCCATTCTTGGGCCCGGTTCATTGTGCGGCTTCGTTTCCCGTGTTCGTTTTTGATTGATTCTTGTGATCTTTTTTCCATTTCCTCAATATCCGTACCTAAAATACACAAGCAACAAACACGAGCATATATTTGGCAGTTTTAATGATATTTTATGCAATTTAAGCCCGATTTGGACGATGAGACTATGTATAAAAGCAGTCTCATCACTCCCCCATACTAAACCATTTTCGTGCCCTCACGCAATGCTAGAATTAAGTATCATAGCATCTCCAAAATTCATTTTTATTCACTTTATTGAAATGATAAACTAGCTACACTACTACTATTACTACTACTTGTGTTTTAGACATAATGTATGATTTTCATAGCAAAATGGGACGTTTAGGTTCATAGAATAAGAACACATGAATGCTTCGTTAGAAATAATTTCATCGTCCTCGATTTTCACCCTAATTCCATGCCAAACGTGTAACGAGATCATTGTCATTATAAGTTAGTAATGCTAACACTACTCATATGCCCTAATCACGTACTTATCCTCCCATTATACCTAAGTTGTATCTCTTATATTTTATTTTGTCTTGAATGTTTCACGAGGATACATTGTATGACTTATGCGATAATAGAGATTTAGGTCTAAAAATAGATCCCTAACGGTGTAACTAAGACCATCAAATCAATAACCCCTCCTAATAGACAACGATGTTAAAAAATTAAGTTGACAAGAAGAATCGATAAACACGGTTTTATAACGGTTTTGAACATGAGACTTATTACCAAGACTTTTATACGCCCCCTAACGGAAGGGCCTTATTATCTTTGGTTTACCTCCATCTTTTATTCAACTTCGCCATGAAGCTTTTATTATGACTTCGGTCTTGCCTTGCCTTTTATTATCCGCCTCATCGGTGGTTTTATTAGCCAAAGACGTATATCCTCACGCTAAGGCGAATTTTGGATCTTTAAAGCTTCGAAGATTAAGGCTTGATTCACTTTCAATTTTGCATAGATTTTTCGGCCTTGTGGGGCTTCAAATTGTTTGCTTGATTTAGGTGAGCACTTGAAATCTTATTATTGGGTGAAGCTTTCGATTATTCGGGTGCCAATACTTCAAAACCGTGACGCTGGTGATACCTTAATGTCTTCCCAATTTAATTACACGGAAGCTACTAGAAAAGACTAGAAACCCAACAATCCTAACTAAACCGCTAAGTCAATATTTATTAAGAAAAAAATATTTACATGCGAAGGTAGAATAAGCAAACAACGAGAACACATGAGTTTTTGAAAGAATACGAGTACTCTACGTTTAGCATAGTAACTTATAATTAACCCTATCATTTCTCGTCCTCATTTAAGAGACTTAGCCTAATGTGTAGTTAAGGAATCAAAGCTAAGTGCTCAACACGCACGGTCGAGTCAAAAATTACTCTTATTCTCGCCATCGGAAAACCTACATTCGTGTCTTCAAACACTTATAAAACATGAGAAAAATTTAAAAATTTGGCCATTTTTAGCCTTATTTTGCAACAAAACGATAAACAAAAAGATAAACTTTGGAAAGCGTGAAGGTTTGGCAAGGCAAGTATCTATTCACCCCCATACTAAAGTTAAACATTGTCCTCAATGTTTAGAGTCTAGGGGTGCAAACACCCCCATACTAGAGACGTAGTCGAATGCCTAATCTAGCATGGAAAGGGTGTAACCAATAAATTAATAGCCGTTTATGAAGTGTGCCATAAACCTAAGGTTAGAACATCAAAGGATAAATCATTTGGATATTGAGAAAGTCTTCAAAGAAAACGATCGAGTGCTCCCATAAAACAAACACGAGAGGCTCCAATCGTGAAGATCATGATCATCTAAAAACCACAATGCACAAACAACCACGGAACAAAGGTTGGAAGGGCACAAATCCCCTCACATTAAACTAATTAGAAAGCAATAATATGTACATGGATAAGCATGGGTCTCCCCCACGAGGCACCTCGTTTTTTATTACCGAGTCATGAGCTCGACTCGATCCCCTCAATGTGATCATTTAGGGATTATCTTGGTATGGTCAATTTTTAGTGGGGCTTACATGATAAACAAGGCCCAAAAACAACCGGTATTAAGGACTAAATCCTTAGATGGTGCAAAATACTGGGATCGAAGATGGTGTTCTCGTTTTCATTGGAAAAACAAAGCAACGCCACTTCATTATGTGTCAACAAAAACCCAAAGGGTTTCAAGAAAATAGATGAGAAGAAATAGAAGGGTGGGACAATGGGTAAGTCATAAAAACATTGAGCTACTCGAGGTAGACTCGCACCAATCAAATAGAAAGATTTTCCATTTATTGCATCGGTGGAACACCGAGATTTCCCTTTATAAGCAATTCCGGGATCAAATATCTCGTCCTCGGTGGAGAAAGGGGAGGGAACATAAGGGGCTTCCCCCACACTAGTTCCACACAAAGCATCGTCAAAAGGAGAAGGCGAGCTTGTAGTACTCAATACACGTGGTGATGACAGAGTTAGAGTTGTAGAAAAATCTTTTAAATCTAATTTAAAATCTTTTCCTTTTTCATCTTTTAAACTCTCCTTATGAAAACCCGATTTGATTATGTCAAAAATATTTGGTGTTTCTAAAGCAATGTTAGTCACACTAAAAATTCTCACATTTGAAAATCGTTTTGGTAAAGGTGCTGGCAAGTTCTCAAAACGTTTTTCAACAAATAAAACTCCCCCTTCGGGATCAACATATTCATCATCCGAAGAATCATTCACAATTGGAATCATAGGCTTAACACTCTTAACCTCCACCGGCGGAGGGGACGGAACTTCATTTTTATCAACAACTCCTAAAACTCTTTTTGAAATCTTTTTGCAAATGTTTTTGATGGGATTGACATTGTACAAAGACGTGATAGAATACACATGAGAAAGTGTGGAGTTTTGAGTTGCATTTATGACGAGTTCTTCCTCATTGAAACGAAGAGTGATTTTTCTTGCATGCACATCGATAAGTGCTCTCGAGGTATCCAAAAATGATCGACCTAAAATTAGAGGAACTTTAGGATCGATGGGAATATCAACAACAATAAAGTCTACGGGATAGTAGAACTTTCCAACTTTCAAGAAGACGTCCTCGGCTACTCCACAAGCTAGAATCGTAGAATGATCGGCCATCTCGATTGACATTCTTGAAGGAGTGAGATTGGGAAGATTGAGCGATTTAAAAATCTCAAGAGGCATCAAATTAATACTAGCACCAAGATCGGCCAAGGCGTAGCATTCTTCCATATCTTGTATAGCACATGGGATTAAAAACTTGTCGGGATCACGACTTTTTGAGGTATGCGGCTAAGAAAACCCGATGAACAACTAGACGATTTTTGCAATTTCTCTTTGTTATTCGACATATTTTTGAAGTTTACGGAAAATCGAGGCATCATGACCAAGGCGTCGGCAAAACTTATATTGAAATGCAAGTCACGAAACATTTTTATAGAGTTCAAATTGATAGTTATTTCGTTCTTGTGCCTTTTCCTTGTCTTGTCTTGAAGGGTAAGGTAAGGGTTGTGTGGGTTGGGGCATAGGCAAAGGCCTTGGAATCTCGGGTTCCATGATTGGTGTTGGTTCAATCGTAGGTGTGGTTTGAGCGGTACTTCGTGGGCTTGAGATGTGCTCCTTTTCAACCACCACCTCGGGTTCTTTCTCTTTTTCCTTCTCCATAGAAGTACTTGGACGAGAAATGGGTTCTTTGAAAGTTTTACCACTACGAGTAGTAATAACCTTCAATTCTCCTTTCAGGTTCACGATGGTATCACTAGGAAGACCACCCGAAGAAGAGGGTTTACACATGATAGCTTCAAACATTTTTCCCATTCGGTCTTCAAACATAGATCGCCTAGCATCCGCTTTTAACAACTCTTGCTTAATCTCATGTTGACCTTGCTTCATTTTTTGTTGATTTTGTTGAAGACGTTGGACATTTCCTTCCATTTTATTAGCATGAGTCTTAAGTTCATTAGCAAGTTCCTTTTTAATCTCGTTTTTCAACTCGGATCTTAAGCTAACAATTTCACGTTGCATATTGTCAAACTTAGCATCTTTTGCCTTAGCATAATTCAAAAATTCTCCTTGAAGATTTTTGGTGTGATCATTTTGAAAACCTTGTGTGGTAGTTTGAAAATCACGGTTTTGGTTTTGGTTTGAAATTTGCCCATTTCCACTTTGATAATTACCCTTGTTGTAATTACGTTGATTGCCTTGATAATTACCACCTTGGTTGTTGTTTCGATAGTTATTAGCATTTTGATTTGGTGGAGCTTGATTTTGGCGGGAACCTTGACCGTTTTTGTTATAAGTTCTCGTGGCTACATAAGCACTCGAAGTGTTACCATCCGCGGTAATGCATTCGGAAAGATCATGAGCTCCACCACACGACAAACAACTCTTAGAAACCGCTTTAACCGAAGCGGAATTTGAAGCTTCTTGAGCTTTCCAATGGGACATAAGGTTAGCAAATCTATCAAAAAACCGATTTTCTTCATTTGCTTCATCATGTAAAGCATTAATGCTACGAGAAGATGACGAGCCCATTTTGTCAACACTCGGTGTGTTACGAGGGCTATAAACCTTAGACCTATTCTCAATTATCACCAAAGCTTCCTCGACCGTTTCACACAAAAAATTACCACCCGCGACGGCATTTAAATAATCTCTTTCATGATCATTAAGTCCATTGTAAAACGTGTCAATTTGATGCAAGTCGGAAAAACCGTGATGAGGACATTCATGTAACATTTCCTTAAACCTATTCCAAGCCGTTGAAAAACTTTCATTTGATTCTTGTGAAAACTTTGAAATCTCATTTTTCAAATGCGTAGTCTTAGAGGGCGGAAAAAATTGGTTCACGAATTTTGAAACGAGATCCTTCCACGTCAATATAGAATTGGGTGGCTCTTTCTCTAACCAAATTTTAGCGGGCCCCGCTAAGGAATACGGAAAAAACATCATCTTAATCGAGTCATTCGAGACATCCTTAAATTTGCAAGTAGCGGTAAGACGATTGAATTGGCGGATATGGTTATGTGGATTGTCCTTCTCATCGCCACGGAATTTGTTGTTTTGGATCATCAACAACAAACCCGTTTTAACCTCAAAATTCTCCGCAAGGATAGCGGGAATCACAATAGCTTCTCCATAACCCTCGGTGGGTGCTTGAAGTAACTCCATCATAGTTCGATTCGCCATGGTTGGTGCTTCTCTTACAATGGGTTCGTCAATAGGAGACTCCTCACTAGAATGATTAGGAGTGGAAGTTTTGTTCTTTCGTTTACGTGCACGTCTTGCTTGATTACGAGTTAGCATAAACGTCACGTACAACGAGGGGACGAGCAAAGAAGATTCTTTTTGGTGTTTTGTATTTTTTTTAATTTTTTTTGTGGTTTTTGATTGTATTAACCTTTTTGGAATTTGGTGGAATGTATTAAGTAGACACAAATCTACAAATCTCCTCCTTAATCAAATCTCTCGATTAAAGAAGTCTCAAGGAATGAAAACGATCACGTGAAGTGAACGCCTTCAATGAATTTAGAACGTTGGTGGAACACCAAAACGTTCAAGAGGGTTTAATCAAATGAAACCAAGAAAATATATAAGATACTTAATAATACTTTGGGCGGCAAAACCCTCAATTAGCCTTCAATCTCAAAATACGCACAAGCAAGCGGAGGAAACGAGGCGGCGCGAAGTACTTAAGAGCCTTTTTCCTTTAGGTCGTGAAATACAACCACCTTATACCCACCTTATAGTTTGTATTTTTCAAAATCGAGCTTCACGAAAGTATTTATCTATTTTTTCTTTTTTCTTTGGTTTGAGATTCGAATACAATGATTGGGTAATGACCTCCCAAGTCAAGGTTGTGATTGCTCACGTATTTCGAGTACTTGTGAATTTATTGTTCTACGTATACAATATAGTAATAGTATTCACACAAAAACCGAAAACCGATAATACGTATTAGTAGAGTGCTACTAATACAAATACTAATTATGGTTAGTATAAAAACAACAATTGTTCAATCAAAACACAACACGCCTCCCCGGTAGCGGCGCCAAAATGATAGTTGTAAAATCACACTTGTTTAGGAAAACAAGGCAATTAGGGTAAGTATTAACAAGCGGTTTAGGAAAACCACAAGTTATGACCCAATAAGAATGAAGTGAGTTCGTTCCCGAGGAGGCAAGTGCGTTGTGTAATGAAGTGATTAATGTTTGTGATTATATTGAGAAAAAGAAAAGATAGATGGGGTGAGAAGAGAATGACGGTTACGAAGACGGATCGAGCTAAGACGAAAAGGCGTTCATGTAAAACCGTAAAAAACTACAAAATTAAAAATTTTAAACCTAAAAATTAATTAAAAGCTAAAAGTAAGTCTAAAATAATATAAATAAGAATAAAAATCCAATAAAAATATTTTAAAACCTTTTATTAATTAAATATTCAATTTTAAATGCTAATTTTAGCCCTAAAATTAAATATAATTAATCAAAATGTCCAAAATATTATTTTATTAAACAAATAACTTACTTATATTATCTAAAGACTAAAAAGTATATTTCCTAAATTTTAAAAACTATTTTTCTATTTTTAAATCACTAAAAATAATTTTTAAAACTAAAATAATTATAAAAAATAATAAAATAATGCCAAAAATAATTGGACAATTTTAAAAATCCTAATTTACTCTAAGGAACAGTAGAAAAATGAAAAAGTTTGAAAAATATAAAATTTTTCACTAGAAGACAAAAATAGTTTGAATAAAACCCTAATTAAACTAAATTAATTTATAAAAAATAAATAAAAAGTGAAAAGTAAAATATTTTTAAAACCAAAAATTTTAAAATCTTTTTCTGAATCTAACAAAATTTTTGAAATCTAAAAATGTTAGTTTTTTGCACTAAAGGACAAAAAATAGAAACTTAAAAGTAATTAAAAATGACTATTTAATCTAAAAAATATAAAATGAACAGTAAATAAAAATCTAATTAATCAGAAAAATCAAAAATAAAATAAGAAAAATACTGAAACAAATTTCAAGTCCTAACTCTAAAATTCAGTCACAAAAGACAAAAATTTAAAAAGCTGATAGTGACTTGCACAGGGCTTTTGTCCTTATGCTGAGCAGTGGAAACAATAAGGCATGTAGGGGGAACTATGTTCCCACTAATAGTGCAAAATCTTGGCCAGTTGACCAATTGAGCTTAGGAAAGCTTGTGTTTGGATTTCTTTGGACAATTGGGCACTCCCACAACCAGTTGGGTTGTGGGAAGTCAATAAAACAAAAAAAACACAAGTTGCTTCACAAATTTTCACACAAAATGCCCTAAATGTTTTTGATTAAGCAATGAAGTTGTCTGATGAACAGTTGACTTTATTATATGCACAAAAACGGATTTAGAAGCTTCAATTTAGGCCCACAAATCAACAAAGTGACAAATAAACTATCAGTAATCCTAAAGCAACCTATATTCTAGCAGCTTGCAAGATTTGAGGCACAAATTTCAAGAAAAACAGGCAGAAATGAGACTTGCTGTTTTTAGCTACTTATAACCAATTTTCATCATGCAATTTGCTTCAAAACCTACCAAAATGAAACCTAAGTGCATATATTACCTAATTAACCACCTCAGAAGTGTATTTAGACAGGTTTAACCCAAATTCTTGTCACAAATCTTAGCTAAACCCTTATCCCAAACACCCCTTAATTTACTGAAATTGAAGTTTTTCAAAGCAAATCAAATCAAAACCTAACCAAACTGATTTTAAAACTTCTAACATGCATCATACACCTTATGGCAACAATATCAAGCACTTAAACAAACACATAACCAATTTCATGCAAAATCACATAAAACTGAAAACTTTGAAAACTGAAAAAGGTAACAAGGGATTTACCTTGTGGGACCCACATCCAGGTCCCACAATGGCTGCAATGCCATCTACATTCAGGCTGGGGCCTGAGCAGAACCACTATAAGCTGCTTATGTAGCTTATGCTTGATATAATAAAATGAAATGGATAAAAAATGGATACTTGTTTGCTTCTTGTTTCCTGCACACCACAACCAACAAGAAAAGAGAACAGGCAGAATAAGCTTGTCACAAGCTTATCAGGCTTGTGATGAGCTTATGCTACAGTAAATGTTAAGGTAAAAAAAAAGTAAAAATGAGATTTTTCTGAAAATTTGTAAAACTTAAGATCCCTAAAGATCTTTTCCTTTTTGAAACTCACAAGAATGACCAGGTTAAAAACAACCAAACCAACCTAAGGTTTCCACTTCCAATTCCACCTTAAACTTGGTTTGTTTCTTTGAAAAACTTAGAACACGTTTCTGAAACTTGATGAAAACTGAAACTTGAAAATAGTTTACCAAACAATGAACATGGAACTCAGAACCTTCACAAGCCAATACAAACTTTTTAAAACAAGAAAAGGAATTACTTTAAACAAATACCAACTTTCATTTAACTTTAAAAAAGGAATTACAAATAGCTTTGAAAATTCTGGAACAAAAGCTAAGTCACATGTCGACTTTAGCTTATATACTACTAAAAGAAGATTCTAGAGCTGAATACAAAAGCTAAAACCCTAATGCATAGAATTCCAGAAATGCCCCTTGATTGTTGACTGAAGTCTTGGTCAAATGGCTTCCATGTGATGATTGTGATGTCCAGCTGTGTTGAGATGATAAGGAACGTTCATTGTGCCTTTGGGAGCACGAATTTACTTTTAGCTGTTGATCTTGTCTCTTTTTGAAGTTGGGAAGAAAGGGACGTTGCAGGGGAGGGGCCTACAAGACACATGGGTGTGTCTTGAAAGGAATTTGGGTGTGGGTTTAAGTGAGTATGGGATTAATTTGCAATCTGGAAGGTTTGGGGAAAAACCCCTTTGTTTTGTGCTTAATCGAACCTGGGTAGATTAGGGTTTATGGGGGGGTTTAATCCAATTTGGGGGTAATTAATTTTGAATTAAGTGTTTAGAGGGAAAGTGGGAGGTTTGACTGGGGTTTGACCAGGTTTATTTAAATAAACCTGGTGGGTGGGTTTGGGTTACGGGTTTAGGGTAACGTGTAAGGAGGGTATTGGTGGGTGAAGTTTGCTTGTCTGGGCAGAATGGCCCCCTTGACTTTCTTGTTTTGTTTACTTTGTGAAAATAGCCAAAAACCTTGAATCCCTTTGTAATAACTTTCACCAACTTGTCAAATTTGGCAAGACAAGTTTTCAAACTTTAAACAAGGACTTGGAATGTAATTTCTTCAATCTTCAAGGGCTGTTCATGTAATATCTTCAAACATGGAGGACCTTTCTTGCCAAATGATGATTTCTTCAAGGTCTTATCTTGCCAACTCTTCAAAAATGAGGGACTAAAGTTGCCAATCTTCAATTCTTCAAGGACATTTTTGGAAATTCCATTCTTGGGCCCGGTTCATTGTGCGGCTTCGTTTCACGTGTTCGTTTTTGATTGATTCTTGTGATCTTTTTGCCATTTCCTCAATATCCGTACCTAAAATACACAAGCAACAAACACGAGCATATATTTGGCAGTTTTAATGATATTTTATGCAATTTAAGCCCGATTTGGACGATGAGACTATGTATAAAAGCAGTCTCATCAATTTGCAACAAAAAATTTAAAAAATCAAAACGTAATACTTTTTCCTAAAAGTATTACACCAAAAAATATTACGTATTATTTTTATTTTTCTTATTTCGATTTCTTTCGTTTTTATTGTGAATATATGTTTTTCTAAAAAATACAAAAAGATTTTTCTTTTACTATAGTATATTACGTAGCACAATAATTTACCTATTTTTCAAATAAGCCTTAGTTGGGATTTCATCACCTAACTATTGTAGTCGCATCCATAACAAGAAAAAAAAGGCAAAATAGATAAATACTAGCAAGACGTTTGAACTCGACATATACAAACTATAAGGTGGGTATAAGGCGACGCGCTATAAAAGGCCGTCTAAGGAAAAAGGTTTTTAAGTGCTTTGTGCCACCTCGTTTCCCCGCTTGCTTGTGCGTATATTGAGAGGGACGACCGATTATTGGTTTGCCAACTCAATTAGTAATTAAGTATATATTTTTGTAGATTTTTCATATTGCTCCTCGAGAGGGAAAATCCTTTTCCTCTCATAGTCGACCGAGGTCACCTACCTCATTCCAAAGTTTTAATTGTATGCGCACTCGCGCGCATACATACATACCGATTGGTGTACCAAACTCTTCCAATTCTTCCAAAAAGAAGAAGAAGAAGAAAAACAAAAAGACCGTCATTAAAGCCGATCCCGAGAATCGAGTTTTCGACAATACGATGGCAACGGATAATCGACCAATGATTGAGATTCTACAATCTCACGTTGAAGGAAACGATGACGCGATTGTGGTGCCGAATATTGGAGCAAATCATTTTGAACTTAAATCGGGTTTTATTCAAATGGTTGCCGCTACACCATTTTTAGGCCGTACTAATGATGACCCACACGCTCATATCAAACGTTTCGTCCAATTAGCTAATACCGTCAAGTACAATGGGGTGCCACAAGAGGCCGTTCGCCTACAACTTTTTCCTTTTTCCCTCGAGGGACAAGCCCGGATTTGGCTTGATAAGGAACCACCCCAAAGTATTACCACATGGATCGACTTAGAGACCAAGTTCATAAACTACTTCTTCCCACCATCACGGACTACTTCTTTAAGGAATGAGATCATCACCTTTGAACAACAATATGGGAAACGTTTAGTGAGTCTTGGGATCGATTTAAAGAACTTTTGAGAAAATGTCCACAACACGGTTTCACTAAAGTGCATCAAATTAACACGTTTTACAATGGTTTAACTCTAAATGACCAAGACTCACTTAATAGTGCCGCGGGGGGCAATATTCTTGTGAAATCAATGAACGAGGCTTGGGCCATAATTGAAAACAAGGCTAAAGTGCAAACCAAGAGTGTTAGGGCCACTATGGCAAGTGCTAGTTCTAGTAAGAGTGACAAGAGAATCGATAAACTCACTTCGCTTGTTGAAACACTTGCTCTAAAAACTGACGCCCTCACTACACATGTGAATGCCGTGAAAGAAAATTGTGAAACGTGTGAGACTTGTGGTGGACCGCATTCATACTTTAATTGTGACAAGGTTTACAATAATCAACAAGAAGTTTATGCTTATAATAACAATGAAAATGAGCGGATTCATTTCAAACCAAATGTTGATGTTAACCATTTGTCTTACAAGTCTAATAACTTGTTGGAAATACGTTTTACGTATTAAGAAGGATCGGTCACTCCAAAGATAGTCCATGTAATAGCTCGTAGTTTAGTTACATGTCTTTACTTAACAAACAACACCAAGCCTAGCCTACAACATGTGTAGGCCGGCCCAAATGTAAGCCCAAGCCCATGATAAGGGCTTGGGTATATAAACCCTCTCCTTTGATGGAGAGGGTGTGGTTTTTCATAATTTACACATAGTTCTTTCTTAGTTTCTCTCTCTAAAGTGTGAAATCCACCATTTCTCTATCTCATTCTCTCTCTAAAAAACATAAGCATAGATTTACAAATCTACAAATGGTATCAAGAGCTTGGGATGAAATATAGGTTTGTTTGTGTGATTCGTATGTTCTTATAAGCATTTCGTGGCTTTTTGAGTTCATTTTGCCGAATCATCAAATTTTTTTTTGTGTTTGTTCGTGATTTCAAGAAGCATAACGTATTCAGTAGGATTGTAGTGTTTTTGGTGTCTTGATTTTGGTTAAAACACAATCTTTCTTGGATCAAAAGTGCAAAAAGGCTTTGTTCTTCATTCCGAAATTTAAGCAGAAACATCCATCGGAAAGTACAAATTGTACTTGGGCTTCCATCGCAATAACCGTCCATCGGAAAGGGATTGGTTTCTACATTGCGATCGTGGGATTTTTATCACTTATTCCGATCTGAATCATTCCGATAGCTATTGCGATCTGAGATTCCGACGGGTATAAGGAAGGTTTGTTAAGTCGTTACTCTGCTCGAATTTTGACAGCCACTTTGCGATCTGAATCTTTCCGATAGGCTTCGCGATCTGAACTTTCCGATAGGCTTTGCGATCTGAACATTCCAATAGGGCTTTGCG
Source organism: Glebionis coronaria (assembly GCA_025667525.1). Taxonomy (NCBI): domain Eukaryota; kingdom Viridiplantae; phylum Streptophyta; class Magnoliopsida; order Asterales; family Asteraceae; genus Glebionis; species Glebionis coronaria. The sequence continues at coordinate 136,595,483 of CM046876.1, forward strand.
ATCTGAACATTGCGACCGCTCTGCATTGCGATCTAGGCATTCCGATACCATCATCATTCCGACAGTGTTACATTACGATCGTGTGTAATTTTGACTTGGAATTTTTGGTTTATCGAGAACATATTTTAGGGGATTTTAACATTGTTTCTCGATTCTAACTCACAACAACACAAAAATACTTAACCTTATTTCATTGTTCGATCAACTTTGTAAATCTTAACTTATTGAAATGGAGTACTCATCTCTTACGGATAAGTCCATCCTCTCGGGTACGGATAATCGTCCACCAATGTTGGTGAAGACTATGTATGAGGAATGGGCTTCCCGAATGGAACTTTATATGTTGAACAAGGAGAATGGACATCTTATTTGGGCATCGGTGCTCAATGGACCATTAGATTATGGTACTGTGACGGAAGGTACGACCACTCGTCCTCGCACAACGGGTGAGTTGACTGGAGATATGAAGATTCAAGATAAATGTGATAAGTATGCTACAAACATCATTCTCCAAGCCCTTCCTCCAGATGTCTACAAACTCGTCAGCAAACATAAAGTTGCCAAAGAGTTATGGGATAGAATTCGTGTTCTAATGCAAGGCACCTCGTTAACTAAACAAGAACGAGAGTGTAAGCTTTATGATACTTTTGATAAGTTTGCCTATGTGCCAGGGGAGACTCTCAATGATTACTATCTGAGATTTACCCTATTGTTGAATGAGCTAAATATCTATGGCATGGCAATCCCTACCTTTCAATTGAACACCAAGTATTTGAACACTCTTCCTCTAGAATGGAAAAAATACGTGACGGATGTTAAATTGGCTAAGGATTTGCATAACACCAATGTGGATCAACTGCAAGCTTTTCTTCAACAACACGAATGCCATGTGATCGAGGCTCGGTTGTCTACACCTCAAGTTCATGATCCACTTGCAATGTATGCTTCTCAACAAAACATGGCTTATACTTATCAACAACCATCATACTTGCAGCAACCACCAACACACATCTATCAGCAACCACATCAACCATCTTATCAACCATCAATGATGCTACAGCAAGAATATCAACAAAGTGTTCATCAACAATCTTTTCAACAGCAACCACCATATCAAACATCACCATCACAAGCCAACACTTCTCCATTGGGCTATACTCCTCAGCAAGGATATTTTCCAATAGAAGCACAACCAGCACAAGCTTTCTACTCTAATGAACTTCCACCAATCCAAGCACCGGTCTTTACTCCAAATGATACGTCAGCTGATGTTTTAAACCATCTCACCGCCTACTTGTCAAAACTTGTTGCAACTAGAGGATTTCCACCAACAAACAATCAGCTCCGCACCTCATCAAATCCTCGACAACAAGCCACTGTTCAAGATGGTCAAGTGACGGTGCAACCTATTCAGGGAAGGCAAAATTCATATGGACCTCCTACAAGGACTGGGAACAATCAAGCTGTGAATTCTCAAGCTAGTGGAAATGGGAGTCCTATTGGTCCTAAGAAGGTTGTGACTTGCTACAATTGCCGAGGACAAGGTCATATGGCTAGGGAATGCACTCAGCCGAAAAGGAGGAGGGATGATGCATGGTTTTGTGAGAAGATGTATTTGGTTGATGCTCAGTCTAAGGGGAAGATTTTGGATTCAGAGGAGTTAGCAGTTCTTGCAGACCCAGGGGCAGCAGATACTGAAGGCATTGCAGTTGTTTCCACTTCTAATGCAACTTATCAAGCGGATGATCTTGATGCATACGATTCGGATTGTGATGACATTCACTCTGCCCAAGCTGCTCTTGTTGCTAATCTCTCTCACTACGGTTCTGATGTCATCAGTGAGGTACCAACCACATCTAATAATATTGATGAAAACCAACATCAAGTTGGGCATGAAAATGACAACCTCGAAAAGCATTCGGGAACTAGTAACTCAAATAAAGTGGTACCCAATCCAACACATTTGAGTGAACCTCAACCAAATGCTACGACGGGTATGGAATCTTATGCTCAACATGATTTGGTCATGGTGCCTAAACATATTATTGATCAAATGCATATGGCCCTCAGACAATCCGTAGATACGAATTCCACCCTAACTGCTGAGCTTGCGTTGCATAAAGAAAAGGTCAAAACTTTTGAAATGGTCCCTCAAGAAGAGAAAATAACATGTTCTGAATTTGACCAATTTCGTTTTGAAAAGATTGAACACTTGAAAGAAATAGAATCATTAAAAGCTAATCTTTCCAATGAATTAAAAGAAAAAGAGTCGGTTGTCAATGATTTTCAGAAACTTAAAATGGATTTCGAAACTCTCGAGTCTAAAAAGGTTGAATCGCAAATTAATGCTACCAAACTTCTTAAATTCAAAGAACAACAGCTTTTAAAACAATACGCTTCCACAGAAAAGGTTCATCTTTTAACTAACTCATTTAAAGAATTCGAACTTAAGCGTCTTCAAGATTTACCACCTAATCCCGGTTATGCAAAACAAGCTCAGGAATATATTCCCGGTCTTTATGACATGACCATAATTGGAAAATCGAAAGAAGCACCTTTTGTTCGTAGTACTGAGGAGACACAATCACTTGGGGATGAAACTCATTCTAAATGCTTTCAAAATTCCATACAATTGATTATGATCAACATAACAAATATCAATTTTCGAAAAAGACACGCATTCGCTAACAAAAGGAATTAGCAGAATTAACAGTTCTTGTGCCCCAAAGTTTGTCAAATGAAAACCTTCCTAGTACGTCTCCTACACTCGTCAAAAAAGATTTAACGAAGTTAATTCCACCGGTAAGTAAGGCGTCCGTTAACTGAAATACGGTTCACCAACACTTAGCCGATTTTGACAAGGTCATTCTGGAACGTACGACGGCCACGGCCATAACGGAAGGTGAATGGAACTTTGAGCACACTAGAGCTGCGTTTCGAGATGAAATTGTTCCGTTTGTAAAGAATGTTAAAGCTTGTCTTCGTAATATTGATCAAGATTTGTTTTTGGAAATAGAAGAAGTTAGACGTGTTTTCAATGAAATGGAAGATGCTTATGAAAACAGTTTACTTGAAATAGAACGGGTTTCATGCCATAATGATCTGCTTCTGAATCAAGTGATGTCTCATGATATAGTTTCTGTCTGTGTGAATACAAGTGTTGATAATGATTCTATTGTGCATAATGTTGAATCTGTGGATACTGTGGTAGATAGTACTTGTCACGAATCTGACGCTGAATTTTTAAAGCTTCAAGATTCATATTCTTCGCTTTCAAAACGTTTTGATGAGATTCAAACACATTGTATTTCGCTTGAATGCAAGCAACAATTTATTCAAGAAATCTTTGAAACGTCATTCGAAGGTGTTAATATCGATGATGCAAATTTTGAAAAGAATTTTCGATTGAATTTACAAACAAAACAGCGTCAGCCAAGTGACAAAGTTGCTAACTCTTTGCCGATAGAAATAGAGAAATCTAAGGAGCTTAATTGTGTGAACGTACTTGAGGCTGCTGAGAATTTTAGACTTGATCTAGATAATCGAGTTTCCAAGATTTTGTCCAAAGTTGATAACTTAAAACAGAAAAATACACGACTCTTTGATTCAGTAAAGCCCGCATGTGCTAATACCACTGCACAGAATCAATCATTGATTGAACAATTGAATCGAAAGTCGATGGAAATATCTGATTTAAGGGAACAAATTTGTGATAAGAATCTGGTCTTGGCTGAGTTAAAGGAAACACTTCGAACTCTAAAAGGTAAGAATGTTGTGGATAACGCAGCCACTGTCTCAGCATCGTCCTCTAGTGCAATCAAAAGGAACCTTATCGCCGTCACACCACTTAACAAGGGACCTAGGACTAAACCATCTCAAACTTTGGTCATTAAAGATAAGGCGGAATCAAAATCAGCTTCTAATATTCCCGTGTTGCCTTCTACAGGAGTAAGCACCACTACTAAGGCTCAAAGATCTAAGCTTAAAAGAAACAAGAAGAATGATAGGATCTTGCCCCCATCTAGTAGTCAAATGAAGAAGAAAGTAGAAGCCCATCCTAGGAATGTTATTTCTGTTTTGAATAAAAAGAATCATGTAGCTAAACCTAAAGGCTATGCGGTTGTGCAGCGTTCTAAGCCTACTGTGAATTCTAATTTAAAATGTTGGAATTGCAATGAATGTATGTTTTCTAGTCATCATGATTCTTGCCTTATTGACCATGTGAATGAGATGCATGCCCGGAATATTGGATTAGAATGGAAACCGACTGGGAAAGTGTTAACCCAAGTTGGCTGGATGTGGCGCCCCACTGGTAGGACTTTCACTATAGTAGGAAATATGTGCCCTTTGACTAGGATCACTCCCACTACAGCAAAGAAAGCGTGCCCTTTAACTAGGAGTACCAAGGCTACCAAAACACAAGCGTGTCCTTTAACTAGGAACACTGACACTACTGTAGGAACCAAGTGCCCTTTAAATAGGTCTACTCCCACTGTAGTGCCCGCGAATAATCCAAAACCTAAGAAAGTTGGAACAGTAAAACCTGTTAGTGCTAAAACTCACATTAGAAAACGCAGGAAATCTAAGGGTCTCAAAATTGTTAGCAATTCTGATAATTCTATATCTGTATCTGCTAACACTCCGGAACCAATAGTTTCCAATGCATTGTCTACTGTTGTTATTGAAAACAGGTGGTCCAAATTGTTCTCTGGTATTTGGACTCTGGTTGCTCCAAGCATATGACCGGAGATCGCTCTCAGCTTAGAAATTTCGTCAGCAAGTTTCTTGGTACGGTTCGATTTGGTAATGATCATATTGCAAAGATAATGGGTTATGGTGAATATCATATTGGGAATGTTATAATTTCAAGAGTGTATTACGTGGAAGGTCTCGGTCACAACTTATTTTCTGTGGGACAATTTTGTGATGCAAACCTAGAAGTTGCCTTTCGAGAGCATACCTGCTTTATTCGTAATTTGGAAGGGGTTGATTTATTGAAAGGTACTCGAGGGAATAATTTGTATACTTTGTCTCTACAAGACATGATGGCCGCTTCTCCCGTATGTCTTCTCTCCAAAGCATCGAAGACTAAGTCATGGTTATGGCATCGACAGTTATCTCATCTTAACTTTGACGCTATTAATCACTTGGCGAAAAACGAACTTGTTCGTGGTCTTCCTAAACTATCATTTCACAAGGATCATTTGTGTTCCGCGTGTACAATGGGGAAAAGCACTAAGAAGTCTTACAAACCCAAGACTGAAGACACCAACCAAGAGAAACTTTATCTGTTGCATATGGATCTTTGTGGGCCAATGCGTGTTGAAAGTCTTAGTGGCAAAAAGTACATCCTCGTCATTGTCGATGATTACTCTCGGTTTACATGGGTGATATTTCTTAAAGCAAAAAATGAGGCACCTAAATTCATCATCAGATTTCTCAAGATGATTCAAGTGCGTCTCAACACTACTGTCCGACGCATTCGTACAGATAATGGAACCGAATTTGTGAATCAAATTTTGCGTGATTATTATGAAGAAGTTGGCATCTCTCATGAAACATCCGTTGCACGCACTCCACAACAAAACGGTGTCGTTGAAAGGCGAAATCGCACACTTATGGAAGCTGCTCGAACGATGTTAATTTAGGCAAAGGCTCCATTGTTTTTATGGGCAGAAGCAGTATCTACAGCAGTGTACACCCAAAACCGGTCACTAATTCGTAAACGCCATGGTAAAACACCTTATGAGCTTCTCCATGGAAAAGTACCAGATCTATCATATCTTCATGTATTTGGTTCTCTTTGCTATCCAAATAATGATGGTGACAATTTGGGAAAACTTCAACCAAAGGCTGATATTGGTATTTTCATTGGTTACGCACCCGCAAAGAAGGCATACCGAATCTACAACCGTAACACTCGCAAGATCCTCGAAACTATGAATGTTGATTTTGATGAGCTGACAGCAATGGCTTCTGAGCAAAGCAGCTCTGAACCCGCACTTCATGAAATGGGACCCAGTTATATTAGTTCTGGTCTTGTCCCAAACAACCCCACTTCATCATCATTTATACCACCTACCAGGAATGAATGGGATACGTTGTTTCAACCGTTCTTTGATGAATTCTTTACTCCTCCAACTATTGTTGCTCCAGAACCTGAGGTAATAGCTCCGGTAACCGAAGTTGTCGCTCCAGCAACCGTTGCACAATCAGACACATCTGCACCTACAATTGGTCAAGATATACCTTCAACGAGTAATTCTCAACCAACACATGTAACAACTACCCATGTCATGCCTATTGATGATGAAGAGGATGACGATGATCACGATTTGGAATTCGCTCAAATGCGTGAACTTCCATTTTTTGGTGTATCTATTCCCGACCCTAATCAAGCCGGGTCGTCCACCTCAGAGGAAGCTCCTTCTACAGTTTACTCCAATCCACGGATTCGTGAACATGACAGCAAGTGGACAAAGGATCATCCTATAGATTCTATTATTGGTGACCCTAATCGTCCGGTATCCACACGAAGTCAGTTACAAGAAAGTGCAATGTTTTGTCACTTTGATGCTTTTCTCACTGAAGTTGAACCTAAGACATGGAAAGAAGCTTTTACTCAATCCTGTTGGATAGAAGCTATGCAAGAAGAACTTAATGAGTTTATACGTCTTGATGTATGGGAACTTGTCCCATGCCCGGATCAAGTGCAGTTACTCACTTTGAAATGGGTTTACAAGGTGAAACTCGATGAGTTAGGCGGAATATTGAAAAACAAAGCTCGACTAGTAGCTCGTGGATACAAGCAATTATTGGGCGTCGACTTTATGGAATCCTTTGCACCTGTTGCCCGTTTGGAAGCTATTAGACTATTCCTCGCTTATGCAGCCCATATGAATATGATCGTCTATCAGATGGATGTGAAGACGGCATTTCTTAATGGAGAAATCAAGGAAGAAGTTTATGTTCAACAGCCGGATGGTTTTGTGAATCCTAATTATCCTAATCATGTGTACAAGCTTAAGAAGGCTCTCTATGGGTTGAAGCAAGCTCCACGCGCATGGTATGATCTATTGTCACAATTCCTCATTACTCAAGGCTTCGCAAAAGGCAAGGTGGATCCCACGCTGTTCATTCAGAAACGAGGTAAAGATATGATTATGGTACAAATATATGTTGATGATATTATATTTGCAGCCTCGACCCAAACCTTATCAGATGAGTTTGGGACACTCATGTCTTCCAAGTTTAAGATGTCAATGATGGGCAAGGTATCATTCTTCTTAGGTCTTCAGATATCTCAGAGTCCCAGAGGCATCTTTATTAATCAATCCAAATATGCCCTTGAATCGCTTAAGAAATATAAGATGGAATCTTGCGACCCCGTGGACACTCCAATGGTGGAGAAAACTAAGCTTGATGCAGATCCACATGGAGTTGCCGTTGATCCGACACTTTATCGTGGAATGATCGGTACTCTTTTGTATATCACAGCCAGTCGACCTGATCTTCAGTTTGCTATATGTATGTGTGCCAGGTATCAAACTAGGCCTACTGAATTACACTTAGCTACTGTTAAAAGGATCTTTCGATATCTTAAAGGAACCATTAATCGGGGACTTTGGTATTCGAAGGACTCTTCTATTGCACTAATGGCATATGCAGATGCGGATCACGCGGGTTGTCAAGATACAAGGCGTAGCACGAGTGGAACTTTGCAACTACTAGGAGATCGACTAATCAGTTGGGCATCGAAAAGGCAGAAAAGCGCTGCAATTTCAAGTACGGAAGCAGAATACATAGCTATGTCCGGTTGCTGTGCTCAAATTCTTTGGATGAGATCGCAATTAACCGACTATGGTTTAGGTTTCAACAAGATTCCGATGTACTGTGACAACAAGAGTGCAATTGCCTTATGCTGCAACAATGTTCAATTCTCCCGGTCGAAGCATATTGACATTCGCTACCACTTCATCAAGGAGCAAGTGGAAAATGGAGTAATCGAGCTTTACTTTGTCCGATCTGAGTATCAATTGGCGGATATTTTCACGAAGGCTTTAGATCGCGCTCGGATTGAATTTTTGGCCGACAAGCTAGGAATGAGAACCTTCTCGCCTGAGACTCTTAAGGAACTAGCAGATGAAGCGAAAGAATAGTGGTGGTAAAACTATTCTCCGTATCCTTGGTGATCATCTGTATATATTGTTTATATTATTATCCACAAAAGCAAAATACAAAAATATAAAACCATATAAAAACTATAAAAATTAAAAAATTCAGAAAAATCCAAAAATATTTTTACTTTATTTTTCAAAGGCATGTCTTTTGGTACGATAATATTTACGGCCTTAGAAATGTTGATTAATATCGACATGGCGCCATAAATAGAGTTCGTACAAAAGTTGTAAATATTTCATAAAACATGCCTATATGGCTTGTAGTTATTTCAGACTGCAACCCGGTTTTCACATTAAAGTCAGGTATTTCTTATGAAAGCTTTGGCTCACAACGGGAATTAATTTTCTCGGGCAAGGTTTACTTTAAAACCTTGTAAGGGATCAAGTTTACTTTATAACTTGGTCTAACACAAATCTATGTACGTTTCAGTGCATTTATTTGTTAAAACAAGAGAAGTCTTGTTTTTATGAAGCTATCATCTCTACAACCCTGCTCTCTACAATTGGTATCTACATACTCGACGATGCAACTACTCAACCGACGACTACAGCTCTTTCGATAGAACACGGGTCAACAATTGAGGGGGAGCAATTGTCAAGCATTCAGAATCTTCGATGCCGAACATGCCAAGCTCACAAGTTGGTGTCAAGACAACAATACCAATCGTACATGTGGTGTCAAGAGATGACTTCAGACGTGACGAGGCGACCAACATATGCTGACAAGAACCATTTGATCTTATCATATGATGTTCTCATCAATCAGGTCCAACCTTGTCAATTCTTTTTAATATGGTGAATATGTGATCTTGTTACAAATCGATATCATATCTCTCATAGTTGATATCATGAAGATAAAACGGACTCGCATTTTTCTTCCCAAAACCTTTGTTAAAACTTCATTAAATCAATTGATATTAAAAACATCGATTGGGTTAATATTTTTAATATGGGGGAGAAAATGATTTAATATGGGATATTATCACAAATGGTTTGACTTAATGTGCTGGCTCATCTCGACATGTGCGAAATGTTTTCGAATATCGTGGCATATGTTAAGGGGGAGCAAAACGGATTTGCATATCAAAATGGATTTTCATGGTGACATATACTTACCCGAAACTCATTTATTTCACGACGATGAAGATTGTGGTGACATAAGGATGGTAGGATAGGTTAAGTCCTATGATTCTTCCAGAACCGGAGGAATCTTCCCAAGGACATTCCATAGCTAGAAATAGTAGTCCTTAGGAAAGGTGGAGAAAGAATGTGAATGTAGCTGAATGCCGACCAAGTACTTAAGTTAGCACTGGAACAATCACAACAAGGTGCTAGTTATGACGTATTGGTAAGCATTGAAGGGGTTGAAGAATGAAAAAGAATTGTAAAGATAAAGGGTGTAAAGAAAGAAGCCCTCCTTACAACTTTAGGCAGAAACCGGGTCAATACATATGCTATTGAGATCATTTTAATGAATCTTGATATTGAAGACAGACATCATGGACCCAGTGATGCAATGCACAACCCATCCCAGCTAACTCAGATATCTCTCAAAAGGTATTTGTTTTAATCACACGGAGACAACACGTTATCTATTGATTTATTCACTCCGAATAACTTGGTATTGAAAAGGTGGCACTCCTCTCCAGCCTCCGATCACTAAAATCTAAAATGCACGATCGAGTCTAGAGCCATTTGAGATCATCAAATATCTCATTAGGACACACTTTCATATTTCCTTGCTTCTTCACACACTGTGAAAAGTAAGAAAGATCTTAAGAGTCCTACGCAAAATCTTCATGATCTTGCCTGAACATCCGAGTAATACGAAAGTATTTACAATGAAGATGGAAATCCTTCTTGAGCGAATATCAAAAAGCTCATGGTAGGTGACTTGTGCGATTCTTTATGAATCAAACTTGTGATAACTGGAAAGCAACGGCTGTTTAATTCTTAACTGAATTTAAACACGTTCCAGGCCTCTACGCAATATCTCAGTGATCTTGCCAGAACACTCAGAGTGATACCTTTGTGTTCACGGTGATGAGTGGAAATCCTTCTAGTGTTAACCTCAAACAGCACTTGGTAGGTAACTTGCAAGATTCTATACGAATCAATCTCGTGACAACTGGAAAGCAACGATGGTGCGGTTCTTAATTAAATTTCACTTGTTCCAGGAACATGAATTGATGGCTTCAAATCATGCGGATATTATTATCCAAATGATTCACTCTTTATGTTCGCAGTCAGCTTTGGACGGTCGAATAAAGAGAACGGGTTTACCCGCGAAATCCTGTCAGGAAGTTACTTAATTGAAACTATCCGTCACGGGTACGATATCTAATATCGTCCAACGGTCTTCACCGACCGGAGGTAAAATGCTACCGAATTAGAATGAAATGTTCAAAGCCATTTCGTTCGTGTCTACTTATGTTGCGGCATTTGAAGACGGTGGCGTTGCGGAATCCAAGAAGAAGTCGTCCCCGCATGCTTATACTTTATGCACTTAATACCTCATCTAATTCAAGAAAGCCTAAAAGTGAAGTCTTCCGCTGTATCAAACTCTGAAGCTTTCAAGAATTACGAAGGTATAAGTATGTGGGACGTGAGGTCACGAAGAGGCGAAGATCACAAGTGATGGATGCACGAGATCAAGGCAAGAGATTGATGCTCAAAGATTGATATCAAAGATCACATCAGCATGTTCACCAGAAAAGAAAAAGAAAAAGAAAGACGAAGACTACAAGCTCAAGACAAGCATAGTATGCTAGGTTTATTTTATTATTGTAACTTGGGTAACGCCCTTGTTTGGAGTGACCTCCCTTAGGGGGAGATTGTTGGAAATACGTTTTACGTATTAAGAAGGATCGGTCACTCCAACGATAGTCCATGTAATAGCTCGTAGTTTAGTTACATTTCTTTACTTAACAAAGAACACCAAGCCTAGCCTACAACATGTGTAGGCCGGCCCAAATGTAAGCCCAAGCCCATCACAAGGGCTTGGGTATATAAACCCTCTCCTTTGATGGAGAGGGTGTGGTTTTTCATAATTTACACATAGTTCTTTCTTAGTTTCTCTCTCTAAAGTGTGAAATCCACCATTTCTCTATCTCATTCTCTCTCTAAAAAACATAAGCATAGATTTACAAATCTACATAACTATTTGGCTCCCCCGGGTTTTGTAGCACCACAAAGAGCACCCCCACCCGCCCAAAATAGGAACCAAGGTCCTCAACGGGGTAATTTTCAAGGAAATTCTAATCAACGGGGTTTTAATCAAAATCAAGGGAATTTTCAAGGGCAAAACCAAGGGTTCAATAACCAAAATCAAGGATTTAATAACCGAAGTTTTCAAAATCAAGGATTTAATCAAGGTTATAATCAATATCAAAACCAAGGTTTTCCTAATCAAGGTTTTAACAATCAAGGGTATAATCAAATGAACATGCATAACTCTCAAATGGACTTGGTTCTACAAAAATTGACCGACCATGAACGAATTATGAGAGAGATGCAAGAATCGACCGATAAGAAATTTTTGACTATGCTTCAAAACCTTCATCCCCAAGGTGTCCTCCCTTCGAACACCGTGACCAATCCTAGGGCTAATGTTAATGCTATTACTACTAGGAGCGGTAAGACCACCGTAGAACCTTCCTATCCCCCACCTAACCAAGGACCCGAGATACCTTCTTCTTCGACACAACCTCCTTCTTCTTCCACTAGTGACATACCACCCGTTATGCATTCGTCTACACCTAATGTTCTACCGTTACCCAAATTTTCTACCACACCTTCGGTTCCCAAACCGGTTCCTTCACCCTCCATTTCCATTCCTACTCCTCCACCAAAGAATGTGAGTGAGCAATCCACTCCAAAGCCTTCATCTCAACCCAATATACCTTATCCCTCAAGGTTGCGGAAAGAGAAATTGAAGAATAAGGATGATATTCAAGTTTCGAACTTCCTAAAAATGTTCAAACAATTGAATTTTAATATCACCTTTGCCGAGGCGCTCGCTCACATGCCTAAGTACGCTAAGATGTTCAAGGATCTTTTAAGTGATAAGGAAAAGTTGCTTGATATTGCCAATACCCAATTGAATGAGAATTGTTCCGCGGTTCTTTTGAGTAAATTACCGGTTAAGTTAGGAGATCCCGGTCGATTCCTTATTCCTTGTAATTTTCCGGGTGTTGAGAATTGTATGGATTTGGCGGATCTCGGAGCGAGTATCAATCTTATGCCATTGTCCGTGTGGAAACAATTATCTTTACCCGAGCTAGTCCCCACTCGTATGACATTGGAATTAGCTAACCGTACGGTTGCTTATCCGGTGGGGATAGCCGAGGATGTTTTTTTAGGAGTCGACAAATTCACTTTTCCCGCCGATTTCGTCGTAGTCAACTATGAAATGGATCCCCGTGTTCCCTTAATTGTGGGACGGCCCTTTTTAAGAACCGGGGGTACATTAATTGATGTAGCCGCGGTTGAACTTATCATGAGGGTCGGGGATGACAAAATCATTTTTAACATGCGTAAACTTTCCAAACTTCCCGATGAGCCCGAATCCGTGAATTACATCGATGTGCCCGACGAAGCATGGGAAGAACGTTTTCACGAGGCTTGTACAAGCGGGATTTCTCCTTTACCTCATGTTGAGACCGTAGCTTCTGTTGCTCCTTCATTGACTCCATTTGGAGAAAGTGACTTTCTTTTACAAGAATTTAAAGCGAGTTTAGGGGATGTGGACTTAAAATATGACGATTCTCCCACCGATTGGGAAGAAGACATTCGTACCATTGAGAGACTTCTCAATGAGGACCATATTTCTCCACCTACTCCTAAGGAAGTTACAAACGATGATCCTAATTTGACTAAGCCTTCCACCGACAATCCACCAGATTTAGAGCTTAAGGATTTACCGTCTCATTTAGAGTATGTTTTCTTAGTGGAAGATAATAAGTTACCCGTCAGTATTGCTAAGGACTTAAAAGAAGATGAAAAATCCCGACTTATCGACGTGCTTAAGAATCATAAGAAAGCAATTGCTTGAAAAATCTCCGACATTCGCGGAATTGATCCTAATTTTTGTACTCATAAAATTCTCATGGAAGATGACTTTAAACCCACAATACAAAATCAAAGAAGGGTTAATCCAAAAATTCATGAAGTCATTAAGAAAGAAGTTATCAAACTTTTCGATGCCAGAATGATTTACCCTGTCTCGGATTCGCCATGGGTTAGTCTCGTCCATTGTGTGCCTAAGAAAGGCGGAAACACCGTTGTTCCCAATGAAAACAACGAGTTGATTCCTACTCGACTCGTAACGGGTTGGTGAGTTTGCATCGACTATCGTAAGCTCAATGATGCCACTCGTAAGGATCATTTCCCTCTTCCTTTCATTTATCAAATGCTCGAGCGTTTAGCGGGTAATGATTTCTATTGTTTCTTAGATGGTTTTTCCGGATACTTTCAAATCCCTATCAATCCAAAAGACCAAGAAAAAACCACATTCACTTATCCCTATGGAACATTTGCTTACAAACGAATGCCTTTCGGCTTATGCAATGCTCCCGGGACTTTCCAAAGGTGTATGATGGCGATATTTCATGACATGGTTGGAGAAACTATGGAAGTCTTTAAGGAAGATTTCTCGGTCTATGGTGATTCTTTCTCTTCTTGCCTTGCTAATTTAGAACGTATGCTCAAACGGTGTGAAGACACTCGTCTCGTTCTTAATTGGGAAAAATGCCATTTCATGGTAAAAGAAGGCATCGTCCTCGGTCATAAAATTTCCAAAGCCGGTATCGAAGTAGACCGTGCTAAAGTTGACGTCATTGCTAAGTTACCTCCACCTACCACCGTCAAAGGAGTTAGAAGTTTTTTAGGCCATGCGGGATTTTATCGATGTTTCATCCAAGATTTTTCGAAAATAGCTCGTCCAATGACTCATCTCTTAGAAAAGGATGCTCCTTTCATCTTCTCTCAAGAATGTCTTGACTCTTTCGAACTTCTCAAAGGTAAATTAACTAAGGCACCGGTCTTAGTCTCTCCAAATTGGGAGTTACCTTTCGAGCTCGTGTGCGATGCTAGTGATTTTGCGGTAGGAGCGGTTTTAGGTCAACGAGTTAACAAACATTTCCAACCCATTCATTATTCTAGTAAGAAAATGACGGGGGCTCAATTGCATTATACCACTACCGAAAAAGAGCTTTTAGCCGTAGTGTATGCTTTTGAGAAATTCCGCCCCTATCTTGTGCTTTCCACCACCATCGTTTACACCGACCATTCAGCCTTGAAATACTTGTTGACCAAGCAAGATGCTAAACCGAGACTCCTTCGTTGGGTTTTGCTCCTACAAGAATTTAAAATCGAAGTTCGTGATAAAAAGGGAGCGGAAAACCTAGCCGCGGATCATCTTAGTAGACTTGAGGATCCTTATCAAGGGGAATCTCCAAATCAAGAGATTAATGAATCCTTTCCCCTTGAGACCTTAATGTCTATTAATTCCAATCTTGATGATACCCCATGGTTTGCGGACATTGCAAACTATTTGGCAGGTGGTGTTCTTATCGAAGGGTTATCGTCCCAACAAAATAAGAAAAATTTCAAGGACGTTAAAACGTACTATTGGGACGACCCTTATCTTTTCAAGCAATGTGCAGATTTAATCATTCGTAGATGTGTTGATGGGCCGGCGACTTTACCAATCCTTGAAGCTTGCCATAAAGGACCCACCGGTGGTCACTTTGGTCCTAATTACACCGCTAAAAAAGTTTTCGACTCCGGATTCTATTGGCCCTCCATTTATAATGATGCACATGAAATGGTCAAACATTGTGATGCTTGCCAAAGGCAAGGCAACATCACACATAAATATGAGATGCCTCAAAATTTCATCCAAGAGTGTGAAATCTTTGACGTATGGGGCATCGACTTTATGGGGCCGTTTCCATCATCCAATGGAAACAAGTACATCCTCGTAGCCGTTAACTACGTATCAAAATGGGTTGAAGCAAAGGCTTTACCTACTAACGATGTGAGGGTGGTTGTTAACTTCTTGAAACAATTGTTTGCTCGATTCGGTGTGCCTCGTGCTATTATTAATGATCGCGGGACTCATTTTTGCAATGATCAATTTGCACGAGTCATGGCTAAGTATGGTGTTAATCACCGACTTTCCACCGCGTATCATCCTCAAACTAATGGTCAAGCCTAGGTTTCTAACCGTGGTCTTAATAGAATCTTAGAGTGAACCGTGGGAGATCATCGTGCCTCATGGGCCGATAAATTAGATGATGCTTTGTGGGCTTTCCGTACCGCTTATAAGACACCTATAGGATGTACCCCTTATCGCCTTCTGTACGGAAAGGCGTCCCACCTCCCCATTGAGTTGGAGCATAAGGCTTATTTGGCCTTGAAATGGGCTAATTTTGATATAAACAAAGCCGGTGATCATAGGAAAATCCAACTCAATGAACTTAATGAGCTTAGGAATGAGGCTTATGAAAATTCATTCATCTACAAGGAGGAGACTAAGCTCATTCATGATTCCAAGATTAAAAACCAAGAGTTCCATGTTGGTGACCAAGTTTTACTCTTTAACTCTCGGTTGAAAATCTTTTCGGGTAAACTTAAGAGCCGTTGGTCCGGTCCATTCACCGTGGCCCAAGTTTTCCCTATGGCACCATTGAGTTATCCCAACCAAATGGGCCCAACTTTAAGGTGAATGGCCAACGGGTTAAGTTGTACTATGGAGAGGACATCTCTCACAAGATGATTCCATCCCTCTCCACATTTCCCTTGAAATAATTCGGGAAATCGAGTCGAGCTAGAGACTCGTGATAAATAAATCAAGCATCGTATAACTAGGTTAGATTTTTACCTTTACCATCCTTTCCACCCTTTTTCACCTTCATCCATTTCCACCAATAAGTGTAGGGGGAGCCAAGTAGGTTGTTTGTGTGTTGTGATGATTGTGTAGGGACATGTGCTTTGATGATCCACTTTTGGTACTTTTGACGAGCCCCGTGATCCCGTGTTCCCGTGTACCCGGTTCTATCAAAACTATTGTGATTCAAACTTGTATATAAATAAAACGAATAAATGTAATCACTTTATCGTCCCTTCCTTAGCTCGATTTTAAAGAACGTACTCAATGTCCTAAGTGTAGGGGAGTTTATTCTCCCACATGCTTAAACATTGAGAACAATGTTTATATTAAGTGTAGGGGGGACTTCTATCGAATTTTAGTGGGCTTTTCCATGAATTTGACCCCATTTAACCGGAAAATTTAAAAAATTTCAACGTTTTTCAAATTTTTGATCTATTTTGGCCTAGTAGTATTTTAATTTATTTTTTTTCCTTTTATCATCGCATCGTAATAATTTCCATTTCAAAAAAAAATAAAGTCAAAAAAAAAATAAAAAAATAAAATGGTTTTAACAAGTTTAGATATCATTTATATATTAGGCCCGTCGTGAATATTTTGACTCAACCCGAGTTTACTTATCCAAGTTTACTCTAGCTAGTATCCTTAACCATATGGACCTTAATTGGTTTATTAGGCTAAGCATCCACGAGTCTCATTCCTTGAGATTTTAAATTGTGGAGAACGAGAAATGATAGAGTTGATAATAAGTTTAAAGGTTAATTTTTGCTTATATGGTTTTTATGGCTCTTTCTTCCCACTTGTATATTTAATTGCTTAATAAATGAGGATTCTTGCGGTGTAGATTCGATATCTTAACTCTTAGCCAAATCTTTATTCTCCTTGTAATTAAAGCATGAACACATTGAGGGTGCCAGCGTTGTGGACTTCCGACTAAGGTGGCTCATAACCACTAAGTAGGAGGTATTCAGACCATGGGACCGCGGAATTTGGCCTACTATATATATCATAAATAAAGAAAGAATAAGATTAAAACATGACCTCAAGGAGCCTTAGGGTGTGGGGCATGTAGCACGAACCTTGTCATTAGAGCCTTAGGGTGTATGGCATGGTAAGTGTTGAATAAAAATTGATCAAATAAATCAATTCCCTCGTTTATCGTTCAAGGAGCCTTAAGGTGTGGACAATAGACGGGGAGCATGTTTACATCTTAAAGAGCCTAAGGGTATATGATGTGAACTTGCTAAACTCCACATAAAGTCTACATGACTTTGGAGGAATAATTAATAAGTAGTACTATTTGGCCAAATTTTGGGTCGGGGAATTTATTCCCCAAATCGTGTTAAATCATCCTTGATGTGGGCTTACTTTAGTGACAACGTTTTTGAGGACGAGGTTAGGTTTTGAGTGTCGGGTTTGCACCGTTTGGCCGTCATTTTTGGAATAATAATTATCAAATAAGTCAAATGAGCCTACGGGTGAATGACAATCAATAAAATCTAGAGATACAAAGTAGGAATTGGAGAAAGAGTATTACACAATTATCTTATGAGTGGGATTTAACTTGAGGACTTATGGTAAACAATGATCTCGTTTTTAAGATTAGTATGGGGAACGTGAAACTTGAGGGTGATTAATATTCATGACACCAAAGCCCTAATTAAAGTCTTAGAGTTCTTTACAAGTTTCTTCCATCAAATAATTTCCAAGCTAATAAATCATTATAACTTTTGTCTTCTTTTAAATTTTTATCTTTTTATCGTAGTAGTAGTAGTAGTAATAGTAATAAAGGCCGAGATGGATTAACTATGAGAAAAATGTAACTTAATTCTTTAAAACTATGCATTGCATGGGGTCATTACGATGGTCAAGTGTAGGGGATTTAATAAGTGTGTAAACACTTATCCTTTTGCCACTAAAATTAAGGAAAAACAAGACCTAATCATGTGTTTAATGTCGTAAAAGTCGGAATTACGCGTGGTTTTGTGTTTTTGTGTTAAAATAGGTACAAATGATCAAAAGGAAAGAAAACACGGGATTTCACTGTCAAATGTTGAAGAAAAGTCCAAAAAGAGACGAAGACAAAGTCAAAAGACCAAAAGTATGCCGAAGATCACGAAAACCGTCAAAATCAACACGAAATTGAAGAAAAGATCGAGAAAGCCAAAATCGAGCTCGTTTTAGTGGTTTTAATCATTTACAAATATTTTGGGCCTTGTGGGTCCCACTTTTGCTTAATGGGCCCACAAGCCCATTTAAGGAATGGTTAACCTAAACGGATAAAAAAGATATGTCCCAAGTTCTTTTGATAATTAATTATTGGGACGGATTGGAAGATACTTGGGCTCCAAAGCCCATTACACAAATAAATTTGAGACGGATCAGTATTCACTCACTTTGCTTTGATGATCAAATCCATAGTCAACAAATCACCAAACGTTTACCCCCAGTCCAACTCACACTCCCACGTGTTACCCATCCCATTTACTTTCCCCAAATAAATAGAACTCTTATTTACCCACACCCATTTTCATTCATTACGTTACAAACTATGCAAATTTTTCACCCACCCCTTCTTCTCCCCCACAAAACTCGCTGACTACCCCCAAACCTTAGTTTTTACCATCAATAATTTACTCACCCAAATTTGGGGGTTTTACCTTAAAACGTTAATTCATACCATGGGGGATTAAATCCCCATGGTTTTCGGATGAAGCACTATTGTGGTCCTCCCCTCTCCATCCAACGTGGCCAAATCCTTGTGATTTGATTGGTTATTCCACGTTCCATAAACCCCTCATCAATTAAAATCATTCCACATCACCCATCAACTAGCACAACAAACACAGAATTGCCAGCCTGGCAATCCGTGTGATGCAAGAGTAATCCTCCACCGCAAGATTGAAGAAATTGAAGAGAGAGAAGAAGAATGATTGAATTAACGGCTCAGATTCAATGCTTAAAATTGAAGCTATCAAGAGGGTTTCTTGGGGTTTCTCCTATAAAAACCCCTCATATCTGTAATTTTTTGGTGCTTTTTACTTTATTTTAATTTTTATTTTCTGAAAAAATAGAATTAGGGTTTATGTAATTTCAATTTCAATCAGTATTGTACTCACTTTTTTTATATTAATGAAATTTTCAATTTAGTTAAATCTTTGGCTGCGTTTGTCATTATTGCATTTAATTTTAATTTTATTTTGCTTAAATAATTATTAAAGTAATAGTAAAAGGTAATATTTTTTCCCCACTGGAAAGAAAGAAAAGAAAATATATATATATATATATATATATATATATATATATATAAATATATTGTTGGTTACTGTTCTTGGTTGGATAATGATGGAAGTTGGGTAAGAAGGAGGTGTTTGTTGGTTCGTTTGATTACGGTTCACAAGGTGGCTCAGCGCCAACCTTCTACTCAAAGGTTTTCGACATTAAGGTTTGTTTACTTTAAATTTTGTTGTTAAGTTTATGTTAATGTTTTAGTTTAATCTTTTAATCTGCTATAGTTTTTGTTAATCTGCTATTGTTCATTTTAGCTTTCTGTTTAGTTAATATTATATTTTGTTTTGTCTGTTTAATTGTTTCGAAGTAATAGCTGTTTGATCTGCTTATTTGTATCGGTTAGGCTTTAGCTTATTTTGGTAAAATGTTTTAAGTTTGTTTAGTTTTAAGTTCTGTTAATCTGCTTAAAAAATAGGTTTGTTTGTTTTGAGTTTATTTTGGTTAAGATCTGCTTGTTATATGAGTTTGGTTTATTCAGTTTAAGTTTTCTGATAAATCTGTGAATGATTATTTAAGTTGGTTCGAATAGTGTTGGTATCTGCTTATTTAGAATTGTTTTATCTGCTTATTGGTTTTGTTTAAGTACTGCGTATTGTTTGGTTCGTTTGGATTTGCTTACTTTGTTATGTGATTGCGTTTTTATATATTGCGTTTTTATATAACTGCGTTTTTATATAACTGCTTTATTTGCTTTTTGCTCGTGTAGCTTATAGGATATTTGGTTGCTTATAGTTTTTATTGAATGCTTATTTGGTTATTTACTTATTATCTTTACTGCGTTTAAATACTCAAACCCTATTGGTTTGTGTAAGTTAAGTTCCAAAAAAAAAATATTAGCAATATTGTCTCTGGTGGGACTCGAACCCTCGACCTCGAGTATAACAGTCTTACAACCTAGCCAACTGAGCTAGACGTTTTCTTGTGTTTCTTTATGTCTTGTTTTATTAATATAGGAATTTCTCATTTGGCAGTTTAATTAAATTAGTCTAAATTCAAGTTTTTAAGTTTAATTAAATTTATATAAAAGTTTTATTAAATTTTCTTTTATTCAGTTTTGAAAAATATAAAAAGTTTAAAAAATATTTTATTTACTTTTATAATTTTAATTTAGTTTTCAAAAGATTTAATTATTAGTTTATTTTAATTAATTAGTTTAAAAATTAGATTTCATTTAAAGTTTTTTAAAAGTCTTTAGTTTAAAATTAATTTCAATATTAGATTTAAGTTTTATTTAAATTGCTTTAATAGTTTTTAATATTAAATAGTTTTAGTCTAAAAATACCTAAAAATATAGTTACCAAATACAATCAAGTTTTACGTTTAATTGGAAATAAAACTCGAGTCGAGTCGAGCAAAAACGAACATTAATTGCTTTAAAAAGGATTTGCAAAAACCTTAGTATTAATATGCATGCCAGTTTCACCTAGTTATGGAGGTACCATAACCATAACACTGAAGGTACCAGTGTTATGACCCCACCATGGCGGAGTGATAGCTCGTGGCGTCCCTTCAGTTTATTTGGCCTTTATTATTATTATATTATCATGTCGGGCGTATGGGTGCATCCTAGTTACAGTTTCAGTCAGGATTTCATGGTGAATGTGGTGTGTGCCTTGCATCCTTCACAAGGAGTTGATCCCTCCTACCCAGACCATATTAATTAGAGGCATTCCCTATAATTGCATGACGAGGACACCTCTCCAAGTATTCATGCACGTTGGTGACCTCATGACCTATATTGGCTTTTGGTATATTAAACTAATACATATTTTCACAAGTAAACATAAGCTATGTTTTCAGAACTAAAACCAGTAAACATGTTATACGTCTAGGTTTCCCAGAACTTACTCATTGCCGCTGCTATTCATGCTTTATATGCTCTTTATATGCTTTCATTACTCTATGTCTCCATGCTTTATTGTATATCCGTGCACTGGGCGTTATGCTCAGCCGTTTTCCATTTCCATGTTCCCAAACGACAAGTACCCAAGGTCGGAAGTAGGATTTCAAGAGTATGTGCACTCGGATGGAATCTAACCAGCCTTGTATATCTTATGCATTTTTCTTACTTTATCTTACTTTATTTCATGTTGGACACTGTTTAGTCCTTTTCCTTTACAGTACTTATTTTTGCTTGTGTTTGAGTTACTTGGACTACCGATGTTTGTTTTCGGTATTTCCATTTATGGTCATGAACGTTTAGACATTTATCTTGCATGCTTTGATGACACGCCATATATTACTGTGATATTCCATTTCACCAAATGGGGTGTAAAACCCGCAAGCTTTTACCATGAACAGTACACTTATAATCGTACGTACATGATTAAAACTTTCCTTTTATAACATGAATACGTTTCACGAATATATATTCCAAGAACTACGTACGTGTTATTACACGATAAGTATTAAGTATGTATAAATGCACGATAATTATTATCAATAATAATTAAATAACGAACATGAAATCATGAACGTAAGAATCACGAACATATTAATATGTATTTACGTATATTATTATTACGACTACGTAAAAGTATATATAATAACACGAATATTTAATAATAACGTCACGTAAAAACAAGCACACGAACACGTAATAATTTAGAACACGGAAAAGTTACGGGTTTCCCTTTGTGGGCCCTACTAGCCAAGGCACAACAAGGAGAGGAGGCCCAACCCATGTTGATTTTACTAAAGACACAACTCTGGAAAACAATATTCATTCACAGAAGAACTTTTAGAAAAATTAAAACCCTAATCTTTCTCTCTTTTCCTTTGTTCGGCGGCATCATCAAAGAAACAAGGGGGTTGGTTCATTTTGTTTAAGAAAATCATAAGTACGTGTTCGTGTATTCATCCTCTATTGATTCCACGTGTTTTAGTAATCCGAAAACCTTTCTTTTTATTTTCTTTTTGTGTTTTTATGCATATATAATCATGGGGTTTAAAAACAAGAGATATAAAACATGTCATGGGTTTGTGGGAAAATAATAAAGGGGTGTTTCGGGTTTGCTTGTCTCGACCGCCACTTAAACCGATAGTCTCACGACTCTCGTCGTTTGGTTCGCACCACCACACGAGACCCATGTCTCGGTGGTGTTGGGTTTCGGTCAACAGCAGGGAATAAGGCACCCCGACTCGCGTCAAGGGTGTCCTTGTGGTTTGTTTAGGTCGCGACAGCCACAGCCCCACCACCGGCAACTGCCGGTGGCTATTTATGGTAAGCAGGGGGAACCACCGCAGCAAGCAGGGGACCACCGGCAACTACCGGTGGGAACTTTGTGGTGTCAGCGGCTGGCCGAGAGAACTAGACCACCGGCTTCAGCCGGTGGTAGATCGCCGAAGGCAGGGGCAACCGGCTTAGGGCGGTTTGCCACTGTTTTTGGTTGGGTTTGGTTCGGCCGGTTCACGGGTTCACGGACTGGTTCACGACATGTTTTAATAAAAATAATATGTGGGCTCGGTTTATTATTTTTACAAGTTTAATAGTTTTACAAGTGTATTTATTTTACAAGTTAATTAAATTAATTTTACATGGCACATAATTAATTTAATTAAAACCTGGACTTAGGTTTATTATTAATATTTAATAATACATGATTTTAACCTAAGTATTTATTTATGTAAATTAGACTATAGTAATTAATTAATTATTAAAACATGACATATAATTAATTAATTTCCATGACTTAGGTTATATTAATATAAATATTAATGCGTGTTTTAATCTAAGTATTATATAAACTTTAATTTAATTAAATCATGATTATATTTGTAGGTCCATGTTTTCTTATTATTGTTACAAGTGTTGTTAAGATCTAAATAGAGAGAGGGATAGATGAAGAACTTGATATGAACTAGAGAGAGAAAGGAGAGAGGAAGAGAGGTAGAGAGAGAAAGTATTATTTGATTAATGAATGTATGAAACAAACAATGAGCAACCCCTCCTAACATGCTAGGAGGGAGTATATATAGCCCACCCTACATGTGGGCTATATGGGCTATACCGTTTACATAATGGATCACAAGCCTAATACTTAAATATATCATTGGAGTGACCGATCCTTTCTAAATACGTAAAAATGTATTTCCAACAATATCCCCCTAAGGGAGGTCACTCCAAGTTACAATGTCCTAAATAGTCTATAGCTCGTGATCTATGCTAACAATGATGTGACCGATACTTTCCTTGGAAAAACGTATTTCCAACAATCTCCCCTAAGGGAGGTCACACCATTTTAAAAAAATCTTAAACCTAGCATACTATGATTGATTCTTCGATCTTGTTCTTGTGAATATGCTGATGAGATCTTTGACATTAGTCTTGAGCATTTTTTCTTGCCTTGACCTTGTGCATTCATCACTTGTGATATTTGCCTCTTCGTGACTTCATGTTCCACATACTTACACCTTTATAAATTCTTGAAAGCGTCAGAGTTTGATACAGTGGAAGACTTGACTTTTAGGCTTCCTTGAATTTGTTGAAGTATTAAGTGCAGAAAGCATAAGCATGTGTTTACGACTTCTTCTGGATTGTACACCGTAATGCCACCTTCTTGTTACGCTGCATAAGACAGTTAGCAACAAAACATATACATGGATGAAATGGCCTTGAACATTTCATTCTAAATAGGTAGCATTTTACCTCCGGTCGGTGAAGACTGTTGGACGATATAAAATATCATACTTGTGGCAGGTAGTTTCAATTAAGAACCTCCTTAACAAGATTTCGCGGGTAAACCTGTTCTCTTTATTCGACCGATTAAAGCTGACTGCGAACATAAAGAGTGAATCATTTGGATAATATTATCCGCATGATTTGAAGCCGTCAAATCCGATTCCTGGAACAAGTTTGATTCATTAAAGAATCGCACCATCGTTGCTTTCCAGTTGTCAGGAGCGTGATTCATACAGAATCTTGCAAGTTACCTACCAAGTGTTGTTTGATGTTAACACTAGAAGGATTTCCACTCATCACTGTGAAAACTATAGAGTGTCACTCTGAGTGTTCTGGCAAGATCACAAAGATATTGCGTAGAGGCCTGGAACGTGTTTAAGTTCAGTTAAGAATTAAACCACTGTTGCTTTCCAGTTATCACAAGTTTGATTCATAAAGAATCGCACAAGTCACCTACCCTGAACTTTTTGATATTCGCTCAAGAAGGATTTCCATCTTTATTGTAAATACTTTCGTATTACTCGGATGTTCAGGCAAGAACATGACGATTTTACGTAGGACTCTTAAGATCTTTCTTACTTTTCACAGTGTGTGAAGAAGCAAGGAATTATGAAAGTGTGTCCTAATGAGATATTTGATGATCTCAAATGGCTCTAGACTCAATCGTGCATTTTGGATATTAGTGATCGGAGGTTGGAGAGGAGTGCCACCATTTCAATACCAACTTATTCGGAGTGAATAAATCGATAAAAGACATGTTGATTAATAAGTGTGAAAACACTTATCCTTTTACCACTTATTTCCAATAATAACAAGACCAAAACATGTATTTTATGTCGTAAAAGTCAGAATTATGCGTGGTTTGTGTTTTTATAGTGTTTTAGGACCAAAAGATGAAAAAGGAAGAAAACACGGGCTTTCACGGACTTTTATCGAAGAAAATGAGAAAAGACGAAGTCAAGAGATCAAGAGTGCTCAAAGAACGGATATCCAAGACCTATTCTAAAGATTTATCGAAGAAAAAGTCTAAAGACGGAAGTTTAATGAAGACGAGGAACTCAAGTCTAAATTATAGAAGAAAATTATTAAGAGAAGTTCAAATCCCGAGACGACATCGAGAAAAGACTAAGATTTATGTCGAGTCGAGAAGAAAAGAAAGAAGGAAGCACACCACACATGCACTCCCCAATTTCCCTATGAATACCCTCCTAATCACATTAGGAGGGGAGTTAGCTATTTTTCATTTTTAATTTTCTTTTCTAGTTTTTAGAGAGAGAAAGTTCCAAACTTTCTCTCACTAAGTTTTCCATCTTTTCTTTCTTTTAATCTTTCAAGTTTAAACCTTTTTGTATTTGGATTTCATTAATCAAGTTCAAGTTTAAGCTTTTAATCTTTAATCTCTTTCTACCTTTCTTTATTTTTAGTTAATTTTGATCTGAAATGTTGATGATCCGTGTTTGATCTTGATGTTTTCAGGATTAAAAAGTTCATATTTTTATCATACTTAAGCTTTCATACGGTTAAGCTTTAAGATCCTTGTGCTTATTGGCTTATTTGTATTTTTAGCTTATTTACTTTTTAAAAGATTTCTTAAAATGTTTCATTTTTTATGGTTTGAATTAAAAGATTGCTTATTTTAAGTTGGGAAAGTTGTTATTCGAGCTTATTTAGTTTATTTCATTGCTGATGTGGTGAAGTTTTAGTGTTAGCTTATCAAACATAGCTTATCACTTAGCTTATTTTTGAATCACTAGATAGTCGGAAAAGGTTAAACCCTTTTCCGATTAAACATTCTGACCACTGCTCCATTATTCTGATCGCTCTGATCGGATTAGGGTTTCGCATTCCGATTTGCACCTTGTTATTCCGATCACTTGATCGGATTAGTGTTTTAATATTCCGATCGAGGGGATTCTTTGACATTCCGACGTGAGTATCTTGTTAAACATTCCGATTGGATTTGATTCCTTGTATTCCGATAATATGGCTTTAAATATATTCCGATTGAAGTAAGTTTTGCCTTATTCCGACAACAAGTCTTTTTTGATATTCCGATCAGTCTCCTTTTATACATTCTGATCACTTCCCTTTTTGAGTATATTCCGATCGCTTCCTGTTACACATTCCGATCAGTATATTCCTATTTGGCATTCCGATGGGATTAGTTTCTTGTTTTTATAAAATTTTCAAGTTTTAGACTTATTAAGTTTTCAAGTAATTTTCTAATTTTGTCTTTTTAGATTAACCATTAAAGCTTTTACTTTACTCAACGTCATTCACATTTATTTGCTTTTAGTTTAAACTAGATAATCAACCAAACCATTTATTATTCCACCAAGAACAATTGAGTCACACTTTCTACCAATAATCAATTCGAAAAGATTCGGACGATAAGATTTTATACTTAGCTAAAAACCTATGTATTAAATGGCGCCGCTGCCGGCTCTTTTCGTTAAGATTAAAGGTTTTTAGTGAGAGACGCGTTGGATTTTGGGATCCGTTCATCTTTGAACGTTATTTTCCTTGCTTTAAAATTTTCAAAAATCCTAAAAAATATAAAATTTTCAAAAAAATACAAAAAAGTTAAAAAACATAAAAAACCAAAAATATTTCTGCTGTGTTAGTTCTTTTGCAGGTGTATGCGCACTCGATCAACGTCTTATCCCGAGCCCGAGACTCTCGATAACTTAGACATGGCCGGTGTACACAACAATAATAATAATCCACCTCAAAACAACATGAATAATAAGAACAATGAACCTCTACCGGACAATCGTCCAATGATCGAACTTTTGAAAGCACATGTAGAGGGCAACCACGATGCTATTGTCATACCCGCGATTGGAGCCAACAACTTTGAGCTCAAATCTGGATTTATTCAAATGGTCTCTGCTCAACCATTCTTGGGGCGTACCATTGATGATCCTCATGACCACATCAAAAGGTTTCTTCAACTCACGAATACGGTCAAATTCAATGGGGTTTCACAAGAGGTAATTCGCTTGCAACTTTTTCCTTTCTCCTTAGAGGGACAAGCCCGACATTGGCTTGATAAAGAACCGCCACAAAGTATTCTTACGTGGACGGACTTAGAGACCAAATTCATAAACTACTTTTTCCCACCCTCTCGTACTACCGCTTTGCGGAATGAAATCATTACTTTTGAACAAAAGTACGATGAGACTTTTAGTGAATCTTGGGACCGTTTTAAAGAACTTTTCAGAAAGTGCCCACAACATGGTTTTACCAAAGTGCATCAAATTAACACTTTTTGCAATGGTTTAAGCATGACTGACCAAGATTCACTAAATAGTGCCTCGGGGGGTAATCTTTTGGTTAAGTCTTCTAATGCCGCTTGGGATATTATTGAGAACAAGTCTAGAGTGCAAACCAAGAGTGTTCGGACCAATGTGGCTAGTGCTAGCACTAATGAGAGCGACAAGAGACTTGATAAGCTTACTTCGCTTGTTGAATCACTTGCTCTCCAAGCCGCCAATAATACCAAAGCTATCATTGCCCAAGCCAATGCTATGACTCAATCATGTGATATATGTGGGGGATCTCACTCATACACCGATTGTCCTTCGACTCACGACAATCTGGAAAATGTGTATCCCGCCAACGGTACCTATTCTACGGGAGGCTATCAAGCACGTCCTCAAGGTGACCGCAACTTGCTCAGCTATCGCTCAAACAACTTTCTTTCACCTCCCGGTTTTCCCACACAAAACCCGAACAACCTCAATCGCAACAATCAAAACCAACCACGTGCTCCAACTCCATATCAAAACCAAAGAAACCCATATCCACCTCAAAGAAACAACCAAGTTTACCAACAAACTGCTTATCAACCACCCGCCTACCATGCTCCTCCTCCCAACCAACCCACCACATTACACCAAGATGTTGAAACCTACATGAGGACTAATGATGTGATCGTGCAAAATCTTTAGCGGGAAATGGCCAACATGAAAGCAGATATGGTGAAGCAAGGGAATGATCTTTGAGCTGATATGCGAAACACTTTGGCAAGTCAAACGAATGACTTGAGGAACATGATGGCTAGTTTTTTCCCAAGTAATCAAGCCTCTGGATCGGGTTCTCTTCCGAGTAACACCGTTGCTAATCGAAGAGGGGAGATGAATGCAATCACCACTCGCAGTGGAAAAGGTTTAAAGGAACCCGAGCTTCCCACACCTACACCGATGATTGAGACAAAGGAAAACGAGTCTCCTTCTCCAATTCCTCCATCTTCTATTCCTCAAAATTCTACTTCTCCAATTCCACCACCTTCTATTTCTACCCCTCCACCACCCACGGATGTGAGTGCGAATTATATCCTAAAGCCTTCATCTCAACCCAATCTACCTTATTGTAGATTTGCTAAATATGATCCGGTGGTCTAACATGGTGGAATATGGTGGTGGTAGCCATTGTTGGTTTAGAGAGAGAAGAGAGGTTGTATGTGAGAAATGTAAATGTATTAAGATGGAAAAATGACAAGCAACACCCCTCCTTGGAAGCTAAGGAGGGGTATATATAGTCACACACGCACCTTAAACTATACATTGAACCTAGTCTAGTCTAAGCGTGTGTGACTATGATAACAAACGGGAATTCTTAAATGTCGTCACATAAAGTGAGTTTCCAACAATCTTCCCCCATGGGACGACGTGTATAATTCCTTACAATATTCTTCCTAACAAGTACAAAATGATTAAGAACAAGAGCTTTCATGAAGCGTCCAATGCTGATGAAGTCTTCTGAAGCCTTCGTCTTCAAAACGACTCATCTTTAAAGTAACTTGTAGAAGACATACTGTAACGGCACGAGCTAAGTAACCCATACACTTCTGGTTAAGGAGAAGCTTCTGAATTAGCTTTCCCCTAATTCATGCCACATAAACTTGATGTAGAAGCTTTTTATCTAGCTTCCCCCTAAATCGACAATCCTCGTAAGCAACTTCAAAGCTTTCAATAAAGCTTAGACTAATTAAGCGCACAACGGAATCTAACAAGCAAATCCCATCATATAACATGATAACGTTGCTAAGAGGGATTGAAAGTAAGGGGTACACCAAGTAGATCAACAACTTCTCTTCTCACGTTTGAATAATTCTTCTGAATTTTTCTTCCCCCTGAGAGTTCAAGTTATGCATACCAGAAAGAATCAAGACATTTCTTCCCCCACGTAGTTGAAGAAAGTAAATCAATCCCAATTATGAAGCTCAAATACTGAAGTGGACATAAACCCGTAAAAATAAGGACATAATTTAATTCTATTTTCAATTATTTTGAAGTATTTTATAACGTTAAATATTATTATGTTTAATGGTTTAAGTTGAAACCGATATTAAATATTATATTCTAATATTTTGACGAGCAACGAGGACTACTAGTGATCGCGATACCGACGGATGCCAAAAATTTTTATATTTTATTATCGATAGTTTCGATATTTAATACTATCGACGATATCGTTTCAATTACGTATCAAGTCGTTATGTTATTATTTTTCGTGTGCGTTTAAACTTTTAAAAAGTACAATCTAACATTTTCATGTAGTGAAATATTTTCTCATATAATATTTTGAAACTTATTTTTGTGTTGGTTGACGAACTCACAATTTACGGATTTAAATTTGGGCTTACGTGCATAATTTAGCGTCCTTTACGACTAAACCGGAAACCTTAGGATTACGTATTTACGTTTTCGAACTCCGTTTTTGATGAGACAGTTTTTATTGGATTCGTTTTGTGTCGTTGATTCATAATTTATAAAAACGTTTTTCGTAAAACGACCCGAGGGCACGCAAATCGAGAAAACTAGAATCGAGGAATACCCGTAAATTACTGAGGTGGGCAAAATACATTATCCCACTCCACTAGCTAACATGGGATGGCACACATGACACCACATCTAAGGATGTGGCATCATGTTAACTAACTAGCTACAAGTGTAAGCAAAGCTTACACCTTAAGCTACTCTTTTCCACTATCTAACACAAAACCATCAACTAACTTCACACATTCCATTTACTTACATGCAAACCATCACAAATCCTCTCAAAAACCTTCACCATTGCCATCCATATTGAAGCTACAAACACCCCTTTTGATCTTTTCTAGCCATGAAATACATGTTATCTAGCTCTATTATGGAGTTATCTTGAAGCCTTGATCATTTGGTGGCCATATTAACAACATAGGAGGTGATTTGCTTGTGTCCAAGGGCTGATTTCTCAACTATTTTTCTTGGTGTTTGATGATCTTGGAGTTACTTTTGGTGTTCATCAAGTTTTTGTCTTCCAAAAACAAGAAATACACTTGGTTGGTAAAGAAGATCATCCTCTCCATTTCTCTTGTTATTTTTGTAAAGAACAAATGTATTTTCTTTCTTATTGTATATGTATATGATGTATATATGATGATAAAAATATTGTGTGGGGATCAAGTGTTGATAAATATGCTTAAAAATGTTAATAACCATGAGAAATAAGGCTAAAATCATGCTTATTTAGTTGGCTGTATAAAAACAGTATATAACTAAAACTTGAACTGATAAAATTGCATGGTATGATCCATTTACAGTAAGTAAAAGATGTTATACACATGTGAGAGTTGGCCATGCAATGGAATCATTATAATGAGTGAGATATGATCAAAACAAGATGAGAGTTCTAATCTGAATAAGCAGTTTTGTAGGGACTATTAAGGCAAGATAAACTTAAAATGAGCAGTAGCTATAACTAAGTTAAATGTAGCACATAATATGAAGAACATGTCACCCAAAAATGAGCTTCTAATTCATTATAGAACTCTAGATATGATAAAAATGGTGAACATGAAGATAAAAATCAGATTTTGAGAATTAATGTTTATTATTATTATATAAGCACTCAAATTTTATTGTATAAAATGTAAAATAAAAACCCACTAACTTATGAAACTTATTTATATAAATATGTAAAAGGTTAATTAAATGGATAAATTATATAAATGGTAGTGGAATAATACTTATAAGTAATAAAAACTATAAACTTGATTTTTACGACTTTTTCGGCTATTACCGTAAAATTAACGGTTTTCGCCAAATAAAACTTAGACGATCAAACCCATCTAATGTAAAGTTTATAAAAGTCATATACTGATATATAAGTAACTAATACAAGTAAAAACCGATAAAACCCGAACTATAGGACATACGGACATTAACGAGCTTACTAAGCATATTGGACTAATAATTGGACTAAATAAGTTAAATACTTATAAAAAGAACTTATTGGGCTTAACCTATTTGGGCCCAACATGGAAAGTATATATACTGATAATATAGGTATAAAATGGATTAAAACAAGTTAAAGAACTTATACTAAGCTTATTGGACTTAAAATAGGTAAGTAGGTAAAACTAGTAAACTAGTAAAAAGTTATCAAAACGTAAACACTAAAATGAGTAAACAAGGATATATAAACCCACTTGATCATCATCATATGTACAAAATCATCATATATATTTTTATTTTGATAAAAGTGATTGGACAAGAGTCTAAGACCGATTATTATTTATATAGGTTTCCGTGACCGAAGCACGCCCGTAGCCGATAATCCGCCTTTCCTTATCAACGTGAGTCTATAGCCTCGCTTTATACTAGTTATTAAATGATTTTAAACCCGCGAGGGGGAATACATGTTTTATAAACTTAGAACACAAGATTTTTATGGTATGCTTTGTCCCTCTATGAATGGACCCGTGGTTGCCTTTAAATTGCATTAAGTGATTGCCTTTGTTAAAACCTCAATTATGGACCGTTAATTAACCTATGATGGGTTAACCGCTAGTACAACTAATAGATCTATGGGGAAAGCCGCCCCGGTTCAGTTTTTGTGGACTTGTCATAGAAGCTTAGGCCCGACCTCCACAGTGTTTGAACATATTCTATTGAGAAGTCAGGTATACGGCAATGTACTAATAATCTGGAGGTAACCGAAAATTAATAAATCTCTCGTCTTATTAGACTGATATGGGAGTGTCTAAGGGCTCGGTTCCATGAGCTTATTGCAATTTATGCTATATACAATTATCATTGTTGATGCAAATTATTATTTGATGCTTATAAGCATGCCACAAACTTATAATCTTTGCTTGTGTTCAAATTGATTTCATAAACCTATAGATTCAATCGGATTTTTTTCTGATCGTTTTACTCACATGTATTTCAGGTAATCAAGAAGTGGAAGCTTGGAGGTCACGGGGAATGAAGTTGTGCACTGCTTTTGTTGTTCAAACTCTTTGATTTATTTATCGTTCCATTTTCAAAACAAACCAATATGTTGTTTTAACTTATCTTTTGGTAACGATTACTTGGGACTACGCTACTCTGAAAAATGTTTTAGGAACGATAAATCTAAAACGTCTCTTTTCGAGTCGTTCTTTATAAATTATGTGTTGTTGTATCATTGTTTAGCACCCAAAGATGTATTCCGCTGCGTGTAAATTTGGGGGTGTTAAAGATTGGTACCAGAGCCATGATTTATAGAGAACTAGGTCTTTTTCTAAAAACCTAAACTATAACTGTCGGTTTTATTTTTCAAAGAGTCGGTGCACATGATTTCGCGTGACTTCAGGTTCAAGCTACTTCTGGGATTACAACTTTAGTATACGTTATTACGTATCCTTTTATTGCCAAGTATTTATAAATAAATACTATGATCCCTTTATTGATATATATTTATATCTAGGATCCCTTTAATCGATATATATATATTTATGTCGTTAAACTTTTCGATAAAAGTTTATCATTTATTAATGATTAACTTAAATAAATACATTGAATTTTCAAGATCTTTCTGTATTTATTTTTGAAGTATTTAAATTGCTTTTATTGCAAAAATTTTATATTATGACCTTACATACCTTCATCTGCGCGCGTTACTTTCATTATTTAACCCTTTGAGATATCTACGTAGATATCCAAATCGTCTTCTGGCTATTTGTGTTTAGACGTCTTGAAACGTAATTTCTAGACCATTGTGTAGCTCAATGTGTCCTTGGAATAGACTAACCGCTATCGTGTGAGTCACACATCTTGAAACATTTCCTATAATCGTGTTGAATAATATCATGGTTTTTCATAATATTTTGTTGATTTTTATTATCGTTTTACACGACATGCGAAGATTTAATTCGTTGACATTTATATGTATCGACTCCGAAGTGTATTGTTCACTTATATCTCGGTAACGTCATCGTTATTTTATAAATCATCGTCTAGATTATGGCGCTAGATTTGGAATACGATTTTACTTATATAAAATTGTATCATTTGTTTTTCATTAACCTTCTCGCTCCCGGAGTGTAGCATGTTAATGTTCCATTCTTTTCTTGCTATGTTTTGTGTTTTTGACAATCGTGGCACCAAGGAGATTTGCCTACATTGCATTTTGGAATCTAAATTACGAACGTCTTTCACCGTCTTGCTTCCTAAATTTCGTGTTGAATACCTTGAAGCATTTTCTGTCGTTCATCATGCTATATTTTATTTGATGCTCATTACGAGATTTATTTTTCGTTGTTATAAAATCCACAAGACATGTGTGTATATATGTATATATTTTGAGCCGTTAAGAAGTGTCGAAAAATAGACTTTATGCAGAAACTGTAGGGGCAGTATAAACAGGTCAAAACTTAAAAGTAAAACCTGCGTTTTTAAAATAAAATAGTCAAACCTGCACAGAACTTGCAGGGGTATTTTGGTCATTTTACATTGGTTTTCAGGTCTCGGGTAAAACTATAAAGTCGTCTGAAACGTCGTTTTGCATCAAAATGCTTTAAACTCCGAGTCTTGGAGATGTCGTTTATCGGGTCAATTAATCGGCTCATATTAAAAGTTAAATCTGATAGAAAATTCAGAACATGAGTTTTAAATGTTTCTAAGCTGTTTTGATTTCATTTGAGATCGTAAAATTTTAACAAATATTATTTTACAACTAACGAATACTAGTTGCATGTGAAAATGGTTTAAAAATAGAAACAGTACAGGATTAACAATTACCGGAATAATGGGGTAATTTGAAAACGAATAATATACTTTCTTAAAAGCATGTTGTGTCGAGTATCTTAAATAGAATACACATGTGGATTGTTTTATTCTTTTCATATATATGTCTCTTTTGCCATTCGATATTATTTTTTTTTTCTTTTAACCTTCCACTGACTTGGGTTGAGTTTTGAAGTTTTGTCTTCACATTCTTCATCGATATTTTTTTTATCACATGTCTCATGGCATTTTCGTCAAAACCTTATAAACTTTTGAAACCTTAACAACTTGTAACCATTTCATTGGTTGTTTTATGAGCTACTATTTGCCACTTTTTGCAAAACTTTGACTACTTTATACGTTGGCATGATGTCATATTATAAATAAATCTGATATTGTTTTACGATTATTTTCACCAATTGTTTTTACTTTGGTCTTATAAAATACTTTTCGTAACAATAAAAGTTGCTTATTGAGTACCTCACAAAATATTTGTATCCTATAAATTTATAAACTATTTTAAATTCCATTTTTCAAATGGCATGGTTTATATATAAACATAAGAAACGTAATATTTTTCGATGAAACTGAGCACTGCATTGCTATTCCTAGATTATACATGGCCTGATCACCTATGTCTAATTTAGAAGGAGCCATGCTAGGCTGAATAGTAGTCACCTTAAAAATCTTGATAATAATCAACTTTTTACTTGTATTTATGATAGAGATAAATAAAATGAAATAAAGTGAAAAGAAGTTTTGAAAACCTTTATAATTTATGCAAGTGGCGCAATTTCTATGCATTCGCATACGTTTTCTTACCTTTTCTTAAACGAATTACACGCTTACGAATACGTTTTTACTCGACGATCACTTTTTCACTTGTTACTTCATTTTGTCTTGTAACTGATTTGTTTTGACCGTTCGTCTAATTATGGACTGTTAATAAATGACCTAAAAGTCTCGATATTTTATCCTTCCGTCTCGTCCAATTTTCTTTATGCGATTTTATAGATCTTTGGAATGTCTCCGCACGTGAATAATGAATTATTACTAGAGCGATTTTCGTATATCCGGGATGACGTCCGTCACTCTCGTTTGTCTCGAAATCCACTCTTGTGAATCGTGCTTTGACTTCTCCCTTTAAACACTAACATCGTTCATTTGATTTGTTTTAATTACAAGTGATTATTAGGAATTTTATTTATTAAAATTTTTGTATGGATCTTATTTCCGATCGTGTAACGACTACCGCTAAGTTAACGAGCTGATATTGGTGAACCATCGACCGCACCAACCAAATTTGACAACTTTTTGAATCTATTATTTCTTATCGTCTTACCATCAACGCCTTTATTTTATTATTCTCTTTAAGAATTCATACGACATTTGCTTCGTTCTCTTTTGTACCATTGATTTCATATTAATTGTTGACTATTATTTTCATTTGTATTCGTTTGTTATCTTGTCACATTTCGAAACCCGAATATATTCCATGTTTATATTGAAATAATAAACACCTTTATGTATTTCTACAAAGTATTATAAATTTTTTTTGGAACTTGTCTACATTTTCTAATGATTTTCAATTATCGAAATAACCATCACAAGTAAAAGGTCAAATTTATACACCATATTTTGTATAACTAAAACTAATGTTTAAAATAAAATTATGTTCTACCTTTTGAACTAACTGACTTATCATACTTTACTTTTAATGTAATGAATTTCCAGTTTAATTTATATTCCTAATAGTGATTTAATTTGGAAATTATATTCTCTAATTGTAACCATCAATATGAGTATAATTAATAAATTTACGTCATTCTTTCAAAGTTTCTTAAGACGACCAAATAAATTTTTGAAACTATTTTACTTCTATTTTTTGATATATCATCTTTATCAAGAAAGTACCTCAACTGAGTTTTAAGGTAATACCAAATCCGGGACGGATAATTGTGACAAATGTTATTTTAATGATAATGTATAATTTATTCTTCGCTCTCATTTTTCTAGTATTGTGATTTATTATGTTTTATGGTTACGTGAGTCGAGATCCCTCGTCGATCGTCAACCTTAAATCATTTTACCACATCTTGTTCGTTTATGCGTATATTGAAGTCATTTTTATCTCGTTCTGTTCCTCGTATTGAAGATCACTATTTTATTCTCAGTTTAAAATGAATCTCGGGAAGCAGTGTATAAGAAGAAACGATAAGTGTCACCAGGATTTATGCGTGTACTTGTGGAATGATTGAGGACCGAATCTCTTACTGAATGGAGTTAATAAATTCGTTACAACCTCGAGGAGTATGTTGAAGCCGACACCGCAAGTGGAAAGACTCTGGAGATCAAGTGGTTATTATTAAGGGTTCGTTCAAGGTTTTCTCGATGATTAACGATGGAAATCTATACTTGATGTTATTGTTCGACCTTTTATTTTTATGTACTTATGTGGTATGTGATCTAGTCAAATGATCATAAGTTGTGAGAACTTGAGACGGCATCATCCGATGACGTCCGATCATGTAGAACACATATTATGTAATATCTTTATGACTTTCAACGACGATGTTTATTGATACTTTAATGCGCGTTGGCGAAAGTGAGGCGAGTTGAGTGCCGGGACGTCGCTCCCTTAAGGTGGTGAGGATGTAAAACCCGTAAAAATAAGGTCATAATTTAATTCTATTTTAAATTATTTTGAAGTATTTTATAACGTTAAATATTATTATGTTTAACGGTTTAAGTTGAAACCGATATTAAATATTATATTTTAATATTTTGACGAGCAACGAGGACTACTAGTGATCGCGATACCGACGGATGCCAAAAAGTTTTATATTTTATTATCGATAGTTTCGATATTTAATAATTTCGACGATATCGTTTCAATTACGTATCGAGTCGTTATGTTATTATTTTTCGTGTGCGTTTAAACTTTTAAAAAGTACAATCTAACATTTTCAGGTAGTGAAATATTTTCTCATATAATATTTTGGAACTTATTTTTGTGTTGGTTGACGAACTCACAATTTACGGATTTAAATTTGGGCTTACGTGCATAATTTAGCGTCCTTTACGACTAAACCGGAAACCTTAGGATTACGTATTTACGTTTTCGAACTCCGTTTTTGATGAGACAATTTTTATTGGATTCGTTTTGTGTCGTTGATTCATAATTTATAAAAACGTTTTTCGTAAAACGACCAGAGGGCACGCAAATCGAGAAAACTAGAATCGAGGAATACCCGTAAATTAGTGAGGTGGGACAAAATACATTATCCCATCCCACTAGCTAACATGGGATGGAACACATGACACCACATCTAAGGATGTGGCATCATTTTAACTAACTAGCTACAAGTGTAAGCAAAGCTTACACCTTAAGCTACTCTTTTCCACTATCTAACACAAAACCATCAACTAACTTCACACATTCCATTTACTTACATGCAAACCATCACAAATCCTCTCAAAAACCTTCACCATTGCCATCCATATTGAAGCTACAAACACCCCTTTTGATCTTTTCTAGCCATAAAATACATGTTATCTAGCTCTATCATGGAGTTATCTTGAAGTCTTGATCATTTGGTGGCCATATTAACAACATAGGAGGTGATTTGCTTGTGTTCAAATTGATTTCATAAACCTATAGATTCACTCGGAAGTTTTGCTGATCGTTTTACTCACATGTATTTCAGGTAATCAAGAAGTGGAAGCTTGGAGGTCACGGGGAATGAAGTTGTGCACTGCTTTTGTTGTTCAAACTCTTTGATTTATTTATCGTTCCATTTTCAAAACAAACCAATATGTTGTTTTAACTTATGTTTTGGTAACGATTACTTGGGACTACGCTACTCTGACAAATGTTTTAGGAACGATAAATCTAAAACGTCTCTTTTCGAGTCGTTCTTTATAAATTATGTGTTGTTGTATCATGGTTTAGCACCCAAAGATGTATTCCGTTGCGTGTAAATTTGGGGGTGTTAAACTTTATCCCATTCATGAAGTTGACATCGTAACACCAGAGTCAATTAAGTCCCGGAAATGCACATGTCTTCTTCCGGAGATGCACCAGAGTCAATTAAGTCCCGGGAATGCATGTAGGATAATGATGATGAATAATTGCAAAAATCAAACAATTAAACCTCGAATCAGTAGTGTACCGTTTGGAGATTGATAACGCCACGAGTTAAAACACTGATTTTCTCTGCGGCTATGACAAAAGTCATCCCGGAATGTCTTCAAATCAAAAGAAGGTATGAAGTTCATCACGTGTACTCGTTGTGCATTCAATGTGTCTTTTTCTTCCCCCTTGATGGTTTCGAAAGTCGGAACCATCAATAAATTGTACGCACATGAACCTGAAATCTCGTGAGAATAATAAATAAGCTGAATTATATTCGGTGAGAATCAGTTGTTGATCGAAAATCTCTTCTCATAAACTCTCCATGGCCACCTTTACCAACCCACGTGAAAGCAATTTGAAGTGACCACTGAAAGAATGAACCAGATACATCAAACGTGAAGCTGAATAAAAATCCTTCGATCTTGTGACTTAAGCTTGCACTATTGTTGAATGAAGAACGATGGTTCCATAGCAATGGTTCCATCGCAATGGTTCCATCGCAATGGTTCCATCGCAATGGTTCCATCGCAATGGTTCCATCGCAATGGTTCCATCACAATGGTTCCATCGCAACATGGGCTATCGGAATATTCGATCGCAAGTAGAAACCCTTGGTTTATGCGATCGCAATATTCCGATCGGAATGAGAAAATCTTATCCGGATTTACTTTTTCCTAATTTTCAGGAACTTGCCTTTTCTGAACCTGACTTTCTGGGCACATCTTCATCTTCATGTGCATGAAAATTTCCAGAAAATTTTTTTTCCAGAAAATGATAATAACACAGAATCCAGTCACAAAATCAATAGCAGATTTTAAAAAAATATGGCAGGTTGACTTTTGACTTGAAAAGATGTTACCATGACAAAGATATCAAATGACGATGACCAGCTATGAACCAAAACTGAAACATAAAAGTTATCAATTTATATAAAGAACTTTGTGACAAAGTGATAGAGACAAAAACGTTATGATTATTAAATAACAATCAAAACCGGTGACAAATATAAGACAGATTCGAGACAAAAAAAATTATAGAACGAGACCAAAAAAATTTTTTATAGACCACCAAATCGAAACAAAAACATGATCCAAGGAATGAACCGAGGCTCTGATGCCAAATGTAGATTTGCTAAATATGATCCGGTGGTCTAACATGGTGGAATATGGTGGTGGTAGCCATTGTTGGTTTAGAGAGAGAGAAGAGAGGTTGTATGTGAGAAATGTAAATGTATTAAGATGGAACAATGACAAGCAACACCCCTCCTTGGAAGCTAAGGAGGGGTATATATAGTCACACACGCACCTTAAACTATACATTGAACCTAGTCTAGTCTAAGCGT
This sequence comes from Glebionis coronaria, assembly GCA_025667525.1. Lineage (NCBI taxonomy): Eukaryota > Viridiplantae > Streptophyta > Magnoliopsida > Asterales > Asteraceae > Glebionis > Glebionis coronaria. The sequence goes on from CM046876.1 coordinate 136,635,040, forward strand.
GTATGACTATGATAACTAACGGGAATTCTTAAATGTCGTCACATAAAGTGAGTTTCCAACACTTATCCTTCGAGGTTGAGGAAAGAGAAATTGAAGAAAAAGGATGATATTCAGGTTTCAAACTTTCTTAAAATGTTCAAACAACTGAATTTCAATATCTCCTTTGCTGAGGCTCTCGCTCACACGCACAAATATGCTAAAATGTTTAAAGATCTTCTCAGTGATAAGGAGAAACTTCCCGATATTGCTCATACCCAACTTAATGAGAATTGCTCCGAGTGCTCTTAAGGAAATTACCAACCAAACTTGGTGATCCGGGTCGTTTCTTGATTCCTTGCAACTTCCCGGGAGTAGAGAGTTGCATGGCCCTAGCCGATCTAGGTGCTAGTATTAACTTAATGCCATTAAGTGTTTGGAAGCAATTATCTCTCCCCGTGCTAGTCCCCACACGAATGACTTTGGAATTAGCCAACCGTACGGTTGCTTATCCGGTGGGGATAGCCGAAGATGTCTTCGTCGGTGTCGACAAATTCACCTTTCCGACGGATTTTGTTGTCGTTGACTACGAGATGGACCCCCGTGTTCCATTAATCGTTGGACGTCCATTCTTGAGGACCGGTCGCACTCTCATCGATGTAGCCGCAGGCGAATTAATCATGAGAGTTGGTGACGACAAAAACATCTTCAACATGTGTAAACTTTCTAAGCAGCCTTCGGAAAACGAGAGTGTTAATTTTATTGACGTTCTTGATGAGGCTTGTGAAGAACATTTCAAAGATGCTTGTAAAAGTGGTTCTTCTTCCCTACCCAATGTTGAGACCGTTGCCTCTATTGCTCTATCACTAACTCCATTTGGAGAAAGTGATTTCATCTTGAAAGAATTTGAAGCAACTTTGGGAGATGTAGACTTAAAATATGACGATTCTCCCTCCAATTGGGATGAAGACATTCGTACCATTGAGAAACTTCTCAATGAGGACCATACTTCTCCACCATCTCCTAAGGATATCTCTATCGTTGAACCGAATTTGACTACGCCTTCCATCGAAAATCCTTCGGATTTAGAGCTTAAGGACCTACTGTCTCATCTCGAGTACGTTTTCCTTGAAGACAACAAGAAGTCTCCCGTCATCATCGCTAAGGACTTGAAAGAAGAAGAAAAATCCCGACTTATCGCCGTGCTGACGAATCACAAGAAATCTATTGTATGGAAGATCTCCGATATTCGTGGAATTGATCCTCACTTTTACAAACATAAAATTCTCATGAAGGACGACTTTAAACCCACTATTCAAAGCCAACGAAGGGTGAATCCTAAGATCCATGACGTTATAAAAAGAGGTTATCAAACTTCTTGATGCGGGAATGATCAATCCTATCTCGGATTCACCGTGGGTTAGTCCCGTCCATTGTGTGCCTAAGAAAGGCAGAATCACCGTTGTTCCCAATGCAAACAACGAGTTGATTCCTACTCGTCTCGTTACATGGTGGAGAGTTTGTATAGACTATCGCAAACTCAATGATGCTACGAGAAAGGATCATTTTCCACTTCCTTTCATGGACCAAATGCTTGAACGTCTAGCGGGTAATGACTATTACTGCTTTTTAGACGGTTTCTCCGGGTATTTTAAAATTCCCATCGATCCCAAAGACCAAGAGAAAACCACATTCACTTGTCCTTACAGAACATTTGCTTATAAAAGAATGCCTTTCGGCTTATGCAATGCTCTTGGGATATTCCAAAGGTGTATGATGGCTATCTTCCATGACATGGTTGAAGAAACTATGGAAGTCTTCATGGATGATTTCTCGGTTTATGGTGATTCTTTCTCTTCTTGCCTTGCCAATTTAGAACGTATGCTTAAGCGGTGTGAAGACACTCGCCTTGTTCTAAATTGGGAAAAATGCCATTTCATGGTAAAAGAAGGCATCGTGCTAGGACACAAAATCTCCAAAGCCGGTCTTGAAGTGGACCGTGCTAAAGTCGATGTTATTGCAAAATTGCCTCCACCTTCAACCGTGAAGGGTGTGAGAAGTTTCCTCGGTCATGCGGGCTTCTATCGCCGATTCATTCAAGATTTTTCTAAAACCGCTCGCCCGATGACCCACCTCTTGGAAAAAGATACCCCTTTCATCTTTTCCAAAGAGTGTCTTGAATCCTTCAATCTTCTTGGATAAGCTAACTAAGGCACCGGTCTTGGTTACCCCTAATTGGGAGCTACCTTTTGAGTTGATGTGTGATGCTAGCGACTTTGCTATTGGAGCGGTTTTGGGCCAAAGAGTGAACAAACACTTCCAACCAATCCATTATGCTAGCAAGACAATAACGGGGGCTCAATTACATTATACCACTACCGAAAGAGAGCTTTTAGCTGTAGTATATGCTTTTGAAAAATTTCGCCCCTATCTTGTCCTTTCTTCCACCATTGTGTATACCGATCATTCCGCGTTGAAGTAGTTGTTTACTAAGCAAGATTCCAAGCCAAGACTTCTTCTTTGGGTTTTGCTCCTTTAAGAATTCAACATTGAAATTCGTGACAAGAAGGGAGCCGAAAACCTAGCCGTGGATCATCTAAGTAGACTTGAGGATCCTTATAAAGGGGATCATCCGAATCAAGAGATCTATGACTCTTTTCCCCTTGAGGCCTTAATGTCTATCAACTCCAATCTTGATGACACCCCGTGGTTTACGGACATTGCAAACTACTTAGCGGGTGGAATTCTCAAGGAAGGGTTAACGTCCCAACAAAATAAAAAGTTCTTTAAAGATATTGAACATTATTTATGGGACGACCCTTACCTTTTCAAACAATGGTGCTGATCTGATTATTCGTCGATGTGTTGATGGCCCGGCAGCGGTACAAATCCTTGATGCTTGCCATAAAGGACCCACCGATGGTCACTTTGGTCCCAATTACACCGTGAAGAAAGTATTCGACTCTGGATTCTATTGGCCCACCATTTATCGTGACGCTCACGACATGGTTAAACATTGTGATGCTTGCCAAAGACAAGGGAAGATCACACATAAAGATGAGATGCCTCAAAATTTCATACAAGAATGTGAAATCTTTGATGTATGGGGCATCGACTTTATGGGGCCATTTCCATCTTCTAAAGGGAACAAGTACATCATCGTAGCCGTTGACTATGTTTCTAAATGGGTTGAAGCCAAGGCTCTCCCTACGAACGATGCGAGGGTGGTTGTGAACTTTTTGAAGCAGCTCTTTGCTCGATTCGGTGTTCCTCGTGCTATAATCTATGACCGCGGGACTCATTTTTGCAATGATCAATTTGCAAGAGTCATGGCTAAGTACGGTGTCAATCACCATCTTTCCACCGCTTATCATCCTCAAACCAACGGTCAAGCCGAGATATCCAACCGTGGATTGAAGCGAATTTTGGAGCGTACTGTGGGAGAGCATTGTGCCTCGTGGGCCGATAAGTTAGATGATACTTTGTGGGCTTTCCGTACTGCTTATAAGACCCCGTTTGGTTGTACACCTTATCGTCTTGTGTACGGGAAAGCATGCCACCTCCCTATCGAGCTGGAACACAAGGCGTACTGGGCCTTGAAGTGGGCTAACTTCGATATCAACAAAGCCGGTGATCTTCGGAAGATTCAACTCAACGAGCTTAATGAACTGAGGAATGAAGCTTACGAGAACTCACTGATCTACAAAGAGAAGACCAAGGTCATCCACGATGCAAGGATTAAGAACCGAGAGTTTCACGTTGGTGATCAAGTCTTACTTTTTAACTCTCGGTTGAAGATCTTCTCGGGCAAGTTGAAGAGCCGCTGGTCTGGTCCATTCACCGTCACCAAAGTCTTTCCATATGGCACCATTGAGCTTTCTCAGCCAAATGTGCCTAATTTCAAGGTGAATGGCCAGCGTTTGAAGCTGTACTTTGGTGAGGACATCTCTCATGAGATGATTCAATCCCTCACCACGTTTCCCATGAACTTATTTGGGTCGAGTCAGGCTCGTGACTCGATTATAAAAAACAAGCGCTTCTCGGGAGGCAACCCGTGATCTATCCTTTATCGTTTTCATAATAAGTGTAGGGGGAGCCCCGTATGTGTTTGTTGTCTTGTTTCTTATTCTCTACAGGGATTCAAGCTTCAAAGAGCACCTCGATGACTTTTGACGAACCGTGATCCCGTGTACCCGTCTTCTCGGTTCTATCCTAAACTCTCGTGCTTCAATATTTCATATCTTATATGTTCACATTGAAATCACTATGGTTGTCCTTTCCTTAGCAAGATTTAAACAACGTGCACAATGTAATAAGTGTGGGGGAGTTTACTCCCACACGCTTAAACATTTAGGACAATGGTTATATCAAGTGTAAGGGGACTTCTATCGAATTAAGTGGTCTTTTCCATGAATTTGCCCACATTTTAACTGGAAAATTTGATTTTTCGACATTTTTCAAAAAATTTAATCTATTTTGGCCTAGTTGTATAGTTGTATTTTCCTTTGTTATGATTATTTTCTTTCCTTGCTAGAATAAAATTTCAATAAAGTGGTTTTAAATTTTTCTAAGTCGTGAATATTTTGACTCATCCCGAGTTTACTTATCTAAGTTTACTCTAGCTAGTATCCTTAACGTGTTTAAGTCAAGTTTTGCTAGGCTTTTATATAGGGAGCTTTAAAACGCGAAAGTCTTAACTCTCACGGGTTAAGAACAAGAACTTTTCGCAAGTTCCTATAATTGATCCTAGAGAGTTGTTTATCAAGGGAACTTTAAAATACGATTTCTAAACATGAAAAAGTCTAAGAATTTGCAAGATCCTATAGATGACTCGAAAACCCAAAACTTTGATTTAAATGGCTAAGCAACCACGAGTCTCATTCCTTGAGATTTTAAATTGTCGAGAACGAGAGATGATAGAGTCAATTATAAGTTTGGTATTCTTTCGTGAATTTATGTAAGTTAATTATGAGCCTATTCTCCCATCGCTTGTTAATAAATTTATCTGCAATAAATAAGGTTGTACGATTTGAAAAGTTACTTAGCTTATAGCCCAAGATCGTTTAAAAGTTGCTCGGTATTAATTAGAGTTCATAGCCAAGGCATAACTTATTGAAGCGGGATGCGAAGATTGGGGAGTTCGAAAAGGCCCTAACAAGGCATGAGGGCTACAATTTGTTGCTAAAGATCCAAAAGTGATGTGAAGAATCATTTGTCGAAAATTAATATGAAGGATCGAGACACACGACGAAAAGCAAGTACTCCTCAAAAGATCATGGAGAAGTCTATCCAAAAAGTCCCTAACAAGGTATGAGGATAAATAGATCCAAGTCCTAAAAGGAGGCGGATCGTTGTATATCAAAGTCCAAAATGAAGATTGGAGAAAAATGAAGAAGTTGTGGTCCAAATATGAAGAATGTCTCAAAACTTCAAGTGAAGAAATTCCTATTATGAAGAGAAGACCATAATTTCAAGAACGTCTCTCAAAGATTCGAAGTATGAAGTCGCTGCCAAATATCGGTCCGAGAAAGGTCTCAAATCGTGAAGCGAGTTATGCCAAGATATGAACTTTATGAGGTCCCGAGAAGCAGTTTTAAAAGATTTTGTCCTTTAGCTAACTATTGATTAAATCGTCCTACTTTATTTTCAGCCTAAATAACTATTGAAATAAGTCAACAATGCATCCTCGAGATCATTCAAGACGACAATAAAATATAACAGATACACCTAGAAATAAGGGAGTCTAAGTGAATAATTGGCCCACATGAATTCGTGTTAGTTTGCTAACTTATAATAACAATGATCTCGTTTTTAAGCTTGGTATGGGGAACGTGAAACTTGAGGATGATAAACGTTCATGGCAGCCAAAACCCAATGTAAGTCTTTGATTTCTTTACTTGTTTCTATCTTTTTTATCTTTAGTATTTAATAAAGGCCAAGGTGGTTATTTATGATGCAAAATGTAAACCGTGCTTTAAAATTAATGCATTGCATGAGGGCATTGCAATGGTCAAGTTTAGGGGATTTAATAAGTGTGAAAACACTTATCCTTTTACCACTTATTTCCAATAATAACAAGACCAAAACGTGTATTTTATGTCGTAAAAGTCGGAATTATGCGTGGTTTGTGTTTTTATTGTGTTTTAGGACCAAAAGATGAAAAAGGAAGAAAACACGGGCTTTCACGGGCTTTTATCGAAGAAAACGAGAAAAGACGAAGTCAAGAGATCAAGAGTGCTTAAAGAACGGATGTCCAAGACCTATTCTAAATATTTATCGAAGAAAAAGTCTAAAGACGGAAGTTTAATGAAGATGAAGAACTCAAGTCTAAATTATAGAAGAAAATTATTAAGACAAGCTCAAATCCCGAGACGACATCGAGAAAAGACTAAGATTTAAGTCGAGTCGAGAAGAAAATAAAGAAGGAAGCACACCACACATGCACTCCCCACTTTCCCTATAAATACCCTCCTAATCACATTAGGAGGGGAGTTAGCTATTTTTCATTTTTAATTTTTTTTCTAGTTTTTAGAGAGAGAAAGTTCCAAACTTTCTCTCACTAAGTTTTTCATCTTTTCTTTCTTTTAATCTTTCAAGTTTAAACCTTTTTGTATTTGGATTTCATTAATCAAGTTCAAGTTTAAGCTTTTAATCTTTAATCTCTTTCTACCTTTCTTTATTTTTAGTTAATTTTGATCTGAAATGTTGATGATCCGTGTTTAATCTTGATGTTTTAAGGATTAAAAAGTTCATATTTTTATCATACTTAAGCTTTCATACGGTTAAGCTTTAAGATCCTTGTGCTTATTGGCTTATTTGTATTTTTAGTTTATTTACTTTTTAAAAGCTTTCTTAAAAAGTTTCATTTTTTATGGTTTGATTTAAAAGATTGCTTATTTTAAGTTGGGAAAGTTGTTATTCGAGCTTATTTAGTTTATTTCATTGCTGATGTGGTGAAGTTTTAGTGTTAGCTTATCAAACATAGCTTATCACTTAGCTTATTTTTGAATCACTAGATAGTCGGAAAAGATTAAACCCTTTTCCGATTAAACATTCCGACCACTGCTCCATTATTCCGATCTCTCTGATCGGATTAGGGTTTCGCATTCCGATTTGCACCTTGTTATTCCGATCACTTAATCGGATTAGGGTTTTAATATTCCGATCGAGGGGATTCTTTGACATTCCGACGTGAGTATCTTGTTAAACATTCCGATTGGATTTGATTCCTTGTATTCTGATTATATGGTTTTAAATATATTCTGATTGAAGTATGTTTTGCCTTATTCCGACAACAAGTCTTTATTGATATTCCGATCAGACTCCTTTTATACATTCCGATCACTTCCCTTTTTGAGTATATTCCGATCGCTTCCTGTTACACATTCCGATCAGTATATTCCGATTTGGCATTCCGATGGGATTAGTTTCTTGTTTTTATATAATTTTCAAGTCTTAGACTTATTAAGTTTTCAAGTAATTTTCTAATTTTGTCTTTATGTTTTTAGCATTTATTTTTAACTCGTCATTTTAGATTAACCTTTAAAGCTTTTACTTTACTCAACGACATTCACATTTATTTGCTTTTAGTTTAAACTAGATAATCAACCAAACCATTTATTATTCCACCAAGAACAATTGAGTCAAACTTTCTATCAATAATCAATTCGAAAAGATTCGGACGATAAGATTTTATACTTGGGCAAAAGATGAGTATTATTGATCTCCGTGTGATTAAAACAAATACCTTTTAAGAGATATCTGAGTTAGCTGGGTTGGGTTGTGCATTGCATCACTGGGTCCATGATGTTTATCTTCAATATCGAGCATCATTAAAAATGATCTCAATAGCACATTTGTTGACCCGGTTTCTACCTAAGTTGTAAGGAGGGCTTCTTTCTTTTCACCCTTTATCTTTACAATTCTTTTTCATTCTTCAACCATTTCAATGCTTACCAATACGTCATAACTAGCACATTATTGTGATTGTTCCAGTGCTAACTTAAGTACTTGGTCGGCATTCAACTACGTTCACAATCTTTCTCCATCTTTCCTGAGGACTACTATTTCTAGCTATGGAATGTCCTTGGGAAGATTCCTCCGGTTTTAGAAGAATCATTGGACTTAACCTATCCTTCCATCCTTATGTCACCACAATCGTCACCGTCATGAATAGAGATGTTGTGGGTAAGTATATGTCACAATGAAATCCATTTTGATATCCAAATCCATTTTCCCTCCCCTTAACATATGCCACGATATTCGAAAACATTTCGCTTATGTCGGGATGAGCCATCACATTAAGTCAAACCATTAAATTGATTGATCTCATTATTAAATCATATTTTTCCCCCATTTTAAAAATATTAACCAAATCGATGTTTTTAATATCAATTGATTTAATAAAGTTTTAAGAAAATTTGGGAAGAAAAATGCAAATCCAATTATCTTCATGCTTTAAACAAGCTCCCCCTCAAATTAATGAGGGTGTACTTGAAACGTGAATGGAGTACCATTTAAACACAAGTGTAAGGTACTTATCACATGCAAAGATCATATATGATAATGTATTCACAAGATTAGCGATTTATGAGGTTGGACCTGAATGATGGAGAACATCATAAGAAAGAAGCACATGGTTCTTGTTCACGAATGTTGGTCGCCTCATCATGTATGAAGTTATCTCTTGACTCCATGTGTACGATTGATATCGTTGTCTTGACACCAACATGTGAACTTGGCACTTTCGGCGTCAAAGATTCTGAATGCTGGACAATTGCCCCCCACTCAATTGTTGACCCGTGTTCTATTGAAAGAGCTGTAGTCACCGTTTGAGTAGTCGCTATCGTCGAGTATGTAGATATCAATTGTAAATTTCTACGGTTGGTGGAATGATAACTTCATAAAACCAAGATTTCTCTTGTTTTAACAAATAAATGCACTGACACGTACATATATTCGTGTTAGATTGTGTTATTACGTAAACACAATCCCTTACATGGTTATAAAGTAAACCATGCCTGAGAAAATTAATTCCCGTTGTTGAGTCAAAGCTTTCCGGTGAAATTCTTGACTTAAGTATGAAAAGCGGGTTACTATCTGAAATAATAGCAAACCATTTTGAACATGTTTTAAATCATTTAAACTTCTACTCAAACTTTATTTATAACCCCGTGTCATTATTGAATGACATTTCTAGGTTCGTAAATATTATCGATTCCAGAAGACATGCTCTTTTTATCAAAACATTTTTGAACACACAATTTTGAAAGATTTAGAAAAACCTTTTGAGAAATTCTCGAAAAATTGTGTTCAAAGTTTTGAAAACCAATTACTTAAGCTTAAGATGTTGAATATCTTACAAAACGAGCTCAAGTTAGAGAAGTTGTAAACTTCCGGTTATGAGGATAAGTTCATCATCGGCGATAAACTTTCCTTTTAACTAAAGAACGAGTCCTAAGTTGACATTTACATAGAAGTCGTTTTCATGAGCTTGAAAAACTTTGAATGTCTTAACGTAAAGCTCATGACCGAGAAAGATGAATTTCTCGTTAAGAAGAAAAGTTCTCTTATTTAAAAGATACACTTTACTTTATGAGCTTAAAACTTGGAATGTTTTAATACAATCTCATGACCAAAAAAATTTAATTTCCCATTTCGAGGATAAATTATCATTAAAGATAAACATTCCTAAAATTTTTGTCCGAGTTACAGTCTGATATTTAACTGTAAATCATAGTGCATGAGCTTAAAAAGTTCGAATATTTTTAATATTAGCTCATGCCCGAGAAAATTTAATTTCTCGTTGTAAGGATAAGTTTATCATCGGCGATAAACTTTCCTTTCTTTAAAGTCCGGGGCATAATCTGAAATGTGATTATACACCATTTACACGAGCTTAACAACATTTTAATAGTTTAAATGTAAGCCCGTGTCCGAGAAAGTTTAATTTCTCGTTAATGAGGATAAGTTTATCATCGGCGATAAACTTTCCTTTTATACTGAAGAACGAGTCCTAAGTTGATATTTACTTAGAAGTCGTTTTCATGAGCTTGAAAAACTTTGAATGTTTTAACGTAAAGCTCATGACCGAGAAAGATGAATTTCTCGTTTTGAGGAAAAGTTTTCTTATATAAAAGATACACTTTCCTTTCTGAGCTTAAAACTCGGAATGTTTTAATACAAGCTCGTGACCGAGAAAATTTAATTTCCCGTTACGAGGATAAGCTATCTTTAAAGATAAGCTATCCTAAAATTAAATCCGAGTTACAGTCTGATATTTAACTGTAAGTCTTTGTGAATGAGCTTAAAAACTTTGAATGTTTTCAATATTAGCTCATGCCCGAGAAAAATTAATTTCTCATTGTAAGGATAAGTTTATCATCGGTGATAAACTTTCCTTTCTTTGAAGTCCGGGGAATAATCTGAAATATAATTATACGCCATTTACACGAGCTTAACAACATTTGAATAGTTTAAATGTAAGCCCGTGTCCGAGAAAGTTTAATTTCTCGTTAATGAGGATAAGTTTATCATCGGTGATAAACTTATCTTTTATACTAAAGAACGAGTCCTAAGTTGATATTTACTTAGAAGTCGTTTTCATGAGCTTGAAAAACTTTGAATGTTTTAACGTAAAGCTCATGACCGAGAAAGATGAATTTCTCGTTATGAGGAAAAGTTTTCTTATTTAAAAGATACACTTTCCTTTCTGAGCTTAAAACTTGGAATGTTTTAATACAAGCTCATGACCGAGATAAATTAATTTCCCGTTTCGAGGATAAGTTATCATTAAAGATAAACTTTCCTAAAAATTTTGCCCGAGTTACAGTCTTATATTTAACTGTAAATCATAGTGCATGAGCTTAAAAACTTCGAATGTTTTTATTATTAGCTCATGCCCGAGAAAATTAAATTTCTCGTTGTAAGGATAAGTTTATCGTCGGTGAAATACTTTCCTTTCTTTAAAGTCCGGGGCATAATCTGAAATGTGATTATACGCCATTTACACGAGCTTAACAACATTTGAATAGTTTAAATGTAAGCCCGTGTCCGAGAAAGATTAATTTCTCGTTAATGAGGATAAGTTTATCATCGGCGATTAATTTTCCTTTTATACTGAAGAATGATTCCTAAGTTGATATTTACTTAGAATTCGTTTTCATGAGCTTGAAAAACTTTGAATGTTTTAACGTAAAGCTCATGACTGAGAAAGATGAATTTCTCGTTATGAGGAAAAGTTTTCTTATTTAAAAGATACACTTTCCTTTCTGAGCTTAAAAACTTGGAATGTTTTAATACAAGCTCATGACGGAGAAAATTTAATTTCCCGTTATGAGGATAAGCTATCTTTAAAGATAATCTATCCTAAAATTAAATTCGTGTTACAGTCTGATATTTAACTGTAAGTCTTTGTGCATGAGCTTAAAAACTTCAAATGTTTTCAATATTAGCTCTTGCCCGAGAAAAATTTAATTTCTCGTTGTAAGGATAAGTTTATCATCGGTGATAAACTTTCCTTTCTTTGAAGTCCGGAGCATAATATAAAATATAATTATACGCCATTTACACGAGCTTAACAACATCTGAATAGTTTAAATGTAAGCCTGTGTCCGAGAAAGTTTAATTTCTCGTTAATGAGGATAAGTTTATCATCGGCGATAAACATTCCTTTTATACTGAAGAACGAGTCCTAAGTTAATATTTACTTAGAAGTTGTTTTCATGAGCTTGAAAAACTTTAAATGTTTTGACGTAAAGCTCATGACCGAGAAAGATGAATTTCTCGTTATGAGGAAAAGTTTTCTTATTTAAAAGATACACTTTCCTTTCTGAGCTTAAAACTTGGAATGTTTTAATACAAGCTCATGACCGAGAAAAATTAAGTTCCCGTTTTGAGGACAAGTTATCATTAAAGATAAACATTCCTAAAAATTTTGTCCGAGTTACAGTCTGATATTTAACTGTATATCATAGTGCATGAGCTTAAAAACTTCGAATGTTTTTAATATTAGCTCATGCCCGAGAAAAATTAATTTCTCGTTGTAAGGATAAGTTTATCATCGGCGATAAACTTTCCTTTCTTTGAGGTTCGGGGCATAATAGGAAATGTGATTATACGCCATTGTGCATGAGCTTAAAAACTTCGATTTTTTTTATATAAACTCATGCCCGAGAAAAATTAATTTCTCGTTGTGAGGGTAAGTTTATCATCGGCGATAAACTTTCATTTATTTGAAAATCGGGTCATCATCTGATATTAAATAATGAACCATCTACATGAGCTTAAAACCTTTGAATAGTTTTAAATGTAAGCTCGTGTCTGAGAAAATTTAATTTCTCGTTAATGAGGATAAGTTTATCTTCGGCGATAAACTTTCCTTTATTTGAAGATCGGGTCACAGAATGTGATTTGATTGTGAGCCATGTACACGAGCTTAAAACCTTTGAATAGTTTTAAATGTAAGCTTGTGTCCGAGAAAATTTAATTTCTCGTTAATGAGGATAAGTTTATCATCGGCGATAAACTTTCCTTTATTTGAAGATCGGGTCACAGACTGTGATTTGACTGTGAGCCATATACACAAGCTTAAAACTTTTGAATAGTTTTAATATAAGCTCGTGTCCGAGAAAATTTAATTTCTCGTTTTGAGGGTAAGTTATCGTTGCGTAGATAAACTTCCCTTTCTCTGAAGTTCGGGTCACAGACTGTGATTTGTCTATAAGCCTTTGTGCATGAGCTTAAAAACTTCGAATGTTTTTAAATTTAGCTCATGCCCGAGAAAACTTAATTTCTCGTTGTGAGGATAAGTTTATCATCGGCGATAAACTTTACTTTCTTTGATGAACGAGTTAAAGTCTTGATGTGACTATAAGTCCTTTTGCATTGGTAAGCTTAACCATGAATCCCTTGAGACACTTGTTTCTCCGATATCTGCTTCTTCAGCAACCAAACTCTAAGAGTGTCCTTAGTTGAACGGTATACAATGATTGGTCTGCTTCGTTCTTTTGAAACATCAACTTTGGTACCTGCATTATCATTAGGAATTTGCATGCTTTGACATGGGTTAGCGATATCAATTTTAGAAGCACGTGGGGGTTCACAGTTGGCTTTACTTGTGTCAGAGGTGACCTGAGTAGATGATTCACTTGTCTTAGCTAGAAAACGTTTCCTTTTATAGAAAACCTTAAGTTTAGGCTTAAGTTATGTATCATCTTTATCAATTTCCTCCCTAGTAGTCTTAGTAGAATCGGAGACTATCCTAGTTAAAAAGCGCTCGTTTCCTACAAGAGTGAAAGTTCTACCAGTGGGGCGTTAAACTTTACCAATGGTTTTGATTTTAGCTATCCACTGGTTTTTAAGTCTAGCACGGGAGTTCACCTCATTAAGTAATTTCTTGACACAAGAGTCATGATTTGCCGTAAAGATACATTTTCTACATGTTTTACAAGTAGCATATTTAATGTCCGAGTAATTCCTAGATGATTGATCGATGCTCCTAGGAGATGACATGCTACGGTTAGCAGTGTTGGGTAATATAGAAGGCATCTGACTAGGTTTGACATTGCTATCTCTTACATGTGTCTTTTGCTTAGCTTCCCTTAGACCAGATTTATGGCAAACGTCATTTGAACTAGTTCTAGACGTGGTCTTGGTATTTTTAGAGAAACTAGAGGCAATCATGTGATTAGGTCTTGTTAAAGCTGTTTTGGTCACATTGGGCCTAGTTGCTGGAGTGATTGGTCAAGAAAGATGAACCAAATCAACTTGGGAGGCAAACCGCGGTCTCGAAGATTGAGGTCGCTCGGATCTAAATGCACTCAGTTGTCTAACAGACTGAATTTGAGGCGGTTTCCCCAAGATTGATGGTTTTTCAAGCTTAGTGTCCACACTAGTTCCTTTAGTTTTTCTTAATTCGTTTTTCAACGCAGCTATAGCAAAGACCTTTTCTTGAACCTGAGCTTTTAAAGTCTCATTCTCTTTGAGAAATCTATCTTGGGATGCAAACTTAGATTCTAGTAGTTGAATTTGTTTCAAAAAATTATCGTTTCACCTTTAGAATCTAAAATAGTTTGATCCAATTTTCGGTCAAGAACAACGTTTCACTTTTTAAGTTTTTCAAAATACTTTTCAAATTTGTCTGTTTTCTTTGAAAATTCTATTTTTGCATCCTCAAGCTCTTTAGATTGCTGAGCTAAAATCGTTTCAAACTCTTTAATCTTGGAATCGGAATCAGTTAATGAAGCAGTCATAAAGCATTTATCATGATGTACTATAGCATTCTGAACAATCTCTCCCCCATTATGACGCAAATCGGATGAATCTAAAGTGATAAAACTATCAACCTTTTCCATCCCATATTGTCATAATTAGGTTCGAAATGCTCAACATGCGGTAGTCATCCGCAGAGACATCATATACAATATTACATTGTACCATATGTGTAGGCTCTTTGTCATAAATGGGAATGGTGTCATCATAAGAGATGTCTTGAACATTCCCTAACTTGTTACTGATGTCATGCTTAACTGTTGATTACATGTCCTTGCAATCTTTAGCAGCCTCCAATGCGTCAATCGTATGACCATTTTCCTCTTGCATCGTAGAACCTTGCACTCTATTATCACACGCTTGTTGAAGTCGAGATTTTTCATAAATCGAAGACGAGACCGATGACAAGAGTTTCAATAGTGTACCACGGAAAATTTGAAGCTCGGTATGTCTGTCTCGAAAAAATGACTGGCAAATCGCTGAACTTTCAGACTTGATGATATTGAATTGGAGGAAAGGTATGAATTGTGTCACGAGAGCTTGATATGCATATTCTGATGCAGAATGATTAAAGTCTGCTTTGTGAAGTTGCTCAGCTAATTGATTCAAGGTGATGTGTATTGAATCAATGAATATATAACGATCTTGACCAAATAGTGTCACAAATTCGCTCCCTCTTTGAATCCATGAAAGAGTCACAAGATGAGACTAAAGTAGTTGAAATGACGTGATGCCACTTCTTCTAGCGTTGTCTTGCTTGTCATGCGAGTCTCCCTCTTGAAATTTTGAATTGAACGAATCCATTGATAGTTCAATGACAAATTCTTGGATCCTTGTTTGGTATTGTTGATAAAAACCGGTGCTTGAACTCCTCGAAATTTGTCTAAAGTCCAACTCTTTATTAGACCGAAAAATATCTTTATCGTTTAAGCACTTTCGTTCAAAAAATAAAAATGACTCCAGTCCTTCCAATAACAATACTCGTAAATCATTTCAATACCCCATTTACTTTGAAGAAAGTAATAAGAAAAAAAATCTAAAACGAGACTAAAGCTATCAAATAATATTACCCGAACCCACTAAATATCTACACGCGAATATATTAATATCAACTAAATTAATATAAGATATTAATATCCACTAAATATATCAAAAAATTTACGATATCAAATAACACTGTATTTGACTACCACCAAGTTACGGAAGTCATTTCCAAATTGGCCCAATAAAAAAACTATACATGGTCAGGGATTGAAATATGATATTAAACGTGTAGTACATAGACAGACCACGTGGTGTCCCAAACTGAATTAAAAAAACGTGGCCTTTCTTTGGATGGGGTTATAACGTGCTACTTGTCTCTTATCAAACACAAACTCTTCCTCTTTCCTCCATCTCAATATAAACACAAACACATAATTTCCTCTGCCCCTTTTCTTAAATACTCAGAACCTTGTATCCTCCGCCCCTTTAAAACCAAACCAGATACCAACTTTCTTGGATGTCTTTAAATACTCCTAAATAAAAACACTCTTGTTTCCTCCGTCTTCTCAAATCTTAATAAACATCATCAAATCTCATAACAAAACGCAGCCACCAACTCTCTTTGTCTGTGCTCTCTCCCAAAACTGATCATCAAAGCATCCTTCATCCTTTTCTTTATACTAATCTCAAAAACAGATCCATACATAGAGAATCAATCACTCATCCATCTTAATTCTTAAATGATCGCAACATAGATTAAAACCATAAGCAGTCTACCAAACAATAAACCTGGATACCCTTTTATTAATCAACCTGAAATTGAAGCCCGCAAGAAGAAAACAACGTCAAGCTCTTATATAATGGATCTCGGGTAAGGTGTAATTGGTATGTGATGTGTTTATATCGTGCCTTACTAAACAAAAAAAATTTTCTCTTTAATATTTATTCGAAAATCAATTAAGGGTAAAGCCTTGCCACAGATCGATGATGATGGTGTTTTCGTGATGGATCTAAAAGATCTCGACATGCATGTCGAATCACAAAAAAATTAATCTGAGATCTTGGCTTTGAGGTTTTGAATTAAGAGTCGAGACTGAGTATGAGGTTGAGTGTTTATGAGGCTGTTTGAGTCAGTCAAAAGATTTTTCGAGTCGAGGGTGTTGTGATTCGTGTGTGGTTTGAGGCTGGATGTGATGGGAGTCGGTTGGTTGTGTTTGGGTTTTGTTGTATGAGAGTGTGAGTCGGTTGGAGTCGAGACAGGTTATGATTTTGAGTCCGCTTTTGGTGTGTCGGAGCCAAAACTGTGTTCGAGTCGAGAGTTGGAGTCGATGCTCTCGATGATGGATATAAAAGGTTGCTGAGATGGAGTAGTGACGAGTCTTGATAGATTCAAGTTGTTGAGTCAGGATTTTGTCTTTCGAGTCAGTTTTTGAAACGAGTCAAGTTTGTTTAGCCTTTGAGTCTGAGTTCGATTGCGAGTCAAGACAGGTTCTTCGATTCAAGTCAAGTCTGGGTTTACTTCGGAATTTTACTTCAGAATCGACTTCTGAAAGAACCTCACAATGACAAATAAAAAATTGGTACTTTGGAATAATAAATAAAATTATCACTTCGGAAGCCCAAAATTTTGATACTTCGGAATATGCTAAAAGTTCACTTTAGAATCACCAAATTGTGTTACTTCGGAATATGTAAAAAGTTTACTTCAGAATAACCAAACTGTGTTACTTCGAAATATATAAAAAGTTTACTTCGGACTAAGGACAAATTGCAATTCCACTTCGGAATGATGACAAAAAAAATTCTACTTCGGAAAAGAAAAATTCACTACGGAATAAAAACAAGAACTGCCACTTCGGAATAATGAAACACTGATTTGGAAAATTTTGCTACAGTACTTCGGAAAAAATTTGCTACAGTGACTTCGGAAAAATCAAAGTGCTATAGTACTTCGGAATGTGCTACAGTACTTCGGAATGCTACAGTATTTCGGAATGCTACAGTACTTCGGGATGTGCTATAGTAACTTCGGAATATTTGGACCCTAATTGCAACTTCGGAATAACACAATTATACCCAATTTTTTCGATCCAAACCCACTGTTCTTCGTAAAAACACCTCGAAAATCACCCAAATAACCAAAAATTTTGAGATTTTGACCAAATTAATTGACCCAAATCACTACAACATCTATGTAGTCCATTTGTCTACAAACTTAAACAACAAAAAGCAAAATTTTTCAAGATTTGAGCTTGATTAGATCAAAACCCACTAAAATCAATCAAAACAAACACAAGAACAATCAATCAACCATAGTTATTGATACCAATTGTAGGTCCACGTTTTCTTATTATTGTTACAAGTGTTGTTAAGATCTAAATAGAGAGAGGGATAGATGAAGAACTTGATATGAACTATAGAGAGAAAGGAGAGAGGAAGAGAGGTAGAGAGAGAAATTATTATTTGATAAATGAATGTATGAAACAAACAATGAGCAACCCCACCTAACATGCTAGGAGGGGGTATATATAGCCCACCCTACATGTGGGCTATATGGGCTATACCGTTTACATAATGGATCACGAGCCTAATACTTGAATATATCATTGGAGTGACCGATCCTTTCTAAATACGTAAAAACGTATTTCCAACAATATTTAATTAAATCGTGTAACATATAGTTTATTTTATTAACATGTTATAATTAATAAACTATACTATTAATCACATGACTTAGTATATTTAATCAGTAAAACTTAAGCTTATCTTATTAGCTTATTAATTCAGCTTATTTCTAATTATGAAAACTTTCTATCTTTAGAAACTTATCTATTTTAAGCAGTTAATCTATTTTTGGAAAATTTCTATTTTTGGAAACTTTCTATTTTAGGAAACCTGCTATTTTTAGGAAGTTACTTATTATTACACAACAAGTATAATAATAAAAGAAATACAAGTAATACTTAATCAGAATATCCAAAATACATGATAAACACAACATAACGTTAAAATCAGTAAAACAAGACATGAATATATAAAACAAGCTAAGACATGATATAAAACTAGTTACGTACTCAGTAATCAGAATACTTATACACGTATACTATTTATGTAGCATTAGTGAGATCGAAGTAGGACTCTCTTCCATTCGTCTTCTTCGTTCACTGGACATAAGGTACGGATTCTCCGTCCTTTCAGTATGAACATTCTTTCCTTATTAGGATTCCCCGTATGCAGCCAACTGTTTTCCCAGTATATGTTTTATATGTTTTGAATTGTTTATGTTTAATTTAAATGCCTAAGACATATACATGCATGACCCGGTCACCTAGTTATGGAGGTACCATAACCATAACACTAGAGGCATCAGTGTTATGACTTCACCACAACGGAGTGATAGCTCGTGGCGTCCCTTTCAGCTTTTGGCCATATTATTATGTTATCACGTCGGGCGTATGGGTGCATCCTATGTTACATGTTTTTAACAGATTATTCAGGTGAATGTGGTGTGTGCCTTGCATCCTTCACAAGGAGCTGATCCCTCCTACCCAAACTTATATTAATTAGAGGCAACCCCTCTAATTGCATGACGAGCTCACCCCTCCAAGTATTCATGCACGTTGATATTTCATGACCTATATTGGCTTAATAGTTAACATGTTAAACAGATTTTGTAAAATAAACATAAGTCTTTTCAAACTATAAAACCAGTTTTACTAAGCTATACCAGGTTTTCCAGGATTTAATCAATTCCGCTGCTATATGTCGTATATGCTTATGTTATTCATTCTATGCTTGTATATCCGTGCACTGAGCGTTATGCTCAGCCGTTTTCCTTTCATGTTCCCAAAACGACATGTACTCAAGGGCGCTCGTAGACTCTAAGCATACGTGCATATTGATTGGAAGCTTTCTAGCCTTCATTACTTTATGCTTATCATCATACATTTTGCTACTTATTTCTATGGACATTGTTTAGTCCTTTTACATTCAGTACTTATGTTTGTGTGTGATGAGCTTATACTTTGGGGTACTGATGTTTGTTTCCGGTATTTCCTTTATGGTCATGTAATGTTTAAGACATTTTTCCTTGTATGCTTCGATGACACGCCATAATCACGCGTGACATTCCATTTACCAAAATAGGGTGTTACAATTATGGTATCAGAGCCAAGGCTTCGACCTGTAGGCTCTCAAAAAACGACCTGTGATTAGTGGGTAGTCACTATTGTCTTCCTAGAACTGAAAGTCGCTTTTCATGCATTCATTGTTTTCATGCATTCATATATATGTCATTATCGTAGGTTTATGACTAAGTAATGGTTGGTACAGGACTGGCCCTATTTAGTCACATGTGCTTTTATCGAAAATTTTAACTTCAGGACCGACCCATTGGCGTCCCCTCGCCATGTCTTTTGTTTTGAGTGAACTGACCATAGGCGTTCACTCTCGCGCATATAAAAGTTTTCATAAAACTGCATCATGCATTCATGTAGTAGTTTTCCTGCATAAAATGTTTCTCATGATTTATTGGTATAGTTTTTTTCATGTATATATTTTATGTTTTGATCAGTTTAATCATATATTTTTATGTTATATTGTCATATGGTTCTCACACGCGGGCAGGAACAACTCAATGCAGCAGTCCAAGCTATGATGCAAGCTTTGCTTCCTTAACTGAGGAACGAAATCAGGGATGAGGTGCAGGCTGCCAACAATCAGCAACAATACCCAATACCTCATCCTCCTCTAACAACATTGGTCACATGGTTGGAGAGATTCAATAAGCAACATCGTCGATCCTTCGAGAGAAATGATAGCCCCAGTGAAGCTGAAAGCTGGTTGGCTCATATTGAGAAGATATTCGATGTAATGGGTTGTGACCCCGTCTTCAACCTCGAGGTTGGCTTGTTACAAGTTCGAAGGTAATGTGCTAGGATGGTGGAAGGCAGTCAAGCAGTCTGAGGGAGGTGACAATTAGGTGGCTGGTTTGACTTGGGCTCAGTTCAGGGAGTTAGTGATGGGACAGTTCTTCCCCAAGGCTGAGCAAGACAAGATGAAGAGGGAGTACCATGGAATCAGGCAGAGAGCTGGGGAGAACAGCAACGAGTTCATGCAGCGTTTTCTTCGTTTGGCTGGTTTTCTTGGCGCAGCAGCAGGTACCGCTGAAGAGCAAGCATACCACTTCCAGTGGGCTCTTCGTACACCGGTAGACAACAACTTGGTGTGTGCTACGTTCAACACGGTGGCACAAGTTGCCGATGCAGCATGTAAACTGGAGATGCTGCAAAAAAAAGAAGAGTTCGGGAAGCAGAGAGACCCGTGAAGAGGTAATATTCGTTATCCAGCGGTGACCATTCCGAATTCTTTTAGTATTATCCAATATTTATATCTCTATTTAAACTGCTTCTTTCAGGCAGAAGACTGGGGACCGGTCTCAGCCGGCTACACAACAACAGCCTACTCAGCCTAAGGGAAACGGTCAGACTCAAGACCGTTTTGCTACGGATAGGCGTGGCGGTAATGATAATTACCATAACAACGCTAGAAACTCCAACAGCATCAGGTCCTTACACTTACTCATTCCTTATGTTACATGTGATAATTCATAATTCTGACACATTAGAAATCTTTTACCATGAATCATGGTAACGGGAGGGACCAGAACCAAAGAGGTTCATAGCCTAACCATCCATCTATCACTGGTAATCATCTTACGATTTTCCGCATTGTCCTTTTGTACCTCTAAACCATGTCTCATGTATATTGTTATTAACAGGCTCCCAGCCAACAAGGTCACCTGCTGGAGGGTATACTCATCCTCTTTGCACTACCTACAACCGTAGGCACCCAGGGCCATGTTTCCACGACAGTGACACATGCTACAAGTGTGGCCTTACTGGTCATCGCATGAAGGACTGCCGCAAGGGCGAAATGGAGGGCACATCTGGACATGCTGAGTCCAAGTCGCCTCCTACTAGTGGACGCGTTTACACGACTTCTCGTGACCAGGCCAACAAGTCTATAGATACCATCACTGGAATCTTGTATATGTATGGTCAAGCTGCATGTGTTCTTTTTGACATGGGTGCTACTCGTTCGGTCATTTCTACTACTTATGCTAAGAATGTTAGGATATCCCCTAGGCCATTAGAGAATGTACTAAACATTTCCACACCTTTAAGACACTTTGTACGAATAACCCATGTGTATAAGAGCCTTCCCCTAGAGTTTGACGACAAAATTCGTCCTGTTGACGTCCTTCCGCTGGACATGAGTGATTTTGACATGATATTGGGCATGGACTGGCTATCCAAACATCAAGCCCCCATAGACTGCCATACATATCGGGTCATCTTCGGTGATGCAAATGCACCAGAGTACATATATAACGGGTTCATACCCGAAAGGTCTGTACAAATCATATCAACCTTGCAAGCACGTGCATTACTTTCACATGGTTGTGAGGGCTATCTAGCTACTATTCATGACATAGATGCTGAATCTCCATCAATTCAGAATCAGCCAATAGTGTCAGAATTTCCATAGGTGTTTCCAGAAGAACTTCCTGGTATACCACCTGCACGTGAAGTAGAGTTTAATACCGAGCTCATTCTAG
This sequence comes from Glebionis coronaria, assembly GCA_025667525.1. NCBI lineage: Eukaryota > Viridiplantae > Streptophyta > Magnoliopsida > Asterales > Asteraceae > Glebionis > Glebionis coronaria. The sequence continues at coordinate 136,656,890 of CM046876.1, forward strand.
GAGCTGAGCCTATTTCCAAGGCTCGTTATCGCATGGCTCCCATAGAGTTGAAGGAGTTGAAGGACCAATTGCAAGAACTTTTGGAACGAGGCTTCATTCGACCGAGCGCATCTCCAAGGGGCTCATCGGTCTTATTCAGGAAGAAGAAGGACGGCAGTATGCGTCTTTGCATAGATTATCGCGAGCTCAACAAGATCACCATCAGAAATAGGTACCCTTTACCACACATTGACGATCTGTTTGACCAACTCCAAGGGGCCAAACATTTCTTCAAAATTAATCTGGGGTCGGGCTATCATCAGCTACGGGTTAAAGAACAGGACATCGCCAATACTGCTTTCCATACACGCTATGGGCACTACGAATTTGTAGTCATGCCATTTGTCCTTACCAATGCTCCAGCTATTTTCATGGATTTGATGAACAGAATCTTCCATGAATTTCTGGACAAGTTCTTCATTGTCTTCATTGACGACATCCTGATATTCTCTAAGTCCATGGAGAAACACGAAGACCATCTTTGTACAGTGTTACAGATTCTTCGCCAGAAGCAGTTGTATGCTAAATTCTCCAAGTGTGAGTTCTGGTTAGACAAGGTGGCATTCTTAGGTCACATTGTATCAGCAGAGGGAATCACCATGGATCCAGCAAAAGTTGAGGCTATTACCAAGTGGCCAAGACCGACATCAGCGACTGAAGTTCGCAGTTTCCTAAGCATAGCTGGTTACTACCGTAGGTTCGTAGAAAAATTTTCCCGTTTAGCACTACCATTGACCAAAATGACGCGGAAAGGGGAGAAATTCGTTTCGACTGAAGAAATAGAGAAGAGCTTTGAAGACCTAAAGCAGAAGTTAGTATCTGCACCGATTCTTACTCTCCCATCTGGTACAGGTAGATTTCAAATCTACAGTGATTCTTCAGGGAAGGGACTTGGCTGTGTTCTCATGCAACATGGGAAAGTGATCGCGTACGCTTCACGACAGCTTAAGCCTTATGAGGAAAATTACCCTACACATGACTTGGAACTTGCAGCAGTCGTGTTTGCATTGAAGATATGTAGGCACTACTTGTATGGAGAATCATGTGACATCTTCACAGACCAAAGGAGATTGAAGTACATCTTCACTCAACGTGAACTGAACATGAGACAAAGGAGATGGTTAGAGCTGTTGAAGGATTATGACATTAATCTGCAGTATCATCCTGGCAAGGAGAATGTAGTGGCAGATGCACTTAGTAGAAAGTCCGGAATGATAAACAGCATTAAAATTGAGGAGGAAATTATAAGAGACTTAGAGCGACCAGACATCAAGATCATGGTACGTGGACAACACAGTTACTGGGCTAATCTTAGAGTGGAACCTGAGCTACTCTCTAGGATCAAGGAAGCTCAGAAGGATGATGGTGAAATCTGGACGATAGTTCAGAACATAGAGAAGCAGACAGAATTTCGTGTAGACGAAGACGGTATCTTATGGCAGGGCACGAGACTCTGCGTTCCTGATGATCAAGAACTCCGGGAAGCATTGTTAGCTGAGGCACATAGCTCCCCGTTCTACATTCATCCTGGTTCGACCAAGATGTACCACGACATCAAGAAATACTTTTGGTGCAGTGGTATGAAACAAAATTTTGCAACTTACGTCTCCAAAGGTCTTACCTGCCAGCAGGTTCAGATCGAGCATCAGCGATCTAGCGGTCTTCTACAACCGTTAGATATTCCAGAGTGGAAGTGGGACAAGATCACCATGGATTTTGTTACCGGTCTTCCGCAGACAAAGAGGAGGCATGATGCGATTTGGGTTATCGTTAATTGACTTACCAAGTCAGCTCATTTCTTACCGATCTGCAAGGATTATCCGGTCAGTAAACTCGCCGGTACTTACAAGAAGGAGATCATGAGACTCCTCGGTGCTCCATCCATCATCGTCTCGGACAGAGATCCTCGTTTCACTTCACGATTCTGGAAGAGTCTGTAGAAATCTTGGGGTACAAAACATAAGCTTAGCACGACTTTTCATCCTCAAAAACACGGGTAATCGGAGCGAACGATTCAGACATTAGAAGACATGTTGAGGTCATGTGCGTTGGAATGGACAGGATATTGGGACGATAACATCTGTTTGGTAGAGTTTGCATACAACAACAGTTGGCACGCTAGCATTAAGTGTGCTCCATTCAAAATGTTGTATGGCAGAAAGTGTCGCGCCCCAATCTGCTGGGATTAGGTTAGTGAGAGAACACTTGAAGGACCAGAAATGATAGAGTTGATCAACGAGAAGGTCGCTGTATCTAAGCAGAAATTGCAAGAAGCACGATCACGTCAGAAGATTTATGCCGACAAGCATCGTAGGGACCTACATTTTAACATAGGAGATGACGTCTTTCTTAAGGTATCGCCGGCACGTGGCGATAAGCGTTTTCGAATTAAAGGGAAGCTCAGTCCTTGATTCATTGGACCATTTGATGTCATTGAGCGAGTCGGTGAAGTATCTTATCATTTAGCGTTACCTCCGCAGCTTTCTCACGTTTACGATGTTTTCCATGTGTCCTTACTCAGAGGGTACAAGTATCATCCCCTTCACATGGTTCAGTATCCACTTGAACAGATTCGTGAAGATCTTACCTTTATAGAGGAACCCGAACGAGTTTTTGACAAGCAAGAACGAGTCATGAGGAAGAAGGCGATTCCATTCGTCAAAATCCTTTGGAGGAACCATACCGAGCGTGAAGCCACTTGAGAGACCGAGGAGTCTGTCCGAACATCTTACCCTCATTTCAAGTTTTAAACTCGGGTATGTTCCTCTTTTTCAGTTTACTTTATCTATAATTCGGGGACGAATTATTCTTTTTATGGGGGGAAGAGTTGTAAAACCCGCATGCTTTTACCATGAACACTACACGTATAATCGTAGGTACATGATTAAAACTTTCCTTTTATAACCTGATTACGTTTCACGAATATAAATTACAAGAACTACGTACGTGTTATTACATGATAAGTATTAAGTATGTATAAATGCACGATAATTATTATCAATAATAACTAAATCACGAACATGAAATCATGAACGTAAGAATCACGAACATATTAATATGTATTTACGTATATTATTATTACGACTACGTACAAGTATATATAATAACACGAATATTTAATAATAACTTCACGTAAATACAAGCACACGAACACGAAATAATTTAGAACACGAAAAATTTACGGGTTTCCCTTTGTGGGCCCTACTAGTCGCGGCACAACAAGGAGAGGGGGCCCAACCCATGTTGATTTTACTAAAGAAACAAATATGGAAAACAATATTCATTCACATAAGAACTTTTAGAAAAATTAAAACCCTAATCTCTCTCTCTTTTCCTTTGGCCGGCGGCATCATCAAATAAACAAGGGGGTTGGTTGATTTTATTGAAGCAAATCATAAGTACGTGTTCGTGTATTCATCCTCTATTGATTCCACGTGTTTTGGTAATCCTAAAACCTTTCTTTTATTTTCTTTTATGTTTTTATGCATATATAATCATGGGGTTGAAAAACAAGAGAATTAAAACATGTCATGGGTTTGTGGGAAAATAATAAAGGGATGTTTTGGGTTTGCTTGTCTCGGCCGCCACTTAAACCGAGAATCTCACGAATCTCGGTGTTTGCTTCGCACCACCACACGAGACCCATGTCTCGGTGGTGTTGGGTTTCGGTCAACAGCAGGGGACAAGGCACCCCGACTCGCGTCGGGGGTGTCCTTGTGGTTTGCTTAGGTCGCGACAGCCACAGCCCCACCACCGGCAACTACCGGTGGCTATTTATGGTAAGCAGGGGGAACCACCATAGCAAGCAGGGGGACCACCGGCAACAGCCGGTGGGAAATTTGTGGTGTCAGCGGCTGGCCGAGAGAACAAGACCACCGGCTTCAGCCGGTGGCAGATTACCAAAGGCAGGGGAACCCGGCTTAGGCCGGTTTGCCACTGTTTTTGGTGGGGTTTGGTTCGGCCGGTCCATGGGTTCACGGACCGGTTCACGACATGTTTTAATAAAAATAATACGTGGGCTCGGTTTATTATTTTTACAAGTTTAATAGTTTTACAAGTGTATTTATTTTACAAGTTAATTAAATTAATTTGACATGGCACATAATTAATTTAATTAAAACATGGACTTAGGTTTATTATTAATATTTAATAATACATGATGTTAACCTAAGTATTTATTTATGTAAATTAGACTATAGTAATTAATTAATTATTAAAACATGACATATAATTAATCAATTTCCCTGACTTAGGTTATATTAATATAAATATTAATACATGTTTTAACCTAAGTATTATATACACTTTAATTTAATTAAATCATGATTATATTTGATTAAATCGTATAACTTATAGTTTATTTAATTAACATGTTATAATTAATAAACTATACTATTAATCACATGACTTAGTATATTTAATCAGTAAAACTTAAGCTTATCTTATTAGCTTATTATTTCAGCTTAGTTCTAATTATGGAAACTTTCTATTTTTAGAAACTTATCTATTTTAAGCAGTTAATCTATTTTTGGAAACTTTCTATTTTTGGAAACATTCTATTTTAGGAAACCTGCTATTTTTAGGAAGTTACTTATTATTACACAACAAGTATAATAATACAAGAAATATAAGTAATACTTAATCAGAATATCCAGAATACATGATAAACACAACATAACTTCAAAATCAGTAAAACAAGACATGAATATATAAAACAAGTTAAGACATGATATAAAACCAGTTACGTACTCAGTAATCAGAATACTTATACACGTATTCTATTTATGTAGCATTAGTGAGATCGAAGTAGGACTCTCTTCCGTTCGTCTTCTTCGTTCACTGGACATAAGGTGCGGATTCTCCGTCCTTTCAGTATGGACATTCTTTCCTTATTAGGATTCTGCATATGCAGCCAACTGTTTTCCCAGTATATGTTTTACATGTTTTGAATTGCTTATGTTTAATTTAAATTCCTAAGCCATATACATGCATGACCAGTTCACCTAGTTATGAAGGTACCATAACCATAACACTGGAGGCACCAATGTTATGACTTCACCACGGCGGAGTGATAGCTCGTGGCGTCCCTTTTAGATTTTGGCCATATTATTATGTTATCATGTGGGGCGTATAGGTGCATCCTAGGTTACATGTTTTTAACGATTATTCAAGTGAATGTGGTGCGTGCCTTGCATCCTTCACAAGGAGATGATCCCTCTTACCCAAACTTATATTACTTAGAGGCAACCCCTCTAATTGTATGACGAGGTCACCCTCCAAGTATTCATGTACGTTGATATTTCATGACCTATATTAGCTTAATGGTTAACATGTTAAACAGATTTTATAAGATAAACATAAGGCTTTTCAAACTATAAAACCAGTTTTACTAAGCTATACAAGGTTTTCAAGGAATTAATCAATTTCGCTGCTATATGTCGTATATGCTTATGTCATTCATTCTATGCTTGTATATCCGTACACTGAGCGTTATGCTCAGTCGTTTTCCTTTCATGTTCCCAAAACGACAGGTACTCAAGGGCGCTCGTAGACTCTAAGCGTACGTGCATATAGATTGGAAGCTTTCTAGCCTTTATTACTTTATGCTTATCATTATACATTTTGCTACTTATTTCTATGGACATTGTTTACTCCTTTTCCTTTACAGTACTTATGTTTGTGTGTGATGAGCTTATTCTTTGGGGTACCGATGTTTGTTTCGTGAATTTCCTTTATGGTCATGTAATGTTTAAGACATTTTTCCTTGTATGCTTTGATAACACGTCATAATCACACGTGACATTCCATTTACCAAAATGGGGTGTTACATGGGGTCTTACACTAAGCCTTTGCAACTCTTACATATGGATTTTTTTGGTCCAGTTTTTGTTAGGAGTATTAGTCACAAGACCTTTTGCCTAGTTATAATTGATGATTTTAGTATATTCAGTTGGGTTTTCTTTTTAGCACACAAGAATGAAACCAATGAATTACTTAAGGACTTTGTCACTTTAGTTAAAAAAACAGTTCACTAAGCAAGTCTTGATCATTAGGACAGATTACGGGACATAATTTAAGAATGTTAAATTTGATGAATTCTCTAGGTCTAAAGGTATCAAGAGACAATTTAGCAATCCTAGGACTCCACAACAGAATGGAGTAGCTTAAAGGAAAAATAGGACACTAATTGAGGCTGCTATGACTATGTTAGCTGATTCTCTTTTTCCAAACACCTTTTGGGCAAAAGCAATCAATACTACATGTTATATGCTAAATAGAGTTTTAGTGACTAAGCCTCAAAACAAAGCACCCTATGAACTTTTGACTGGTGTTAAGCCAACCATAAGTCATTTTGAAACCTTTTGGGTGTCATGTGTCTATTTTGAATATTCTTGATTAAGTGGGGAAGTTTGATGGAAAATTTGATTCAGGATATATAGTAGGATATTCTTTGCAAAGTAAAGCATATAGGGTTTATAATTTGGCATCTAGAAAAGTTGAAGAAAATGCCCATGTCACTTTCTTAGAGAATAAGCCCAATGTCCCAGGAATAGGTTATGCTTGGATGTTTGATTTGGATTATCTAACTAACTCCATGGATTGCTATTCTGTGCAAAAAGATTGTCAAACTAACAATGCAGGTAAAGAGACTGGTACAACAACTTTAGGTACTCAGGAAAGACCTTCTTCATCAGACTCTCAAGAAGATGATGTTCATATCTATGTACCAAGTATGCCTATTGTCTATCCTATAGTTACCAGCCCCCAACAGGAGCAACCAGTTCCATATAATGATGATTCAGCCTCACAAGAACTTCAGAGGCTTAAAGATCAAGAGAAGAATGTTACAGCTAATAATAGGCATTCAGGAGAAGAATATTTGGAATCATAACACTCAGCAGTACATATTTAACCTAGCGGTACTTCATCTGCAAGTACTGCTAAGTCAAGTTCTGCAAAGTCTTTTGATTCATTAGAAGATGTTCTACAAGCAATGGACAATGAAGATGCCTATACTACTCCAAATTAAGGAATCTTCTCCAAAGCTTCCTCTGTGCGCAGGGTGGAGTAATTGATTTCAATAATTTGGAAACTAAAATACCAGTCAGTTCTATTTCCACTCATAAAGTCAATAATAACCATCCTACAACTCAAATCATTGCAGACCCAAAGTCTGTTGTGCAAACCAGAAGACAGCTTCAAGATAGAACTAAAACTCATGCACTTGAGCTATGTCAAACAACAGTAGAGAACTAATCATAAAGATACTCAGCATTGTTTGTTTTCCTGTTTCTTATCACAAGTAGAGCCTAAGAATATTTCTCAAGCTCTTGATGAATAAAGTTGGGTAGATGCCATTGAAGAATAATTAATGCAATTTGAACTACAAAAGATTTGGATTCTTGTGGATCTTCCTTCTAGAAAAAGAGTTATTGGTACTAGGTGGGTTTTCAGGAATAAAAAGGATGAGATAGGTGTTGTTGTGAGGAACAAGGCTAGGCTTGTTGCTCAAGGTTTTAGACAAGAAGAAGGGATAGACTATTATGAGGTTTTTGCAACAGTGCCAAGGATAGAAGCTATTAGGTTATTTTTGGCATTTGCATCAGAGATGGGTTTTATAGTCTATCAAATGGATGTGAAAAGTACCATTCTTTATGGTACTATTTCTGAGAAGGTATATGTTTCATAACCTCCAAGTTTTGTAGATCCGAAGTTTCCCAACAGAGTCTACAAAGTTATTAAAGCTCTTTATGGCCTACATCAAGCTCCAAGGGCTTGGTATGCAACTTTATCCAATTTCCTCTTGGAACATGGATATAGGAGAGGGACCATTAACAAAACTCTTTTCATAAAAAAGAATGCCAAGGATATTATCTTAGTTCAAGTATATGTTGATGACATTATATTTGGTTCAACCAAAAAGTCATGGTGTGAAGAGTTTGAAGCTTTAATGAAAGGAATATTTCAGATGAGTTATATGGGAGAACTTACCTTCTTTTTAGGACTTCAAGTCAAACAGAGGAAGGATGTAATATTTATCAGCCAAGATATATATGTTGCTACAGTCTAAAAGAAATTTTCAAGTATGGTACAAGGAGTACAAGCACACCTTTTGAAGTCAAGAATTCTTTGTCAAAAGTTGAACATGGTGAAAATGTTAATATTCACTTATATAGATCAATGATTGGTTCATTGATGTATCTTACTGCTTCAAGACCAGATATTATGTTTGATGTGTGTGTTTGTTCAAGGTTTCAAGTCAATCCAAAGGTGTCACATCTACATGTTTTGAAAAGGATTTTTAAGTATCTTAATAGTCAGTCTAACTTAGGATTATGTTATCCCATAGACTCTACATTTGATTTGGAAGCTTACTCAGATAGTGATTATGTTGGAACCAATCATGATAGGAAATCCACGACAGGAGGTTTTCAATTCCTAGGCTGAAGACTCATATCATGGCATTGTAAGAAGCAAACCATTGTTGTTACTTCTACAACTAAAGCTGAATATGTAGCTGCTGCTCATTGCTGTGGACAAGTACTTTGGATCCAAAAGCAGTTGTTAGACTATGGTTTCAACTTCATGAACACCAAAATCTACATTGATAATGAAAGTACTGTTTGCATTGTCAAGAATCCAGTCTTTCACTCCAAAACAAAGCATATTGCAATAAGACATCACTTTATAAGAGATGCTTATGACAAAAAGCTTATTCAAGTTTTGAAGATCCATACAGATAACAATGTAGCTGATTTATTAACCAAATCATTTGATACAAAGAGATTTGAGTTCTTGGTAACACATATTGGTATGCTCAACCAATAACTGCTGCATATGTTAAGGGGAGGTAACAGTTGTACAATTTTTATGCTAATTATTATTGTATATTGTTTGTTTGTGTTTTTTTATGTGATTGCAGCTTATTAGATTAAGATAAAAGAGGTTACAATGATAGTTGAATGCATGAACCGGTCTAATTTTTGAGGTACCGCATTGGAACCAAGTACCGCTAGGCAAATTTGAAGTACCGTCTATGTTCCATGTACTGCTACATAGCCGTTGTACCGTTGAGAGTCTCTTTTGTAAATTTGGTGGTTTCTTCGCGCTTGGGTTTGTTATTTATATAAATACTAACCCCAATTAAACGATTGATTCACCTAACATTTTATTTTTATACCTCGATTCTATAACCTTCTCTCTAATTTTCGATCATAAAAAATTATAAAGACTGCTCTACAAGTGATCTCTAAGCACAACCAGGTTTCTAGTCTTACCCAGAATTATGATTCTCTTGGTTTTCATGAGATACTTAAGTTTCTCTCTCAAAGTCATATACATTTTTCACTTACTGTAAGTCATGTTGTATCTATTTCTATTGTTACACAATTTTGGAATACTACTGTATTAGGTACTCATCATAATCAACCTTGCATAAGGGCTAGGGTTAGTAATAGAAATATTTATGTGACTGAAGTACTGCTTAGGGCTAGTTTAAGACTTGATAATGTAAATGGAACTATTATGTTGACTAACACTGGGATACATAATGGCCTTGCATCCATGGGTTGTGAGGGTGGTAGGGAAAGTCTTACTTTCTTTAAAAGTTTATTTACACAACAATGGAAATTACTTTTTCATGCTATAATTCAATGTTTAAGCTCAAAAATTACATCTTTTGATCAAATCCCTGCTGCTTTGGCATCAGCTGGTATTTTTCTAGCAAAAAACAAAGTTTTTAATTTTTCATGGTTAATATTTGAAGGCATGACTAGGAATTTGGAAGGGACTAAAAAGTTTTTAATGTATCTAATATTCATTCAAGCTTCAGTTAATAACCAAATCCCTAACCTACCAGAATTAAAAAATACATGGGATGTCCCCTCGTTCACCAAGAAAACCTTTTCTTTCTTGATAATGAATGGTAGCTCTTTTTTCAGGGACGGTAACACCATTATTTGCTAGTATGTTAGCCCAACTAGCTAATCAAGAAGGTGAGGAACCTCGCACAGCTAGTGCTTCTCAGCAAACTCCTTCTAACCAGAGCCCCCAATCATACGAAGATTCACAATATTCCTATCATCATGATGGTAATCACCCAAATTCTGATGAGATGATCCACACACCTGCTGCTTTAATTGATGCTAGTGGTTCTCCACAGGCAACAACAACAGAGGTGGTGGATGTTGCAAATTTTAACTGCTTTGTGCATAATCTTGTCCAAACAGGTACAAGTTTTGCAAAAGGAGAAGCTTGATCAAGATAAAAGAATTTCTGAATTGGAAGCCAATTTGACAAAGCTAAGGAATAAAGTCACTCCTTGGATGAGGCACCAGAAGGTAATTCAGAAGGCTACTCATAAGAAGCAAAAGCTCAGAAACTTTAAGAAGAAGCAACTGAATGCAACCAAATAGGAGAGGAACAATGAAGAACAATAACCTTCTTTAGATATTCATACAAAGATATCTGGCAATGACATCAATTTTGATGTTGATGATGGCATTGAGAATTTTGAAGATGCTGATGGCATAGAGAATTATATGGATAATACAAGCTTGGAGCATACAAATATGGAGCTTAAACATGAAGAACCATAACCATCTGCTCATGAGGAACCACAACCATCTGCTGATGAATACATGGTGGTAACTCAACCACAATCTCAATCACCAAAACTATAATCAAATTGGACTAGTTTTTATGAGAACTAGTGGAAATAACTATTAAGTTTCCTATGTCTAAAACTCCACCACAAAGACAATTTTGGTTTCATGAGAAACAGTCTTATCAAGTACTGTCAAGATCAAGGATAAATGTTGAATCAGACAAGACTGAGGAGTTAGAAATTGAGGAGACACCTTCCAAAGGAGAAAAAGTATTTGGAGATACTTTGGTGATAGAAGAAAGAAGTGTGTCTACAATTGGTGAAGTAAATTGTGACAATCTGTTAATTTATGGTCGATATTTTATTCTCAAGTATTATTCAAAATCACTATTTTATTGTTAACTTATGAACTCACTCACTTTTGGGAAGAAATAAGTGTTTGCGTCTTAAATTAGCATCGACTACGTCTAAACCGGAGAATTCTACGTTACGTGCTTACGTTTACATATACTGTTTTTGTGACAGTTCGACATTGCTAGAAATAAATTTATTCTCGAATATTATTTTGGAATTTTAATTTGTGTTGGTTCATAAACTCACAAATTTACGAGAAGAGATTAGGGCTTACGTGAATAATTTAGAGTCCTTTACGATTAAACCGAAAACCCTAGGTTTACGTATTTATGTTTTGAACTTCGTTTTTGATGAGACAATTTTTATTAGATTCATTTTGTGTCGTTGATTCATAATTTATAAAAACGTTTTTCGTAAATCGCCCCAAGGGCACGTAAATCGAGGAAACTAGAATCGATAAGTACCCGTAAATTAGTGGAGATGAGACAAGTGGGACACTTGTCCCACCGCCACTAATAACCGGCCAAAACAAGCCACAAACACACTTTGGTGTCACTTTTATACAAGTGCAAGGACACATGTCCTTATACTTTCCTAAACAATCTAACAAAAACCACTAACTCCTTACCACTTTCTCATAACATGCAAATCTTGCTAAAGACTTTTCTACCACTCTTCCTTGCTTCTCTTTGTCGTCCAACATTCACCATCACAACACCACCACCATAAAAAATTTACAGCATAAATCTTGTGTTTAACTTGCACAAGATGATAACCCTTTGAAGACTTGTTGATTTGAGTTGATCTTAACATCTAAAAAGAAGTTTTCCTTGGAGCTTAGGGCTGATTTCAAGAGTATGTTCATCTACTTGGAGGTTTCTAAAAAGTGATCTTGCCAATATTAAATATTTGGTGACAAGAACCAAGTCGTGTTCATCCAAAATCTCACCCTTTCTATCAACTTTGGTGGTATAGAGATTGTTTCTTCCTATCCTCTTGTTATTTTATAAAAGTAATCATGTATTTTCTTTATAAATGTATATGTATATGATGATGAATGATGATCAAAATATTATGTGGGGATTTTATGTTAATAGATTGGGTTAAAAAGATTAAAAATATACAAGTTAAAATGTTAAAAACTTGATTAGATTTATAGGCTGTATAAAACAGTAAGTAACCATATGAACACTTGGTAAAATGACTTAAATTATTGAATATACAGTTAGATATATGATTTTTACATATGTGGAGAGTTGGCCACTCAATGGAATCAATAAAATGAGCAAGATATGATCAAAATACAATTAAGGTTCAAATCTGTAGTCTATTTTGGACAAATTATTAGGGATACTTAGAGGATGATTGAGCAGTAGCTAAAAGAAAGTTATTTATAGCATATATTATGTAGTTTTTGCTGCCCAAATTTAAGCTTCTCTCTCCTTTTAGAACTTAAGATATGGAAAAAATGGTGAAAGTGACTTTGATAATTAGATTTGGAAATAAAAGTATATAATATAAAATGAGCACTCAAGTAATAGTATTATAAAATAAATATGTAAAACCCACTAACTAATAATAAGTAATATAAAATAAGTTATATACTTTGATAAATAAGTATGACATTTTTATAAAAAATACAAACTCAAATGTTTTCTAAAGTTATAAAACTATATATAAGTTTTACGTCTTTTCGGCTAAAACCGAAAGATTAACGTTTTCGCCAAATAAAACTTAGACGGTCGGACACGTCTAGTATAACCTTTTTATAACTCATATACTGATATGTAAGTACATTTGACAAGTAAAAACCGATAAACCCGAGCTTTATAACTTATGGACCTTAACGGGCCAAAGTAGCCTTATTGGACCATTAGCCCAACTAGTTTGGCTAAACACAAATGGACTTACTCATGGGCTTAACCCACTTGGTCCCAACATATGAGTATAGGCCTGGTATTAAAGGTATAAATGGACTAATATATTGGGCTTTTGATGGGCTTATTGGGTCTTAATATGTAAATGGATTGAAACTAGTATAACTAGTCTAAATTGACTAACACATAACAACTATAATGTTGTATAAAGAGATAAAATCCCACTTGATCATCATCATAATTATGATATCATCATATATACATAACCATTATTTTTATAAATTCATTGGACAAGAGTCTAAGACGAGTATTATTTGTCTAGGTTTCCGTGATTGAAGCACGTACCGTACATCCAAATCGCCGATAACCCGCCTTTCCCAATCAACGTGAGTTCATAGCCTCCCACTATTTTAAATGTTTTATGAAATGTTTTATAAACCTGCGAGGGAGATAACGTGTTAGTTTTAATAACATAGGACACCAGTTATCCCAATTGTTTGCTTATTGATATGGACCCGAATGATTATATGACCCGATGAATGATTATATGACCCGATGAATGATTATATAACCCGATGAATGAAATGAAATGGATTATTATTAGTTAGGTTATCTCATTAAAAGTCCCATTAGCATGAATTGTGAACTACCGGTATTTGGTAGACGCTTATGCATATAATAGTACTATTTGGGGAAGATCACCCCAGTTCGCGCCTTGACGGTTGATCCCCATCGTGCCACATTGATTGGTAAGCGAATTTATGTATGAGAAGATTTATATAAGCGTGATTATTGTGACGACACGCTGTTTTAGATGGGCAAAGGAATTACGGGTCGCTACGCGTTGTTTGTTATAGTAAGGTAGCAATGTCATGCGGCTTATAATAATCCAATAACAAAAATACTGATATACGCATTGAATTATACTATATTTCCTGACTAGCAATACAGGGTCTTATTACATATATTATGTTCGTGTTTTCGTTTTACATAACCATTTTCATATAACGGTTTTTATTTAACTCTATACAACGTTATAAAACGTATTGTATGATGCTTTTACGAAAATGGTTCGTATAATGGTTTTGAAGGCAAAAGCCTATATTATGATTTACGACAAAGATTTATATAAAATGTCTTTGGCCTCCGACAAAGAATTGTACAAAATTATTTTCGGTGATGATTATATACCGATGATATATTAATGATTTTTATTATAATCTATGAATTCACTCGGCGTTTTCGCTGACCTTTTTAACATTTTTTATCTCAGGTACTTGAAGGTAATTCTCGGGAAGACGACAAGAATTTATGGCCCGTATTCAAATAAAATTTCCATTCAAATGTTTTGTAAAATTGTATGATATACTTTGACCTGAGGACCTATGTAATTTGATGTTTATGAATGGAAAATGCTTTATTATTAAACGACACGATTTTTAAGCGTTGTCTATGATTTGAGTAATGTGCAATCACGTAACACCAACGACTCTTCCGCTGAACTAAAGTATGAATATTTGGGGGTGTTACAGTTTGGTATCAGAGCTCTCGTTATAGAGAATGAAAGATTTTTAAAACCGAGGTTTTAAATAAAACATTTCAAAAACCTTTTAACAATAAATATTTTTAATTAAATATTTTGAACAAAATGTTTAAAAATATTTTGACTATAACGGTGCCGAAGAATTAAAGGCCAGACTGAGAAGTGTTATTTTAATATATATAACTTGGATTTTATATATATATATATATATATATATATATATATATATATATATATATATATATATATATATATATATATATATATATATATATATATATATATATATATATATATATATATATATATATATATATATATATATATATATATATATATATATATGTTGTAATTTTATTAGATGATTGTTTGATGATTATTTTAATACTTATACGAGGTATTTATACGACGTAGATTGTCACAAGAAACCTAACTCCCCTAGCAAATCAATCGAAGTTATTCCCGTAGGAATTTTAGCTATTTCAGATCTAAACCAAGTTGTGGATGTTTATGATCCCAACAAGATGGTTGATATTTGTAGAAATGTTGATAGTAGTTGATTGTGATGTTAAAGAAGAATTGGCGAGATTAAATTTGATATCGATGTCATGACGATCTTTCTTTATAGAGTGGAGTTTGACCAAACCTTACCACCTAGAAAGGTGTCATCTGATTCGGTGTCACCCAATTCTTAAAATTTGAAATCGAAAAGGTGAACGTTGCACTTGAGGCTGTCATTGGAGCCTTTACCCAAAAGCCTCATGCCACTAGTATCTTTCCGAGAAGTCTAATTGAATGTGTGAGTCATTTCATACTAGTGACTCATTTGATAACTATTGTTGTAAGATATATAGGATTGGAAATTAAGTGTTGTTCATGTCGAACTTTTACTGCCCTTTCAAGTTCTAAGAATAAGGTTGAAAGTATCAGAAAATGAGGTAGGATGTAGCATTGAGTATAAGTTGGTTGAAAACTTGAATAAAGTCAAATTTAACTCGTATGGAATATGAGATTGTTAAGAGGAAGTCGATGAGTCCTGTGATTGAATTAAAAGGTTTTAAATGGTTGTTGGTTCGTGTTAAGGGTTGTTCCTAGGCCATTGTCCAATGACAAGGATGCCGAGTGTCCAAGAAATAAATTGAAGAAATCTTCTTCTGAATTGGGACCGATGGATCTTCCGGGACAGGTGGAACACCTAATGACTATTGTAGATTAGTATTCATTGTGGTATCTTTTAAAATCCCTAACTTAACTGAGATATCAGTTGGTAGGATGAGTCTTTGGAATTGTATGACATGGCGACACGTAATGTGTTACAGTACAATTTTTGACTTGTTGGTGATTAATGAAAAGACTACCTTTGATTGATAAATCCTACATGTATCGATGTTATCTATCTTTTCTTGCTTCTTCCTAATGTTAGCATTAGTGATGCAACCATTAAACAAGCACTCATCTCGGTTTGAGTTGTGTTGTAGATTCTTCTCTTTGTATTCCTAAGTGCCATCGAGGTCATGAACCTCATGATTAATTGGCTAAGCTCATTTCCTATTACATTGTAGTTAGTTCTTGGTGAACAACCTTTCATCACTCATTTTGCAGATCACTTATTGTTTTTATAAGTAATACGATACCATCTGGAGAAAAATATGAAATTCTCATTTTATATGAGTTATTTAAGTCAGTACTATTAGTAGTTACTGTATAAATAAAGTTTTTATTAAACATCTTGTAAATGGGAATGCTTTCATAATGATGAACATTTCGGTAAAATCATTTTTATTTTTATTTCATAATTAAATATGAATATATATTTTAAACATGATGACAAGATTTTGACGAACTGAGTATTGCATCGTTAATCCTAAAATTGTATATAGTTGCGCGCCTACGTACAATTTGGAAAGGACCATGCAAGGCTGATTAGTAGTCACCATGAAATTGTTACTAAAAATTACATTTTCTTTGTATATGTGAAATATAAATTTTAACGAGATCTGAAAGAAGTGTAAAAATAGGGACATATTGTTAGAGACATCTAAATATGTGCCCGTACCATTTATTTTCTGAATCGAAATTACTCATCTGTGGAAATTGTCTTACTCGACAATTGATATCCCTTTCTTGTCCAATTCTCTCATGGTGAGATTCTTTGGAAAAGTATCTAATTAACGAGTGTTGATACCCAACTGGGTGTATCGACGTTCCTATCATTTCTTTTGATTAGATTCCATTTGAATGACATGGGTAACGATCCGAGGTGCTTTCGAATGCGTACTCAAATCATGAAAACATGGGATATATCCATGTTCGTTAATGTTTTCGTCTTTATCAGATTTGAAATTCTCTTGTGTAGATTATGGGTTGACCTTACTCTTTTAATGTTAGCTATGTCTCCAAATATCCTTGAATTTGTGAAGGGTTTTAGTTATTATTAGTCTTTTGAGAAGTTCACATCTTATCAACGGCAATAAAACTGAAAAGTTGGTAGTGCCATTAGAATGGATTGGTTGATTATGACATGATGTCATTGTCTAAATTGATGGGAACTCGAGTGGAAATCCCCTAAAAGATAAGATGTTGATTATCAAAAGTGATCTAAATAATTCCTGATGGATGACCATATCATGCATTTAGGCTTAAAATTGTACCATGAATGGTTATGAACTAGTCATAGATCTTGTAATCTAAAAAGAACTTAAAGTAAAATTATTAAAGTTGTTTCTGTTATCTGAAACTATCGGAGGTATTTGCTGGTGAATTGCCTAGACTTTCGCCATTAAGGCAAGTTGAATATGGTATTGATTGTATTCCCGGTGTTGTACTTGTGGCATGTACGCTATATGTCAGCACCATCTGAATCAAAAGAATTACCGTGCAACTGAAAGAGTTGTCGGAGAAAGCTTTTATTCTACCAAGCTCGTCATCATGAAGAGCTATGATATTATCATTCCTTATATTTCTTGATTATCTTGAACTGAATAAATTGACGATCAAAATTTATATCCATTTCCCAAGATGGAAGATTTGTTCAATTATTTACAAGGTTCTAGCGTATATTCAAAAATTTGATCCATGGCATGGTTATCATCAACTTCGCGTCCGCGAAAAAGGTTTTCTATTCCAATCACTACATCCAGAACATGTAATGAATATTATGAAATTCATATGATGTCGTTTGGATTTACCAATGCACATGTAGCATTCATAAAATTTGGTGAATCACGTGTGTAGGTTGTAATTTGATAAATTCATGCTTGTGATCATTAAGGACCATCTGTTTGTTTCTAAGAATAAGGAGTTAGTAATCATTTATAGACTTCCATGAGTTGGCCGAGCAATGAAAACCTATACCTTGAATATTTAACATATGATTTAAGGCTTAATCCTTTACATTATTTGACCGTGTGATTAATGGTAGTAAAATCTATGTAACTCTTCAAAGATTAGAGCTATTAAGGCTTTGGGTTATACCAAAAAGAAAAGTGCAAAAATGTTTTGACAAATATTTATCAAATGATTTTTTTTAGGAATCATTCCCTTATAGCCAGATCATTTAACTAAAACTTCCTTAGGAGTAAATGTTTGTGTATACCTCAAGAAAACCTAGGAGGAATTGAGGAAAACCATTTAAACCATGACTTGGAATTTGAAACGACAATTTTTGCTTTTCAACTAAGAAAATTTTGACCAAAGTATAAACAACGATTTTTTTTCGAACATTTACAAATCTTGTTAATTATTCTCGATAAATCAACAAAAATCGTGTTAAATAAATTCAAATTTATTTTGAACATTTTTCTATAATTGGACGAACTTAGAAATTTAAAACTTTTTACGTTTACGTTTCATAAAATTAAATATTTATTATTTAATTACTTGTAATATTTATCGACGCTTTAAACGTGGATTGAGAAAAAATAGTAAAGATAATAGTTGAGACGAAACTAAAACTTAGAGAATATGAAGAAAGAATTTCTGAGTGATTTTGGTTATGATAATTATTTCATCAGGGAAGGTAAATCTAGATACTGACACATTATGTAGAAAGGATAAAGAATCAATTAGTATGTGTTCCTTAGTAATGACCGTGCAAAATAATTTGCCCGAACAATTTAGAAATAACTTATGCTTGTAAGAAGGATAATATAGATAATAAAGGGGGTTCGCGGCTAATGTGAACCATTAGAAATGAGAGCCGATGGTGTTAAATGTTTAAAAGGCCGCTTATGGTTGCCTAAATATGGAGGTTCGTGAGATTTAGTTATGTTGGAATCTCAAGTTTAAGTATTCTATTCATGTCATTTCTGATTAAATGTATCTTATCTGAAGAATTTGTATTGATGGCTAAATATGAAAGCAGACATCGCAACATACGTTGGTAAATGTCTAACTTATGCGAAGGTCAAGGTTGAGCACCAAAATCTATAAGGATTGCTTCTACAACATATTAATTCCTGTTTGGACGTAGGTTAGAATAACCATTGATTCTTATCACAAATCTTACAAGGTCATCATCTGAATTTGATTCGATTTGAGTCATCGTCGACAGACTGACCAAATCTACTAATATCATTCCAGTTAATGATAGATTCTTGATGAAGAAATCGACTCTTTTGTATTTAAAGGTGTTGTGTAAGCATGGTGTGCCTGTATCGATCATCTCTATCAAGAACCTCGCTTCGTGTAGAATTTCTAGAGATTTCCTCAGAAGTCATTGGGAACGAATCTTGATGCGAGTACTGTTTACCACCCCAATCAACGGGACAAGGTAAAGTAACGATACAAACACTAGAAGTTTTGTTTTATGTTTGAATAATTGACCTTTGGTAATGAACGGGATAATCGTTTTCCTTTGGAGAGATTATCATTGATAATTATCGTATTAGGATCGAGATCGAATCTTGTGAGGATCTAAATAAAAGAGCATCTGTAGGCAGGAGTTGGGATGAAAAATACCCGACATACACCCATTGTGAGTAGGACATGTCTTTTAGGTTTAAGGTTTCCTATGATGTCAAACCTAACCTTACAAAATACCCGACCCGTGAGACCTGAAATGATCGTTGAAATTAGAATCTGATTATTGACTGCCATTAGTGAGCAGGAGGTTATGTGAATATGAAATGTAGATCTTGAAGTGCAGGATGGGCAGCGAAGTTATGCCAAAAAATTTCACCATGGAAAAGTGAATTGATGATCTGAAAGATCATGGGAAATAAGTCCCCGTTGTATGGGACGATTGAGATAATGTAAAAAGTTGGTTTGAAAGGCATATAAGCTGGATCTACCCCTGGACTTCAAGGGCTGCGTGAATTATGTTTCGTATATCGAACTTGATAAAATGTCTATCAAGTGAAAATCTGACTATTTCTTAATGAACTTTGGATCGGCGAAAAGTTGCATTCATCAAAAACCCGTGAACATCATGAATAGAGAAAGTGAGTCAACTTAAGCCTGGTCGTATTCCTGTATTTATGTTTGATGAAACTCGCGTATTGTAATGAATTACACTTGAGAGAAAAGACAGAATGTGGAGGAAATACCCACATGGCTTTAACTCTATAAGAAGCGAGTAATAAGATAAATCGATCTTTAAGGACAAAGATCCTCTTTAGGGGTAACTGCTGTGACAATCCATCAATTTATGGTCGATATATTATTCTCAAGTATTATTCAAAATCACTATTTTATTGTTAACTTATGAACTCACTCGCTTTTGTGAAGAAATAAGGGTTTACGTCTTAAAGTAGCATCGACTACGTCTAAACCGGAGAATTCTACGTTACATGCTTACGTTTACATACACTGTTTTTGTGACAGTCCGACATTTCAGGAAATAAATTTATTCTCGAATATTATTTTGGAATTTTAATTTGTGTTGGTTCATAAACTCACAAATTTACGAGAAGAGATTAGAGCTTATGTGAATAATTTAGCGTCCTTTACGATTAAACCGAAAACCATAGGTATACGTAATTACGTTTTTGAACTCCGTTTTTGATGAGATAATTTTTATTAGATTCGTTTTGTGTCGTTAATTCATAAATTATAAAAACATTTTTTGTAAATCGACTAGAGGGCACGTAAATCGAGGAACTAGAATCGATTATTACCCGTAAATTAGTGGAGATGAGACAAGCGTGACACTTGTCCCACCCCCACTAATAACCAGCCAAAACAAGCCACAAACACACTTTGGTGTCACTTTTATACAAGTGAAAGGACACATGTCCTTATACTTTCCTAAACCATCTAAAAAAACCACTAACTCCTTACAACTTTCTCATAACATGCAAATCTAGCTAAAGACTTTTCTCCCACTCTTCCTTGCTTCTCTTTGCCGTCCAACATTCACCATCACAACACCACCACCATCAAAAATTTACACCATAAATCTTGTGTTTAACTTGCACAAGATGATAACCCTTTGAAGACTTGTTGATTTGAGGTGATATTAACATCTAAAAAGAAGTTTTCCTTGGAGTTTAGGGCTGATTTCAATAGTATGTTCATCTACTTGGAGGTTTCTAAAAAGTGATCTTGCCAAGATTAAAGATTTGGTGACAATAATCAAGCCTTGTTCATCCAAAATCTCACCCTTTCTATCAACTTTGGTGCTATAGAGATTGTTTCTTCGTATCCTCTTGTTATTTTGTAAAAGTATTCATGTATTTTCTTTATAAGTGTATATGTATTTGATGATGAATGATGATCAAAATATTATGTGGGGATTTTGTGTTAATAGATTGGGTTAAAAAGATTAAAATCTACAAGTTAAAATGCTAAAATCTTGATTAGATTTATGGGTTGTATAAAACAGTAGTAACCATATGAACACTTGGTAAAATGACTTGGATTATTGAATATACAGTTAGATAGATGATTTTTACATATGTGAAGAGTTGGTCACTCAATGGAATCAATAAAATGAGCAAGATACGATCAAAATACTATTAAGGTTCAAATCTGTCTAGTCTGTTTTGGACGAATTATTAGGGATACTTAGAGGATGATTGAGCAGTAGCTATATATATATATATATATATATATATATATATATATATATATATATATATATATATATATATATATATATATATATATATATATATATATATATATATATATATATATATATATATATATATATATATATATATATATATATATATATATATATATATATATATATATATATATATATATATATATATATATATATATATATATATATATATATATATATATATATATATATATATATATATATATATATATATATATATATATATATATATATATATATATATATATATATATATATATATATATATATATATATATATATATATGTATGTATATATATATATATCTATATATATATATATACGTATATAAAAGAAAGTTATTTGTAGCACATATTATGTAGTTTGTGCTGCCCAAATTTGAGCTTCTATCTCCTTGTATAACTCAAGATATGGCAAAAATGATGAACGTGACTTTGATAATCAGATTTTGAAATAAAACTATATAATATAAAATGAGCACTCAAGTAATACTATTATAAAATACATATGTAAAACCCACTAACTAATAATAAGTAATATAAAATAAGTTACATACTTTGATAAATAATTATGGCATTTTTATAAAAAATACAAACTCAAATGTTTTCTAATGTTATAAAACTATATATAAGTTTTACGTCTTTTCGGCTAAAAACTGAAAGATTAACGTTTTCGCCAAATAAACTTAGACGGTCGTACCCGTCTAATGTAACTATTTTATAACTCATATACTGATATGTAAGTCCATTTGACAAGTAAAAACTGATAAACCCGAGCTTTATAACTTATGGACCTTAACGGGCCAAAGTAGCCTTATTGGACCATTAGCCCAACTAGTTTGGCTAAACACAAATGGACTTACTCATGGGCTTAACCCACTTGGGCCTAACACATGAGTATAGGCCTGGTATTAACGGTATAAATGGACTAATATATTGGGCTTTTGATGGGCTTATTGGGCCTTAATATGTAAATGGATTGAAACTAGTATAACTAGTCTAAATTGACTAACACATAACAACTATAATGTTGTATGAAGAGATAAAATCCCACTTGATCATCATCATACTTATGATATCATCATATATACATAACCATTATTTTTATAAAGTCATTGGACAAGAGTCTAAGAGGAGTATTATTTGTCTAGGTTTCCGTGATTGAAGCACGTACCGTACATCCAAATCGCCGATAACCCGCCTTTCCCAATCAACGTGAGTTCATAGCCTCGCACTATTTTAAATGTTTTATGAAATTTTTTATAAACCCGCGAGGGAGATAACATGTTAGTTTTAATAAAATAAGACACCAGTTGTCCCGATTATTTGCTTATTGATATGGACCGGAATGATTATATGACCCGATGAATGATTATATGCCCTGATGAATGATTATATGACCCGATGAATGAAATGAAATGGATTATTATTAGTTAGGTTATGTCACTAAATGTCCCATTAGCATGAATTATGAACAATCGGGATTTGGTAGATGCTTATGCATATAATAGTACTATTTGGGGAAGATCACCCAAGTTCGCGCCTTGACGGTTGATCCCCGTCGTGCCACATTGATTGGTAAGCGATTTTATGTATGAAAAGATTTATATAAGCGTGATTATTGCGATGACACGCTGTTTTAGATGGGCAAAGGAATTACGGGTTAGCTACCCGTTGTTTGTTATAGTAAGGTAGCAATGTCATGCGGCTTATAATAATGTAACACCCGTGAAAGTGCCGTATGATGCTAAGTTATTGTCTCAAGAGCTCTTCAGTATGAGCATCTCTCTTAAGTTGTGGCTCACTTGTGGATGTGATATCCCGAGCCCAACATTTTTTATTTAATCCTATTTTGCGTATATTTTTGAAATTTTTAAGAATTTTTATCGTGGATTTATTTGACGGTTTAAGTTGAAACCAACGTTTACGGTCGTATTTTAACGTTTGACGATTTAAGAAGAACCGACGACGATTACGATCCCGAGGGATGCCCAAATTTCTATAATTATTGACGATTTATCGATAATGTAATTTTTCGAGAATTTTACTTACGGTTCGTGTTAAGTTGAGTCGGGTGAGTTTTATAGCCTTCCGAGTACATTTAAAGTATCCCAAAAATATTTTGGAGTGTTCGGGATGATTTCCGACTCCCGTAAAATTTTCTAAATTGACTAGTGAGTCGATCCCGCAAAGTTTTAAGGACGTTTTTACTTAAGGCCAAAAGAAACCTTAAATTACCATTTTGGTCCCTCCCAATACCACAAAAAGGCACAAACATAAACACACACAAACACTTGACAAAAAAAAATAAATCAAAACTCTCTCCTCTCTTGCTCTAGCCGACGGCTACACCCACACCACCACCACCACCATTATTTTTTTGATTTGATCAATTCCAAGCTTAGACCACTTCTCAAAAACCTCTTGTAAGTACTTTTAAATAATCAATTTCAACATGCATTAACATTAATTTTTCAAGAATTAAAGATTTTTCAAAAACGTGTTTTGGTGTAATTAAACTAGTGGGATGTTTAATTCATGTGTTTATAATATCAATTAATCCATAAAACATAATGGGGTTTATGTTCTTGGTGTTATACAGCCCTAAAAAGCCACGAAAATTTTGAGGGTTTTGGGTGTGTTCAAGGTGTTTGATGAAATGTCATGGGTTTGTGTTTATAAGGGTGTTTTGGGTGTGTTTGAATGGGTTAAACATATTGCATGTTTGTTTTTAAGATTTTTAGATTATGAGATTGTTGATCAATAGGGGTAGGGACTGAAAATTAGTGTTTGGTTGTGATTAGGGAAGCTTAGGATGATGCCTAGTGGTGATTAGTAGGTTTGGAATCGAGCTTAAGCATGATTTTGGTATAGTCGAATTTAGGCAGAAACTTTGAGACCTTTTTATAAAAATGATTTTTCCTACAGGTCTAGATAACTAGATGTAGTTATAGAGGGTCTTCTTATCTTTAATTTGGTATAAGGTAGAGCCCGTGACTCAAAACGAGCTAAAAATTACGAGGTTTTAAAGATCGAGTACCGGGAGACGAGAACTTTCATAATCCGAATTTATGTATAGTTTTAGTCAAATCCCGAGGACCACAAGTATGAATTGGTAAATGGTCAAGGGTCAAATTTTGGTCACAAACCTGTGTAATTGAGTCTATAAGTTGACTTAGGAGTCAAAGAAGTCAAAGGTACATTTCAAATAGGTCAAAAAAGGTCCAAGTTGGTCGAAGTATAATTTCAGCCCGTAAAATGTAGTTTTGGAAAAGCGTTGAGTAACGAGTCGTAGAAGTAAAAAATTTTATTGGGATTAAAAATGTGACATCTACAGGTCTTATAGGATTTTTGAGAATTTTGTCAAATTTTATAAGTATGGTTAAATATGGTAAAACAGCCCATAGTTTTGGTAAGTATCGGCGAAACCGTAAATTGGATAGTAACTTTAATAACATTGATAAATGGTATAAGTCTAGTAACAACTACTTGTTTGACTTTGGCGTGAGTTTTCATAAGCATTGAGTGTGTTTGCATTTGCGTGTGTTTAGTACAATTATGTACGCGGTGTATTGATTTGGTTTTCGTACTTTGACTTTTAGGTCAAATGTTTGATTTTCCCGGGCATCCACGTCGTCGGTGACATTTCTCGTTACGTCTTCGCTAGAACTACTACCACTACGCAATGTGAGTCTATAGCCTCGCTCTTTACTTTATTCAAATGTTTTTAACCCGCGAGGGGGATACATGCTATTTAAATGAAAATGAACATAAGTCTTGATTGATTGTTGGACCCGAATGTTGCCTCGAAATTGTGTTGAGTACCTAGTTGCAAAAGTCCCTAAATTCATGAACTATTAACTATTGTCCTGCCCTCGAGAAGGGGGAAATAGCCGCTTATACAATTTGTAGTACTACGGGGCTAACGACCCAATGCTAGCCGAGAAGCTGTACGTTGAGTAAGTTCTGCGGTAGATTATCTTGTATGAGAGATAAGGTATAATTGCAACTGATGCCTTTAGAAGGGGCACTGGTTTCATCTGAATCACGCCGGTAATTATTACGCGGGTGATTGAGTTAACGGATTAGTGTCATGAGCTTAAACACAATTGTCATAACCTTGAAAATAGATTGTGAGTACGACAATGCTATTGAATGATCATGATTGGTTTTTAATACTTATGTTCAACTGATGATTTGATAAACCTATAGATTCGCTCAACCTTTGTGTTGACGATTTTAAGCATGTGTTTCAGGTAACCAAGATTGATAGCAGCGGAGCATGCGAGGATGGAAGTTGTGGTGGCTTGGCGGTCTACATTGTTTTCCTCCCTTTTGCACTTAAAAATTTTATACTATGTCATGTGAGTGAAAATGTATTTTTGGGTTGAGATTCAGTGGGGACCTAAACACAAACTCTGTATTGTATTCTTTTGGGGTTTGGAAAACAGTAGACATGTACATTTTAACTATGTTTAAATAATGTCAAGACTTTTACGTCTTTTGAGTCGTTTGATATGTCTTGTGTGCGATGATAACTGTGTAGCACCCAAATGTTGTAGTTCCGCTGCGCATAGCTTTTGTGGGGGTGTTACAGATTGGTAATCAGAGCCATGAGTTATAGAGAACTAGGTCATTTTGAAAAATCCTAAACTATAACTTTTGGTGTCGTAAGAAATTGTCCAAGCACACAACTATCCTGCATGGCTCCGGTAAGAATTCTTTAGCATTGCTTTATATTTTAGATGTATCCCTCGAAATTGATATGAATTCCCTAAGTATTTAGTAAGTAAATACTTTGAGATATATGTTGAGAAATATTGTTTTGTACGTTGAGTACTTATTATCGTAATTTACAAATTCTTGTAAGATTATCGTATAGGTTGCATGTAATTGGCATAACGGGCTACATTGCATTACATGGCAACACCGCGTTGTAATCCTACGTGTATGTAAGAATGATTTTATGTATGAGTATGTATATACTATGGTATTTAAAGGCATTGCACGTGAAGCAATGGTCCTTGAGTAATTATCGTACATTAAAATGCGGTTTTGTTGAGAATTCGGCCTTACCGCTAATTATCAATCTTGATAATTAATTTATTGTTCGAATAACCGAATATGAACCTCGTTTGATATCCTAGATATGTAAATGATGCTTCGTAA
Organism: Glebionis coronaria; assembly: GCA_025667525.1. NCBI lineage: Eukaryota > Viridiplantae > Streptophyta > Magnoliopsida > Asterales > Asteraceae > Glebionis > Glebionis coronaria. Next base: position 136,683,547 of record CM046876.1, read on the forward strand.
CATATTTTATATCGACTAGGTCGATCTCGATTGTCGTTATCGCACCGTGATGTGTCATTTTGGACATTTTCTTTTGAAACGTAATTTACTTACGTATTACTTTATTTCCTTTATTCCTAATGGGTTTGATATGTTAGTTCACGTAACTATAACATAGACGAAGTATAATCGACGATGCGTACATTGGGGCGGCGAATCATGTGTGTATATTATGAAACGTGGTTGAGGCGTGTTGCCATTTAATCGTTGTTTACTATTCTACTTGAATTTTAAAGATGTGTTTTAAAATGGACTAGCGTTGTGATCAAGCGTGATAACTTGGAATTTGGTTGGTTTTGTGTTAATTTTGTGGAGTATAATTTCGAGACTCATCCGAGGCCGATAACAACACTTAGTTGACATACGTATTCTAGCTTTGTTTATTTCATTTTGTTTTTGTTGTTTCATTATTTTGAATTCGAATACATGACGGGGTCCGGCATTTGTGTGAGTTAAATAAGCATAAAACTTTGTTGATTGAATTATTTAAACATAAAGCGTTTTACATATTTAATATTTGGTGAATGAAACTTTTGGATAAAAATGACGTATGATGTGTCTTATAACAAGTAAAATTCGTGTAGAGAATAAACGGACATTGTGAAATTATTTTCCTTCAACCTTGGTTGGTAAATCGTAATAAGTAATTATTATTACTCGTAAAATCCTTGTTTTCATATATTAAAATTTGATACTAAAAGATTGTGATGGACTTGTTAAGAATTTGTTTAAATTAGTTCGAGAAAGGAGTTATAATAAAATTTGCGAGATGACTATTGAGTATATGTAGCTTCGAATTTAGTATGAATTAATTCTTGGGTCAATATAGTAAACTTTTGACGTATCTTGTAATATAAAACATGAGTAGAAGATGTGGACATGTGTTTTGGAGCTAGAGATTTTGTAAAACTGGTTTTATTTTAAACATAAGGTTATGTTTACGTATGCATTGGTGTAAACTAGAACACGTTACTTGTTGTAGTGAATAAACTGGGTTAAAATCAAAATGTACACTTTAAGTGAGAAATTATAATGCTTGAAATAAATTATTAAAAGTTGATGGAACGTCATTTGAAATCATTTGTTTGTTTAATTGTCGTTATAGAGAATCAATATGTATAATTTGATGATGCTTGTTTAAAATCGTTTGAAAAATCTTTTGTTTTATTCCGCGACGAGATGTGCTAATTTTAAAATCACTTGATAATGGGCTAATGATTAAAAGTTGAATTTTATATATATTTTGGAAATAATTGAAATAAGCATTTTGATCACCTACTTCATTATTATATTATCATATTATTATCATTAATTTTTGAGATTTAAGTCTCGACTAAAATCAGTAAGTATCCGAGATAATACCACGTGAAACCTCTTTATCATTTGAGTCGAATTACGCGAACATGATTTAACAAAACAGTTTTGGGGAAAACATGTGTGTAATAAAAGTCAAAGGTTGATTTTAAGAGTTAATTGGACTAGGTTGAGTCGTGTTGGATATGTGTATATATGTGATAATATAAGTCGTAATAATAAAAACGTAAAACTTGGGAAATTCTTACTACGTATGTTTTTGGTACTTAAAAATATGGATATTAATGGGATTTTGACACAAGTATGGAGATTTTCGAACCTAATGATTTTATCAAATATGATAACCGAGTCACCGCCTTTACTAATGTTGATAATTCCCGAGAGATTGTAACTTTTCAGAAATTAAAACTTTGTAAGTTGAAAAAAAAAATAAAATAAAATTAAAAAAAATTAAAAAAAAAATTAAAAAAAAATGAAAGGTGTAAATTCTTTAATAGTGTAACCCAAATTAAAAATGTGTGAATGCTCGATTTTACAATGCACAAGGTAACACAAATTATAATACGCTAATGGATTACCCAACAAATGAATATTTGTATTATTTTCTTAAGATGTATATATAATGTTTTGAGTCACGATGGTTCGATCGTCCAACATCCCTTCTTTGATTTTGTGAGTCTGTATCTAAACATGAGTCGTCATGTGATTGTTCATTTTAATATTGTCTATGGTATGAAACCAATATTATTATATTTATTTTTGTGTCGCTACTTCGCTAGTACTTGATGATGAGGGTATGTCACCCGGTGTATTTTTGTCCCCTTCATGGACCCCGCAATTTTTTTTCTCCTTTCGGTTAATGGAACCTAAAATTATGTATTTACTTGAATGATGCTATAAATCTTCATTAAATTGGCTATTTATTTATATTGAACAAAAGCGAGGAGGCGTAGCCGCTTTACCAAATTGTAGAGGTGAAAGAACTCGATCTTTCTGGTGAAATTGTTTCTATTTTACCAAGTGGTTATTCTTCTCTCCCCGTATACCCTTGGTGGAATGGGTGTGCAACTCGAGACGATGGGAAGTGTGATCGTTGTTTTATTTTTGACGCTTGTGTTGATATTCAACTTCTACTCCATGTATTCGTAGATCGCTGTTGTTATCCTGAGACTTTTGTCATATATTTGAAGTATTTTCATTTCTAATGTAGTTAATTGCTGTTGGCAATTATATTGCTCGTTTACCTCGTTCGATCTCATTGATCTTAATTTTATCACTTGTTGCGCTTGCAACGATCTTTAATCATGAACCACCTTACCGTCATTTTGTGAATAGTCTATTGTGAAAATAGGTATGAGTGTGTCAAATGTTTTGGTGAACCAAATGCAAAGGGTGTCGATTTATTTATTTAATTATTTATTTATTTTCTCATAAAAAGGCAAAGCAAAAGGTATGTTTCCAAAGTGGACGAAAAATGTTGGATGTGTTTCTTAAAACGATGGTAACAATATTTTCCCCTTTCAAATTTCATTTCAAATGGTTTAATTATTTTGAAGATTAGGTCGAAAACTTCTATAGTCGTGTTTGGTATGTAATAATAATGTTTGTGTCGTCACTCGATCCTCAATTATGCACAGCTTAGCTAACTATGCATAATTCGGGAAGAGTCCTGTTTTGTTAATTGTCGTTGCTTGGTCCTTAAGTATGCATGATCTAGCTAGTTATGCATAGTTTTGGAAGGGCGATGTAGTTTCAAATAAATTGGTCATCTTTAAAAACCGGTAGTGTTTTTGATAAATGTTTGGATGAGAACGTTTTTAAAAATGGTGGATCCTTATGCAAGTAATCGTATTTTCTTTGATTCCTAAAGAAATTTTTGAATTTTCTTGTGTTCTTTGAAACCTTTTCTTCTGTTTGGCGTTGACTTAGTAAGTCACTGTGACCGAGTAATTTTGGGAAAAATGTTTTTGTGAGTTGTGTGTAATGTGTGAAGTTTATCGGAATCACGAGGGTGTTGATGAAATACAAAAGGGGCACGAATCGACACTGAGAAGAGTTTTTAACAAAAATAGAAGACTTCCGAAGTAGAGGAAAACCGAGTTTGAATAACTCTAAGGGAAAGGACGAAGACTTTTCCTACGTCGAATGTATCGTACCTTATATATTTTCTTTTCTCGTTCTTTTGATATGTCAAGCGACACATGATAAATTGTTGAAGTTTACCAACTGTGCATCGGTAATTGGAAGACCATTCCAATTGTCGTCTTCGTTTATTTAAGTGAGGAATCCTCTTTGCTTGACTCAACCATCCTTGATTTTCGATGGTTAAACGATAGATATCCCTAGTTGATGTTTTTGTGGTAAACCCTTGCCTTTTATGTATTTGTGTGGTAAGTAATCTGGTCGAGTGATCGTAAGTTATGAGAACTTGAGACGACATTGTCCAATGAAGTCCGATCATGGAGAACACGTGCCATGTATTTTTTTTTAAACTGTGAACGATGATATTTATTAAGATTTTGACCACGTTTGGGACGGAAGTAAGATGGTGTTCTTGTAGTATCTTTTGGGTATGGATCCGTGTGTGAGCACCCCACGATGACACATGTAAGTATTTTCTTTCTTTTTGGATATGCATCCATAGCTAGCAAGCTCTTGAACCTTCTTTAACTTGCAATTTTCTTTTGACTGGACTCATCCGAGAATTATGTAAATATTCTTGTTTTATCTTGGCTTGGCTGATTAGCAAGCGTTGGTTAACTTGATTGAACGGATTGGCTTGGCATGGTTTGGATATTATGTTTGTTTGGATTGTGACGTTTTCGAGAGAGTTATGTATACGCCGAATGATTTCGTATCGATGAATTCGTTTTTGACGAAGTAGGGTTGTATGTACGTAATATCGTAATAAGGTGATTTGGTACGACTAGTATTGATTACTTCGTCTTTTATATTTTGAACGTTTTTCTATGAGGTGATGTGCGACCCGTGTGATTTTCTTTGTGATAGTTGTTTTTATGAGATGATGAACCAAGTGAAAGGACGATTCGAAAGTTGGAAGACGTGCTCCGAGCGTATGTGTTTGATTTTGGTGGAAGTTGAGATCGTGGAAGGGCGTGATTCATTTTGGAGAATAAGAAAGGTGGGTCCAAAGGTATGTTGGACCAGTTGCCTACTAGTTGGAACTACTGGATGAACTCCGTGGAAATGACAATACTCTTCATGTGTCGAATTTGAAGGATTATGGGATGAAAAGGTAGATCACCAGTTGGATAGAATGAAGCAGGAAAAAGTCAGTTGAATGGACTTGAAATGATTCGAGGGGCTACGGAAGAAATGGTGTAGATTAAGAATTATATGCTAACCGCGAGAAGCTGTGGAAAGAGATGTGTTGATACCCGTGGGAAGAATTTTGGGAAATTGAAGTGGAGACCATGGATCGAGATGTTAAGAGATTGAAGCAAGGTATAATACTCATCGTGAAGGTGTGATGGAATCCGAGACGTGAACCGAAGTCCACAACGGAACGAGAAGACCTCTTTAGGAAGAAGTACCTTTATTTTCCTAGTAGTGCAAATGCGAGTATAAGAACCGGAGAGCGCCGGGACGTCGCTCCTTTAAGGAGGGGAGGATGTAACACCCGTGAAAGTGCCGTATGATGCTAAGTTATTGTCTCAAGAGCTCTTCAGTATGAGCATCTCTCTTAAGTTGTGGCTCACTTGTGGATGTGATATCCCGAGCCCAACATTTTTTATTTAATCCTATTTTGCGTATATTTTTGAAATTTTTAAGAATTTTTATCGTGGATTTATTTGACGGTTTAAGTTGAAACCAACGTTTACGGTCGTATTTTAACGTTTGACGATTTAAGAAGAACCGACGACGATTACGATCCCGAGGGATGCCCAAATTTCTATAATTATTGACGATTTATCGATAATGTAATTTTTCGAGAATTTTACTTACGGTTCGTGTTAAGTTGAGTCGGGTGAGTTTTATAGCCTTCCGAGTACATTTAAAGTATCCTAAAAATATTTTGGAGTGTTCGGGATGATTTCCGACTCCCGTAAAATTTTCTAAATTGACTAGTGAGTCGATCCCGCAAAGTTTTAAGGACGTTTTTACTTAAGGCCAAAAGAAACCTTAAATTACCATTTTGGTCCCTCCCAATACCACAAAAAGGCACAAACATAAACACACACAAACACTTGACAAAAAAAATAAATCAAAACTCTCTCCTCTCTTGCTCTAGCCGACGGCTACACCCACACCACCACCACCACCATTATTTTTTTGATTTGATCAATTCCAAGCTTAGACCACTTCTCAAAAACCTCTTGTAAGTACTTTTAAATAATCAATTTCAACATGCATTAACATTAATTTTTCAAGAATTAAAGATTTTTCAAAAACGTGTTTTGGTGTAATTAAACTAGTGGGATGTTTAATTCATGTGTTTATAATATCATTAATCCATAAAACATAATGGGGTTTATGTTCTTGGTGTTATACAGCCCTAAAAAGCCACGAAAATTTTGAGGGTTTTGGGTGTGTTCAAGGTGTTTGATGAAATGTCATGGGTTTGTGTTTATAAGGGTGTTTTGGGTGTGTTTGAATGGGTTAAACACATTGCATGTTTGTTTTTAAGATTTTTAGATTATGAGATTGTTGATCAATAGGGGTAGGGACTGAAAATTAGTGTTTGGTTGTGATTAGGGAAGCTTAGGATGATGCCTAGTGGTGATTAGTAGGTTTGGAATCGAGCTTAAGCATGATTTTGGTATAGTCGAATTTAGGCAGAAACTTTGAGACCTTTTTATAAAAATGATTTTTCCTACAGGTCTAGATAACTAGATGTAGTTATAGAGGGTCTTCTTATCTTTAATTTGGTATAAGGTAGAGCCCGTGACTCAAAACGAGCTAAAAGTTACGAGGTTTTAAAGATCGAGTACCGGGAGACGAGAACTTTCATAATCCGAATTTATGTATAGTTTTAGTCAAATCCCGAGGACCACAAGTATGAATTGGTAAATGGTCAAGGGTCAAATTTTGGTCACAAACCTGTGTAATTGAGTCTATAAGTTGACTTAGGAGTCAAAGAAGTCAAAGGTACATTTCAAATAGGTCAAAAAAGGTCCAAGTTGGTCGAAGTACAATTTCAGCCCGTAAAATGTAGTTTTGGAAAAGCGTTGAGTAACGAGTCGTAGAAGTAAAAACTTTTATTGGGATTAAAAATGTGACATCTACAGGTCTTATAGGATTTTTGAGAATTTTGTCAAATTTTATAAGTATGGTTAAATATGGTAAAACAGCCCATAGTTTTGGTAAGTATCGGCGAAACCGTAAATTGGATAGTAACTTTAATAACATTGATAAATGGTATAAGTCTAGTAACAACTACTTGTTTGACTTTGGCGTGAGTTTTCATAAGCATTGAGTGTGTTTGCATTTGCGTGTGTTTAGTACAATTATGTACGCGGTGTATTGATTTGGTTTTCGTACTTTGACTTTTAGGTCAAATGTTTGATTTTCCCGGGCATCCACGTCGTCGGTGACATTTCTCGTTACGTCTTCGCTAGAACTACTACCACTACGCAAGGTGAGTCTATAGCCTCGCTCTTTACTTTATTCAAATGTTTTTAACCCGCGAGGGGGATACATGCTATTTAAATGAAAATGAACATAAGTCTTGATTGATTGTTGGACCCGAATGTTGCCTCGAAATTGTGTTGAGTACCTAGTTGCAAAAGTCCCTAAATTCATGAACTATTAACTATTGTCCTGCCCTCGAGAAGGGGGAAATAGCCGCTTATACAATTTGTAGTACTACGGGGCTAACGACCCAATGCTAGCCAAGAAGCTGTACGTTGAGTAAGTTCTGCGGTAGATTATCTTGTATGAGAGATAAGGTATAATTGCAACTGATGCCTTTAGAAGGGGCACTGGTTTCATCTGAATAACGCCGGTAATTAGTACGCGGGTGATTGAGTTAACGGATTAGTGTCATGAGCTTAAACACAATTGTCATAACCTTGAAAATAGATTGTGAGTACGACAATGCTATTGAATGATCATGATTGGTTTTTAATACTTATGTTCAACTGATGATTTGATAAACCTATAGATTCGCTCAACCTTTGTGTTGACGATTTTAAGCATGTGTTTCAGGTAACCAAGATTGATAGCAGCGGAGCATGCGAGGATGGAAGTTGTGGTGGCTTGGCGGTCTACTTTGTTTTCCTCCCTTTTGCACTTAAAAATTTTATACTATGTCATGTGAGTGAAAATGTATTTTTGGGTTGAGATTCAGTGGGGACCTAAACGCAAACTCTGTATTGTATTCTTTTGGGGTTTGGAAAACAGTAGACATGTACATTTTAACTATGTTTAAATAATGTCAAGACTTTTACGTCTTTTGAGTCGTTTGATATATCTTGTGTGCGATGATAACTGTGTAGCACCCAAATGTTGTAGTTCCGCTGCGCATAGCTTTTGTGGGGGTGTTACAAATAATCTAATAACAAAAATACTGATATACGCATTGAATTATACTATATTGCCTGACTAGAAATACGGGGTCTTATTACTGATATTATGTTCGTGTTTTGGTTTTACATAACCATTTTCATATAACGATTTTTATTTAACTCTATACAACGTTACAAAACGTATTGTATGATGTTTTTATGACAATGGTTCGTATAATGGTTTTGAAGGCAAAAGCCTATATTATGATTTACGAAAAAGATTCATATAAAATGTCTTTGGCCTATTTTATGGCCTCCGACAAAGAATTGTACAAAATGATTTTTGGTGATGATTATATACCGGTGATATATTAATGATTTTTATTATACTCTATGAATTCACTCGGCGTTTTCGCTGACCTTTTTAACATGTTTTATCTCAGGTACTTGAAGGCAATTCTCGAGAAGACGACAAGAATCTATGGCCCGTATTCAAATACAATTTCCATTCAAATGTTTTGTAACTCTTCCGCTGAACTAAAGTATGGATATTTGGGGGTGTTACATAAATACAGCTGAAGAACCAAGTACTGCTCAGCAAATTGCAAGTACTGCTGGTGAAAAAGCTTCACTACCATCTTCTGAAGAAAGCCAAACTCCATCTTTTGTATAAGATGAGACATTAGCACAAGTGCTGCTTGATCTCAAAGAGAAGAGCTCAGCTAAGAAAGCAAGGCTAGCAGAAGAAGAGATGAAGACACAACAAGAAAATCTTGCTAGTAAAGATAAAGACAAAGGTAAGAAAGTTCAAGCTTCACAACCCATTAAAAAAGGTATTATTATTCAGCAACAGTCCAATAAAGATGAAGAAATAATATCTTCAAGGTTATTGAAGAATGGAACATAGCAAAGTATGATAGAATTCAGGCTGAACTAAAGGCAAGTGAACTTCTAGCAGAATTCCTAATATCTTCAAGGTTATTGAAGAAATTACCTAAGATAAATCCAAAGGATAAGGGCAAAAAGAAATTGCAAGCTGAATTTGAATATGAAAGTGATTCAGATGATGATATAAGAAAAGTCATGAACAAGTTTCATCAAATGGAGCATGATGAAGAGGAATCTCTTAAATTACAAGCACAAATGTGTGAAGAGGAGTTACAAGAAAAACTTGCAGCCAAGCAACACATGCTTGAAGCTCAAAGAGTGCAACAAGAATTGAACATAGCAGAGTATGATAGAATTCAGGCTGAACTGAAGGCAAGTGAACTTTTAGCAGAATCCCTAATAGCTGAAGAAAGTGATACCTATGATGAGGAAGAAAAAGATAAATTGATTGATGATCTGGTAAGGGAGCAACAAATATTCTTTAGAGAAAAGAGAATAAGAGAATGAGTTAAGCCTCCAACTACTATGCAAATCAGGAATCAAATGATGTCTTATCTCAAAAAGGTTAAGCATTTCACCCAAGCTCAATTAGTCATAAAAACTTTTGATGAAATACAGACTTTGTATGAGCCACAAAATGAGCAAACTGAACTTTGTTGAGATTGGATCTGAAAAAGATAAAAAGGACATTGAAGATGCCAAGAAACATCTAAAACAACAAAAACAATTTGGAAGTACCCCCCAGACTTGATGTAAGTACTGCTTGACAGAAAGAAGCATCTCCACCTATCACGACTACATATGCTAGAAAGAAGAAAAGGGTGAAGGAAGTTTCAAAGGAAGCAAAGACTGATCAAAGGATGGATGAGGGAAATACATCTCAAAGTGTTGAAGAGACTGAAAATGTACAAGCAGAACATAAATAGTCAACAGTACTTGAAGAAACGGTACATACAGATTTGGAGGAAGGATCCATTGAGTTTGAAGGAACCTCTATTAAAAGGAAGAGATCAACCAGGAAAAAGAAACAAGCTAAGAAAAAGGCAAAATCTAAAGATAAAGATAGTGATGATGATAAAAGTTGTAGAAAGCACTTGAAGATAGTCAAATTTGAAGATCAATGTATTGATACAGATCAATATATTGATACAGAAATCATTGGAAAGAAGTCATCAATCATAAGATGGGCAGGTGCTATGAAACTAGGATTAGAAGTTCATGGAATAACTAGAAGATATTCTTCATATCCTTGACATACAAGCCATTCAATACCTCAACGGATCTGTTCAAGGAGGAAGTGAAGGTTAAGATGAAATATTACTATTGGGAAGAGAGTTAATGTAAAACCCGCATCTAAATGCCATGAGTACACTACGTGAACATACGAACCAATTAAAACTTTTCTTTTACGTCATGAACACGTGTCACGAATATTAAATTCAGAATCCATGTACGTGTTAGTGCATGATAATTATTAAGTACGTGGTAATACACGATAATTATTAATCATAATAATTATAATCACGAGCATATGATCACGAACATTAAAACAAGAACATGTGAACTACGTATTATATATTATTACACGATAAACAAGTATTAAGTATAATATATATATAATGAATATTAAAACACGAGCCAATACGAGCATTTAATAAACACGAACGATCACGTAAAATTGTTAAACATGAAAATTGTATGTGTTTGCCTTGTGGGCCTTATGTAGCCACGGACAAGGAGCAAGAGGGGGCCCAGCCCAACTTTAATTTTAACTAAAAAGGAAAAGGGAAAAACACAGAGTTTTTATTCACATAAATTTTACAAAAAAAATAGAAAGCCTATCTCTTTGCTCTCCTCTTGCCGCCGGCTATTCAAGACACCAAGGAGGGTGTTGTTTGATTTTGATCTTTGAATTCGGGTGGATTGTGTTCGTGTTCATAGTTCTCTTCTAGTCACGTGATCGGTATCACCAAAACCTTCATCTCTTATTAAATTTATTTCTTTTTATTATTTTATGTGTAAGAAAATTAAAAACATAATAAACATGTAGATCAAACCAAGAAAACAAGTAATAAGTGGGTGGGGGTTTGTTCGGCCGATACGCACAACCGAGAGCACCAGGCTCTCGGCTTGGTTCTATTTGTACCAACAGTCGAGACCCGAGGTCTCGGTGTGGTTGGGTTTCGGTTGGCAGCAGGTAACAAGGGACCCCCACTCACGTCGGGGTGCCGTTTGGTTTGTTGTGGGTCTCGGCGCAGCAGCAACAACACCACTGGCATCAGCCGGTGGTTGTGTTGGGTCGATCAGGGGGAACGCAGGCCAAACGGGTGGAACCATCGGCTTCAGCCGGTGGTGATCTCGTTCGAGCAGTGGCTACCGGGTAGCCACTGCCAAGGGACGGTTTGGTCCGGTTCATGTTGCGGTCGGGGTTATTTTAATTACAAGTATATTTTTACAATTAAATTAATTAAATATGACTATAATTAACTTAATTTAATCAAAACTTAGGTTATATTATTTTAATAAATAATATATGTTTTTAACCTAAGTATGTTACCATTTAATTTAGATTATAGTCATTAATTAATTATTAAACATGGACTATAATTAATTAATAAATCATGACTTAGGTTCTAATTAATAAATTATTAATACATGATTAACCTAAGTATTTTACATGTCTTAATTTAATTAAATCATGCCTTTATTTAATTAAATCGTATAACCTATAGTTTATTAAATTATCATGACACTATTAATAAACTATACTATTAATTATATGACTTATGACGTTTAACCAGTAAACTTAAGCTTATATTATTAGCTTATTAATCCAGCTTATTTCTAAATATAGAAACTTTCTATTTTAGGAACTTACTATTTTTAGAAACTTTCAATTTTTAGAAACTAATCTATTTTTAGAAACTTTCTATTTTTGTAAACTTTCTATTTTAGGAAACCTGCTATTATTAGAAAGTTACCTATTATTACACAACAAGTATAATAATACAAGAACGCAAGATAATACTTAATCAGAATACATGAAATACATTATTAATACAATATAACATTTGAAACTTTAAACAAGACAAGAACATATAAAACAAGCTAAGAACATGTTAGAACCAGTAACGTACTCAGTAATCAGAAGACTGATACATGTCCCTTATTTATGTAGCATTAGTGAGGTCAAAGTAGGACTATTCATCCTTTTATCTTTCCTCATTCACTGGACACAAGGTACGGATTTTCTGTCCTTTAGTATGGACATTCTTTCCTTATTAGGATTCACCGTTTGCAGCCAACTGTTTTCTCAAGTATTGTTTTATATGTTTGATTACTTATGTTAGTTTAAATGCCTAAGCCTTATACATGCATTACTAGTGTCTCCTAGTTATGGAGGTACTATAACCATAACACTAGAGGCACCAGTGTTATGACTTCCCCATAGCGGAGTGATTGCTCGTGGCACCCCTTTTCAGTTTTGGCCATATATTTATATTATCATGTGGGGCGTATGGGTGCATCCTAGTTACATGTTTTCACACGATTTTCATGGTGAATGTGGTGTGTGCCTTGCATCCTTCATAAGGAGTTGATCCCTCCTACCCAGACTAATTAAATAGAGGCAACCCCTCTAATTGCATGATGAGGTATCCCCTCCAAGTATTCATGCACGGTGGAACCTCATGACCTGTATGGGCTACTGGCTAATTATTACAGATTTTCGTATAAAAACATCGGTCTTTTCAAACTATAAAACCAGTTTTTTGAACATGTTCCAAGTTATCTAGGACTTATACATTTACGCTGCTATTAGACTTTTATGCTTATGTCATTTCATGTTATACTTGTATATATGTTCACTGGGCGTTATGCTCAGTCGTTATCCTTTCGTGTTCCCAAACGGTAGGTACTCAAGGATGCTCGTAGACTTTAAGTGTATGTGCATACGGATTGGAAGCTATCTAGCCTTCACCACTTTATGCATTTTCCATACATTCTGCTACTTTATTTCTTTGGACATTGTTTAGTCCTTTTCTATTTCAGTACTTATATTCATGTGTGTTGAGCATATACTTGGACTACCGATGTTTTTTTCTAGTATTTCCATTTATGGTCATTTAATGTTTTTAGACATTTACCTTGTATGCTTTGATGATACGCCATAATTACACGTGATATTCCATTTACCAAAATAGGGTGTTACAGTTATGGTATCAGAGCTAAGGCTTCGACCTGTAGGATCTTAAAACATGACATGTGATTAGTGGGTAATCACAATGGTCTTCCTAGAACTGTTAGTTGTTTTCATGCATTTATGCATGTATCATTGTTGTAGGAATTTTGACTAAGTAATGGTTGGTACAAGACTGACCATATTTAGTCGCATGTGCTTTTTAATCGAATCATTTTGTTTTGATGAACCGACCCATAGGCATTAATCCTCGTCATGTCATTTTGTTTGAGTGAACCGACCCATAGGCGTTCACCCAAGCCCATGTCATTTCATTATCATGCATTCATACACTATTTTCATGCATAATTTTTTTTTCATGTTTATATGCATAAATTTTTTTCAAGTATATATATTATGTTTTAATCAGTTTAATTATGTATTTTGTTTTATAATGTCAGATGGTTCTCACACGTGAACAAGAGCAACTCAATGCAGTAGTTCAAGCTGCGATGCAGGCCATGCTTCCTCAATTGAGGAACAAAATTCGGACCGAGGTGCAAGCTCCCAACAATCAGCACCAGCACCAACATCAGAATCCTCCTCCTCCACCTCCAGCTACACTGATCACATGGCTGGAGCGATACAACAAGCGGCGTATGCGATCATTCAAGAAGACTGAAAGCCCTGATGAGGCTGAGAGCTGGCTAGCTCACATTGAGAATATCTTTGACGCAATGGGATGCGACCCTGTCTTTAAGGAAAGGTTAGTCTGTTACATGTTCGAAGGGAACGTGTTGGTCCCTAGTAATTCGATATTACTTATTATCTTAAGTAATAACTATTACTTTGACTCAAGTGTGTTGTTTTAACATTAGATAAGAACTATGAAATATTAAAACAACAATACCAATATACTTTTCAACGTATATACTTTTATTAGAATCGAATAAAGAATCTATAACCCACTTTGTTTGCGGAATTACAAAGTGGTTGAATGACAATGGGGTTTGATCTCATCTACTTAAACGTTTAACCAAAGTTAAACTCTAAGCTCCAATCTAAACGTTCATATGCAACTTTAGCTATATGGTTTAGTTGGTATCGAGAGAGAAAGGTTTTCTAGAGTTTAAGCTCTTGTATTGGTTACCTTTCTCTCACAATGTACACTCCTTTATATAGGAAGTGTAAATTAGGGTTTGCATTTTGCATGAACCAATGCATGAGTTTATCCTGTGGGTGGTTGATGCCCATGCTGGATAAACAGTACAAAGTACTTAATAAACTATTCTAGGAAAGATAAAGGTTGTACTTATATCTAAGTATACAAGAAACCTACTTTGACTTAAAGTTATCTTTTCCCACCTAATGCAAACCATCAGAATACTGAAGAGTCTTCAGTATCCTAGAGGAGATCGACATCATTCAGTTTGGTATTGTCAACCCAAACTGAACTGAAAGCCCTTCTTCAGTACTTGTTCTTAAGCAACTAGACCGCCTAGTATTTGAAGTGAAGACCTCTTAGTCTTCTAAGTTCACTGTAAGGGGGGTGCTGAACTTTCTTCATCTATAAAGTCTTCAGTAGGAACTTTGTTCCTCTGGTAATCCATCTGCAGACTGGCCTTACTGCTGAGCATGAAACACTTAGGGGGATTTTATATTCAAATCCTAGAGTTGTTTCAGGGTCAGTAAATACTGACCCAACAATATCCCCCTATTTAGATATACAAATAGCCTAAGTCTAATGTCAGTAGTAAGTGAGCATAACAACTTCTTCTAACTTGCACTGAACAATTAATAACTTATAAAAATCAGATAGTCATTTATTAAAAAATTACAAATTACAAAAAAAATATTACAAATGATTATTCAGTTTTCCTTTGGCCTAAGTTCTTGAATGACAGGGGTCTGTACTGATGGATCAGAGTTTCTGATGTCCAGTATTGATAGTAAGCACATGCTGAAGGTTCTTGCAGCTTCAGTCAGTCCTGGACCACCATGGTGAGCAAAGAAGATTTTCTGAATGTTTCCAAGAAATTCATTGTTCAGATCATCAAGATCTCTAATGCCCACAAAGTCTTGTCATTCACGATGGTTGAACATAATCATTCCCAATTCTGGTTCTTCTAACACATGTCCAAGGAGATGATTTTCAAACTGAACAAGACCTTTGTATTTCTTGGTGGTGACAAAGATATCACCCACACCAGGTTGAACCATATTGTCTCTCTTGTTCAGTTCTAGAATTGGATATTGATCCTCCAGTGAGATTTGGTTGCTTATGTTTAGATGTTTACCAAGCCTTTCATGATTTCTCACAAAGTGTTCAATTCTTGTGCGAACTTCTACCCATCTCCTGGATGTTTTCTTTTCAATGATTATGCTCATCTCTAGCCATTTAGTATAGGAGAGCTCCTTCCCTTGGAAGTCATCTATGATCTCATCAGCCCCATCAGTTGTATAGAACTTTAGATTGATATCTCCTTTGTAAGTCATCATGTCAACATTTGTGATTTTTGAGAGACATCTTCTGTTCAACCTTGCTATACATAATTTTTCGTATAACATCTTTTTCTTGAAGAGTCCTTCAACTTCGGATTTTTCAATTCTTTCATATAAGCTCATCTTCAGATTTATGAGCTTTTCTTCATTTTGAATCTTGTGAATGTTATCAAGTTCTTCTTGAGTGACCAGCCCAAACATGATAATTCTTTCATCTAAAGTGAATTCTCCTTTGCTTTTAGGTTTGATTGGGGGTGACCCATTTTCAGATGATTCAGTGCTGGTGGTAAGGCCATCAATATGAGTGCCCTTTATTGAAGACTCCCCCTTAATCTTATCTGGAATGCCTTCACTGAACGGAGATACATAAACAAAAGGTTGTTTTTGGGCCTTCTTCTGTGCATGTTTCTTGAAGAGCTGCTGAATATTTCTCCCCTTCAGCAGAAGATTGTCCTGCAACTTCTAATGAACCCCCAACAGGCAAGCATGCACATAGAGAGTCTAGGGTGGATGATACCTTGGCCAACATTGTTGGAACATTAGCAAGAGTATCTAGTTTTTGCTGAACTTCATCAGATAAGTTCAGTTTTTGTTGTTCCAGCAAGCCCACCCTATCCTTGATCTTGGATACTAAATCACATAGCTCATTAAGCTAAGTAGAAATTAGCTTGAATTCAACAGGGAGCTCAAAGGATGCAGTATTAACGGAATGCATGAGAGATGATCTCTTGCTTGATAGAAGTGGTAGTGGCCACATCCTTCACCAATGGCTTCAGTGCAGTGAGGACTGCATCTCTGATCTGTTCAGCAGTGGGAGGAACTGGCCTTGCTTTAAGAGTAACGAGTTCAGCATCACCAAGAGCCTTTTCCTCCTTGAGCTTGGTCACCTATGATTGTAGAACCAACACCTGATTTGTCAGTTCATTTACCTTAACGGTTCGGGGGGATGGAGGTTTGGGAATTTGATCAGCAGGATCATCTTCAGATTCACTATCAACTAGGTTGACTGGAGTTCTTTCACTTAGTCCCAACTCCTTTCCAAGTCATCAGTAGACATGCTGAAAATAAATGTAGGCAAGTGTCCCCCCTTAGCGCCAGTGGAGAGACGCACTTCCTTCATTGTCTGTTGATCCCCATCTTCAGCGTGCTAGTCAGTTTCAAGTCCTTCACCACCAGGGTTGGTTTTACGTAATGGATCTTGAGAAAAATTCCCTGATGAGTTAAGATCAATTATAATGTTTTTAGTTCCTTCAGTAGAACCCTGTTGTGGGGGAACTACATCAATAGAAACAGATAGTCCAGGGTCAGTATCAGCTGTTGGATTTGCTGACACATCATTCAAAGCTTGGCCTTTGGGATCATCAGAATGCTTCTTCGAGGAAGATTTTGTGGGGTGCCTCCTTTTCTTAGACGCACATTTACACTTAAGAGTATTCACAGATGTGCTCTTTTGACGTGGTCCAGAACAAGCTCCAAACTTTGTGCCTGTTAGATCCCCTTCTCCAGTTGGAGGAGTGTCTTTTTGAGCTTTAAACAATACTGGAGAATTTGCTGAGCAAATGTCTAGCATGGGTTATGTGAAAGGAGGTTCAGTTGTGCTGACTGGAATGTTCCAGCGATTGGTATCAAAGATTGAGAAAACAAGTTTATCTCCTTCATTTTTAGAGTACTATTCACCAAATTGGTCAGCAAAAATGAGGGATAAAAATCTGGTGTAGACCACATTCTTCTCCCTAGTTTTCTTCTCTATTTTTCCATGGAGATCTTCAAAGATTAGTTTTCCAAAATCAGCTTTTATTCCCTTTGCCAGACAATACAAAATCAGGGCATCCTTTTGGTTGATTTGATTAAGCCCGCCAGTTTTCCCACCCAGACACTCAATTAAGATGGTCATCAAAAATTTCCACTTAGGTGGTAAACAACTTCTCTTCAACCCCTATTTATCACCAATCTCTTCAGTGTATCCAGTTTCTCTAAAAAACGTTTTGACAACAGAGAGATCATTGGCAACAGCCTCATATTTGCTAGAATCCTCGAAATAGTTTAACCCTAAAACCCTTCTAAACATCTTTAAATTTATTTTCCCATGAATACCCAGGGTTGTAGACAGAAACTCAATAGATTTCTTGTTCGTTGACCCTTGTGCTGTGAACCAAAATTATTTTAACACATTTTCAAACATAACCCCTGGATCCTTGAACAAGGCATCACGGATCACACATTTGGATAAAAAGTTTAGTACTTGTTTTCCTGGTTCATATGTTAGGGTTTCTGGTTTGATCAAGGTGATGTTGTTGGGTTTAAAGAATATGTCCTCGATGGGATAGTTTACATGGATGGAGGGATTGAGGGTGATCTCAGTCTCTTGTGGTTGTGAAGAAGATTCAGCAGCCATTGATGTTTGTTGTGTGTGCTTTCTTTTAAAAAAAGAGAGAGAGTTGTGTGTGTGTTTTTTTTGTTAAATACTTTGCAAATGATATGAATCATCAATCTTCAAAAGATATATGTAAACACTTTTTTTTAACTGAGTTGTCAAATTTTGTAAAACATTTGAAAAAGGAATGAAACTTTTAGGGTTTATTTTGAACAAATGGCACAAACTCTCTCATTAATGTTCTAAAAAAGGTGATGATTTTCTGTTGCTTTGAACAGTGAAACACCTCATTGTGTCAGAAAGTTGTTGACTGTGATATGGACGCTTGATATTTCCTAAATAAACAATTGACACCTTTTGAAAGAATGTTTTGTATTTATTCTCAAGAAATTTAATGCCATTTACTCTTTTGAATCACATGATTGATGAGTTTTAAATGTTGTTGCTTAGATATGCTGAATTTGATGGCAATACTTGTGAGCTTCAGTGCATTAGATGAGGCGACAAAACCCCATATACATGTCCACATAAGTGAACAAGACATATGACATTGTACGCTCCTCTACTCAGGCCTAGCTACTCAGTTGTATTAAAAATTTGTTCAGCATTGCTGAAGGAATCTTTTGATGACTGGTGATTATTTGTTAAGCTTTAGTGAATCAGATAAGGCGACAAGACATCATATACACAATAACATAAAATGAAATAGACACATGATATTGCACACTCCTTTACACAGACAATGCTACTTAACATTAATCAAAATCTTTTAAGAAATGCTGAACCTTTAAGCTTCTTCAGTGAATGCTGAAGGTTCAAGTTTTGTATCATCAATGTTCAGCATCCCAAGCTCCATTATCAATCTTTTGAAAGTTGGTTCATCCAATGGTTTGGTGAAGATATTAGCCAATTGGTATTGAGTGGGGATGAAATGTAATTCAATGTCCCCTTTTACAATGTGATCTTTGATAAAGTGATATCTGATATCAATGTGTTTTGTTCTTGAGTGAAGGACTGGATTGTTGGATATTGCAATAGCACTAGTGTTATCACAAAAGATTGGTACCTTTTCATATTCTATGTCATAATCAGCCAGTTGGCTTTTCATCCAAAGAACATTGGCACAACATCCAGCAGCTGCCACATATTCACCTTCTGCTAAAGACACGGCAACTGTTTGTTGCTTTTTAGCACACCAACACACAAGTTTACCACCTAGCAATTGGTAGGCACCAGAAGTGCTTTTTCTGTCCAAATTGCATCCAGCATAGTCAGAATCTGAATACCCCTTTAGATCAAACCCTAAGGATTTGGGGTACCAAAGACCTAGACTTGGAATACCTTTTAGGTATCTAAAGATTCTCTTTACAACAGTAAGGTGTGATTCCTTTAGATCTGCTTGGTATCTTACACAAAGGCATGTAGAGAGTTGAATGCCAGGTCTGCTTGCAGTTAAGTACATGAGTGACCCAATCATACCTCTATCCTGAGTCTCATTGACTGATTGTCTAGTGATATCAGGTCCTAAGTAGTTAGGGGGTACCATTGGAGTCTTCACTGAAGCACAATTGATATCATACTTCTTCAGCAGATCCTTGACATATTTTTCCTGATTGATGGAGATGCCTTGGTCAGATTGTTTAATCTGAAGACCAAGGAAGTATGTGAGTTCTCCCATCATACTCATGTCAAACTTTCTGGTCATAAGCTTGGCAAATTGTTTGCAAAGTTTCAAGCTTATAGAACCAAAGATTATGTCATCCACATAAATTTGTACTAGAATGGTGCTAGTTTTAGATTTATGGATAAACAAGGTGCTGTTTATTTTTCCTCTGACAAATTTATGTTCAATGAGAAAAGTTGAGAGAGTTTTATACCATGCTCTTGGAGCTTGCTTCAGTCCATACAAAGCTTTGTAAAGCTTGTAGACATGATTTGGGTATTTACTACTCTCAAAGCCAGGAGGCTGGGTAAAATAAACTTCTTCTTTTAGGTCACCATTTAGGAATGCACTTTTGACATCCATTTGGTAGATGATGAAGTTCATGTAAGTGGCATATGCAAGGAAAGTTCGTATGGCTTCCATACGTGCAACTAGAGCAAAGGTTTGATCAAAATCAACACGAGGCTCTTTATTGAATCCTTGGGCCACCAGCCTAACTTTATTTTAAGTCATTGTATTGGTTTCATCTCTTTTGAGCTTGTAAACCCATTTGGTGCCACTGGTTGATTTACCATATGGAAGAGGAACCAAATTCTAGAATTTGTTTCTTTCATATTAATTTAGTTCCTCTTGCATGGCATCCACCCATCCAGGATGTGTGAGTGCTTTAGAAAACTTTGTAGGTTCAATTTCTAAGAGAAAATTTGCATAAAAGCATTCGCTAGATGAAGCAGCACTCAGTTTCTTTGCCATAGATCTAGTGACTCTACCTTCACCAGGATTACCTATTATGTTCACCAGCTGTATGTGACTTTTTTGAGTCCAAGATTTTTGTGGAGCTGGAGAATAGGTACTGGTATCATGATTAGAGCTAGAACTTGGAAGTCCATGACATGGACTTGGACTTGGAATGTCTCTAGTGTCTACTGAAGGATATTCAGTGGACAAGGGTTCAATCATTGGAGGACTTCCTTCTTGGTCAGAAGAAGCATATCCAAGACCTAATTCCCTAGAGATGATAGGAGAGATTTGAGCAAGGGGCTCAGATTGTTCTTCAACATCTGCATATAATTTATCATTTTGATCATGTGTGTCAACATGCTGATTGTTTTGAGACTGACCATTTTGGTCATTTGTGTTTCCTTGCTGATCATTTTGATCATTTTGAGATTGATCATTATTTGACTGATAGCCATCAATATGTGATATTGAAGGATTTCCTTTTGTAGTACTTGTCATATCTTCAGATGGATCAATATGATGGACTGAATTGCTTGTTTGATATTTTTTAGAAGGCTCATAATGATTGAATTCATCAGATGGATAATTGTGAGATTCATGTATATGAAGTTCATCATCTGATGGATTTGAAAAAGTGAGAGCTTCAGAACTTTCATTGAAAGCGATGTGATAGGTTTCTTCAATACATTGTCTTCTTGTGTTGAAGACTCTGTATGCTTTAGATACTAGGGAGTATCCAAGAAAATAACCATCATCAGATTTTTCATCAAACTTTCCAAGGTGATCCTTGTGATTGTGAATGAATACTTGACACCCAAACACATGTAAGAATGAAATGTTTGGAATTCTCCCCCTGAAGACTTCATAGGGAGTCTTAATGTGTCTCTTCACAATAATGGATCTATTTTGAGTGTAGCAAGCAGTGGCTACAGCATCAGTACAAAAATGCTTAGAGAGAGCAGATCCAGCAAGCATTGTTCTTGCTGCTTCAATCAAAGTTATGTTCCTTCTTCCAGCCACACCATTTTGTTCAGGTGTGGAAGGAGATTAGAAATTTTGGGAAATTCCTTTGTCATCACAGAATTTGATCAGTGAGTGATTTCTGAATTCAGTGCCATTGTCAGTTCTGAGTTGTTTGACATGAGTGTCATTTTGATTTTCAACTCTTTTGATGAATGACATAATGGCATCTGGTGCATAGCTTTTCTTTGTCATAAAATATACCCAAGTGTACCTTGAGTACACATCAACAATGACAAGTGTATATTTTTATGACAAATGGCCCTAGGTGATACTGGGCCAAATAAGTCCATGTGAAGCAAATGAAGACTTTCTTTGATTGAGAAAGTTTGCTTTGTTTTGAAACTAGCCCTATGGTGCTTCCCTTTTTCACATGCTGAGCATGGTTTGTCCTGGGAGTAGACAAGTGAGAGAAGACCAATAACAAGATTTTGTTTTGCCAGCAGAGTTATTGTTTTGAAATTGAGATGTGAGAGCCTCTTATTCCAAAGCCAATTGGTAATATTGGTGGCTTTAGCAAAGAAGCATGTCTCCCGAGTAGAGTTCATATTCATGACATAAACATCTTTGACTCTTGGAGCAATCATCACAATTTCATGATTGGAGTTGAAGATTGAACCTTTTTTGTCATCAAACAGCACAAGATACTTTGCATCACAAAGTTGACTTATGTTGATGAGGTTGTGCTTCAATCCATTTACATATGCTACCGTTGAGAAAACTATACCATTGCATTTCACTGAACCAAATCCTTTAGTAGTAGCTGATGAGTTATCACCAAAAACAACTTTAGGACCTTGTTCTTCCTTATACTTGTGTAGATAACTTTTGGTGCCAGTCATATGCCTTGAGCAGCCACTATCTAGGTACCAAATAGGCTTCCTGAGATCACACTGCACAAGATAAGGAAATGGCCAGTTTTGTTTTGAAACCCACCTTTGTTGGGTGGAGGTTTTAGATTTAGAAGGTGTTCTAGATCTGAAGGGTCCTCTTGTAGAGGGTATGTGTGATTGCTCATAAGAAGAAGAGGTCTGAACAGCATTAGCTTTCTTAGCCTGGAGGGCTTCACCTCTTCTGAACCACTCTATATGGTTGTGATCAGATGTAGTGTGGACATCGCTTCCACAAGTCTCACAACATTTGGTAATAGAGTTTGGTTTTCTTGGTTTAATACCTCTTCTGAGTGAGATGATTCGATTATGTCCATGAGTGTCATGGTCATAACTTCCACAAATATTACAAACAGGGTAATAGTGACAGTCATTTGGGTGATGATTACCCATACCATAATGAATGCATGGTGGGAAAGGCATAGTTCGCCTGGAATGAGATGCTTCAGATTTGTGAGCATCAACACTTGTTTTGGCCAGCATATACTGAGTGTGTTCACAAGTGCGATGATCAGTCCTTTCACATTTAGTACAATAAATCACTCTTAAGCAAGTTTGAGTGAGATGGTTGTTTTGACCACATAACTCACAAGCTCTTTTGAATTGTGTCTTGTACTTTAAATGAGGAGAGTCTGAAGGTTCATCTTTGAATCGTGTTGGTGTTTGCTGATGCCTGAGTTGTATTTTAAGATCATTGATCTCTTGCATGACAAGAGACATTCTCTTATCTTCCTTGGATTTAGCATTCTTCAGTTTATTTGATGAAACTGAAGAGGTAGTTCCCATATGTGAACCTTCAGCAGGAGCTGAAGAGTTCTTTGAAGTGTCAATTTTGACATGTTTGGAAGAACTACCTTTGTGTGTGGTGTGAGACTTGATGATAGACTGGATAGTTTTGGGTCCAGTAGAGGGTTCAGCACCAGCCCGCTTCTCCAAAGGAGGAATGGGGTACTTACTTCATTCTCTATATCATCATTTGAGTCATCCTCAGTAACTGAGGATTCAACTGGTGTTGAAGTGTCAACACATGCTTGTAACTCAGGGAGAAGGATTCGTCCAGTGTCATGATTGGGTAAATTCTCTTCACCTGACCTTTCATTGTCAGGGATCGAGCTACCATCCTCATTTGAGGTTTTGACAAAGACAATAGATTTGGTGCTGGAGGATCCTTCAGCACCAACCATTTTCTTCTTTTGAGCATGTATTTGTTCACTTATGCATTGATTTACCCTATCAGAGTTTCTAAGCCAAGATTTAACAATGTCTTTTGCTTCTTTTAGTTCCACTCTAAGAGAGTTATTTTCCTCCAAAATTTCTTTGTTCAATTGTTGAAAAGTAAGAATATCAAGTTTAGCTTCTTTTAGCTCTATTTGCTTACTTTCAAAATCTTCAAGTTGTAGAACAAGTTTGTGAAATTTTTCAAGAAAATTGTTTCTTTGCTCTTCAACAAATTTTAGATCAATGCACAAGTAATCAAAGACAAATTTAATGTCATCTTTATCTTCTAATTCAAGAAGAGTTTGTACCTTTTTGATTGTGACATTGACCCATTCTCCATTTCTGGCACTTTCTCTGGTGACAACATTTAAGCTTGCCCCTTCATCATCAGCAAGTGCCATTAGCACTTTCACATTTACCAACTCATCATCATCTAAAGAAACATCTTCTTCATCCCATTCATATGCTTCAGCAATAAGTCCTTTGTTCTTGTCTTGCTTGGGGGTCTTGAATGAGGAGCTTTCAGTATTCATTAAGGCCAATCATGCCTTGATTTCCCTGTATTTGGCCTCAAAGTCTTTTGTAGGCCTGAGTGCAACCCTGCTTTCCTAAAACGGAGTAGAAGCAATTTGTTTTGGTTGAAATGATGATTGACCAGTTGGTCTTGATTGAGCTGGTGAGGAATATGAAGGGAGAGATGTTTTTGAATAACAATCCCTAGCATAGTGATCAGTCTTCCCACATTTGTAGCATTCAGTGTCAACTGAATCTTTTGTGGAGCTGGAGAACTTGGCTCCTTTCTTAAAGAACCTTCTAGACTTGGCCAGAAGTGCTCTTTAATGAAATTCCTCTTTGAGGTCATTCAGATATTCCTCACTAGATCTAGTATCTTCCTCATCATCAGGACTATCTTGGTAGTCTTGAATGATAGCTTCACTGAAGAAGGCTGTGGACAAGGGTGTAGAAATGGTTAATGCTTTACTCTTTCTTGAGCCTTCATAAATCCTATCAACTAGGTTTTCTTCATATTATAGTTTCCCAAAAAGAGAGGCTAGATCACGATCTTTAATGTGGTTAGCATTTCTCAAGCTTTGGCAGAAACTGAGCCACTTCTTTGGCAATGCATTAACAAAAACTGTGTTGATTTCAAGTTTTGAATGCTGAACACCATCATTCACAAGTTCATTCATCAGTGCTTTGTATCTGGTGAATGTCTGTGTGAGGGTTTCCCCTTCTTTGTGCTTGAAGGTGTTGTATTGAAGCTTTAAATCCATGATTCTAGTTTCTTTTACATTAGAGGGTCCCTCATGGTAAAGAATAAGGTCCTCCCATGTTGATTTGGCTGTTTCACAATTTACAACAGAATTTCTTTGGTCATCTGGAAGTACAGACATGATGAGACTTTTGAGACGCTGATCAAGGTTAGCAGCTTTTCTCTCATCAACAGTCCATTGTACTTCAAGTTATTTATTGTCCCAACCATGGGAACAAAAGGACCATTTTCAATGATTCCAAGGAATTGAGGTTCAATTCTAACCATGTGGACAAGAAACCTCTTCTTCCAATTTATAAAGTTGGCTACCTCTAGTATAGGAGCAGCATTGAGTTGGCCACCCCTATATTCTAGGGTTTGTGGTATAACTTGAGCCATTTTGGATCTTGATTTGAAAACTTTTAAATGAGCAGTTTAATAAAATAAGAGTTTAACTAATCAAACTTCTCTGATACCACTTGTTGGTCCCTAGTAATTCGATATTACTTATTATCTTAAGTAATAACTATTACTTTGACTCAAGTGTGTTGTTTTAACATTAGATAAGAACTATGAAAGATTAAAACAACAATACCAATATACTTTTCAACGTATAGACTTTTATTAGAATCAAAGAAAGAATCTATAACCCACTTTGTTTGCGGAATAACAAAGTGGTTGAATGACAATGGGGTTTGATCACCTCTACTTAAACGTTTAACCAAAGTTAAACTCTAAGTTCCAATCTAAACGTTCATATGCAACTTTGGCTATATCGTTTAGTTCGTATCGAGAGAGAAAGGTTTTCCAGAGTTTAAGCTCTTGTATTCATTACCTTTCTCTCATAATGTACACTCCTTTATATAGGTAATGTAAATTAGGGTTTGCATTTTGCATGTACCAATGCATGAGTATATCCAGTGGGTGGTTGATGCCCATGCTGGATAAACAGTACAAAGTATTTAATAAACTATTCTAGGAAAGATAAAGGTTGTACTTATATCTAAGTATACAAGCAACCTACTTTGACTTAAAGTTATCTTTTCCCGCCTAATGCAAACCATCAGAATACTAAAGACTCTTCAGTATCCTAGAGGAGATCGACATCATTCAGTTTGGTATTGTCAAGCCAAACTGAACTGAAAGCCCTTCTTCAGTCCTTGTTCTTCAGCAACTAGACCGCCTAGTATTTGAAGTGAAGACCTCTTAGTCTTCTAAGTTCACTGGAAGGGGAGTGCTGAACTTTCTTCAGCTTTAAAGTCTTCAGTAGGAACTTTGTTCCTCTGGTCATCCATCAGCAGACTGGCCTTACTAGTGAGCATGAAAAACTTAGGGGGATTTTATATTCAAATCATAGAGTTTCTTCAAGATCAGTAAATATTGACCCAACAGAACGTGCTTGGATGATGGAAGGCAGTGAAACTCTAAAAGGGAGGCGACGATTGGGTAGCTGGCTTGACTTGGACAAAATTCAAGGAGTTGGTTATGGGACAGTTCTTCCCAAAGTCTGAGCAGGATAAGCTTAAGAGGTAGTATCATGGGATTAGGCAGAGATCTGGGGAAAACAACAATGAGTTCATGCAGAGGTTTCTTCGTTTGGCTGATTCCTTGGTGCAGCAGTTGGGACTGTAGAGGAGCAAGCATATCACTTTCGCTGGGCTCTTCGCACATCTGTCGCCAATAACTTGGTGTGTGCTACATTTAATACCGTGGCACAAGTAGCAGATGCAGCCTGTAAGTTGGAGATGCTACAAGAGAGGGATGAGTTTGGAGAGGCAGAGAGACCCGACAAGAGGTATATCTCGTCATTCAGCGGTGATCATTTCATTTCATTCAGTACTATCCAAATATTTATCTTTCTCTATACAATTGCATCTTTCAGGCAGAAGACTGGGGACCGGTCCCAACCGGCCACTCAGCAGCAGAGTCAGCACAAGGGTAACGGTCTGACCCAAGACCGTTATGCTTCATATAGGCGTGGCAGTAATGACAATTACCGTAACAACGCTAACAACTCCAACAACAGCAGGTCCCTAACTTACTCATTTCTTATGTTACATGCTTTATGATTCATAATTCTGACACTTCAGCATCTACTCCCAGGAATAATGGCAACGGATGGGAGCAGGACCGCAGAGGTTCAAAACCCAACCGTGCAACTACATCTGGTATTACGTCTTACGATTTTTCTGCATTGTCCTGTTTATACCCATCAACCATGTCTCACGTATATTTTTCTGAACAGGCTCCCAGCCAGCTAGGGCACATGTTGGAGGGTATACTCACCCTCTCTGCACTACGTGCAACCGCAGGCACCCAGGGCCGTGTCTCCGTGATAGCGATGCTTGCTTCAAGTGTATCTAGCCAGGCCTACGAATGAAGGACTTTCGTAAGGGTGAGATAGAGGGAACTTCTAGACATGCCGACTCCAAACCACCTCCTACTACTGGACGGGTGTACACGACCTCGCGTGATCAGGCTAACAAGTCAACATGTACCATTATTAGAATCTTGTATATGTATGGTCAAGATGCATGCGTATTATTTGACACGGGTGCTACTCATTCGGTCATATCTACTGTTTATGCCAAGAGTGTTAGGATATCTCCTATGCCATTAGAAAATGTCTTAAACATTTCCACGCCCTTAAGAGACTCTGTACGCATAACACATGGGTACAAGGGTCTTCCCCTCGAGTTTGACGACAAAATTCGCCCAGTTGATGCACTTACATTGGATATGTGTGATTTCGACATGATATTAGGCATGGACTGACTATCCAAACATAACGCCACCATTGACTGCCATTCATATCGGGTCATCTTCGATGATGTAAATACACCTGAGTACATTCACAACGGTTTTATACCCAGAAGGTCTGTACAAATAATTTCAACCTTACAAGCACGTGCATTACTGTCACATGGTTGCGAGGGCTGCTTAGCTACTGTTCATGATATGGAGGTTGAATCTCCATCTATCCAGAATCAGCCGATCATGCCAAAAATTCCAGATGTGTTTCCAAAAGAACTTCTGGGCATACCACCTGCTCTTGAGGTAGAGTTTAATATTGAGCTCATCCCAGGAGCTGAGCCAATTTCCAGGGCTCCTTATCGCATGACTCCCATAGAGCTTAAGGAGTTCAAGGAACAAATGCAGGAACTGTGGGTACGAGGTTTCATCCGACCTAGTGTATCTCCATGGGGTGCACCAGTTTTATTTGTAAAGAAGAAGGACAACAGTATGCATCTCTGCATTGATTATCGTGAGCTTAATAAGATCACCATCAGGAATCAATATCCTTTGCCATGCATTGACGATATGTTTGACCAACTCTTAGGGGCCAAACATTTCTCCAAGATTGATATGAGGTCGGGCTATCATCAGTTATGGGTGAAAGAGCGGGACATCGCCAAGACTGCTTTCCGTACACGTTATGGACACTACGAATTTGTAGTCATGCCTTTTGGCCTTACCAATGCTCCAGCAGTTTTCATGGACTTGAGGAATGATCGACGTCGAAGTGCCGGTCAAAAATAACCTAATTACCTTATACTAGATAAGGTAAGCGGGTATCAATCCACGAGGACTATGTGGTTTTAGTTTAAGTTTTAGGGTGATCACTGATCAATAAAGGTTTTGGTTTTGAAATCTAATAAACTAAAATACTTTTAATAATAAAAATGCGGATTAAAAATTAAAATAATTATTAAGCTAATAGTAAAGCTAGAAAAATAAAATAAGATGTAAACAATTAAAAGAAAAATGCAATCCCTTCCAGCTCCTAATATTTATGGTTGATCACACTAATGGATTATTGAAATTTTTTTTAGAACCGATTACAAAGATTATTTTGACTTAATATGAATGAATTAATGTTGGCATTTATTATGTTTATCAATGATTCGCGATAATAAATCTTATATTTATCCAACCAATAATTATGTTTTTAACAATTTATTTAGGTTCAATTTATGTTTATTATACGGCCATCTTTTTTTTAACTAAATAAAATAAGTATGAATCGTTAACTAACAATAAATTGTCTCACACAAATAATTAAATATAATATTAAGTCAATAAAAACAATTTATAAATAAATCATAAATCAATGTAGTAAAAATATGATAACCCAAAAGTAATGATCAAACCATAAATAAAGTTACCGGAAGGAATTACAACAAAATTAGCCAGACATCGCGATGTATCCGACCCACGATCTAATGTTCATCATCTTCTTTATTGTTCGTCAAAACCAAAACCAAAAAGGACGAATTGTTTGGGGTTTTTTTTTCTCTTGCGGCTATAATGTCCCCAAATCTTTCCACCAATGCTAGCAATTGTCTCTTTTTTCCTTTTTTTGAAAGTCGACTGAGGTATCCCTAAAAAATGGGACGATTGGTGGTTGTCTCTAAAAAACACGTCCCCTTTTTTCTTTGATAAATCTTGTATATATAACCAAGCCCCCACAAAGGCCCATGGTCTTTATCCTTTCCTTTTTTTTTTGTTTATTCTCACGTCAACTCCAGCCCATAACAAATATTTGGGCTTTATTTTCCTTCTATTCTTAAAAAGGTTTTATGAAATAATAGCCCAAAATCTAATATGAAATGTGGTCCACGAATTCAGTTTTGCAACAGAAGGAATCACGAATAAACTCTAAAATTTTGTGCTTTTTATCTTATAAAAACAAAGATCTCTTTTTCCTCTTTCCGTGGCTTCCTGAACCGACTAAAACGGAGTCCGAATGCAAAAGATATGACCAAAACATTGCAACGTACTCAAATCTTTTTTTTTTCTTCGATATTTTTCTTGATTTATCAGCGCTCTCCATATCTTCTTCTAAAAATTTAATTAAGCGGTCATTTTATTCCATTTCCCTCGTAACCTACATAATCACAAAACACACTCAAAGTACATATATAACGACAAATAAATATACAATTATGCTAAATTAACATGCTATTAGGTGTATGCAAAATACACCAATCAGATCCCCTCGAACATAACCTTTTACGTGTCCCAAGTAAAAATAAAATAAAAATATACAAGCATGTTAATTTCATAATTTTTAATCATACTATTGAAATTTCATCAAAAAGATCACATTCAACCTAATACACTAATAACTATCCTACATGACAAATAATCCAAAATGATTACCAATATTTTTGTCCTTCTTAAACACTTAGCATAACCATTCCCATTGATTCCATTTACTTTATGTTTCATATAATTAACCATGTATCCAACGTACCTATTACACACCAATAATCAATATAAACATTAATCTAAAGCAAAAGGTGAGAATATCGTACACCTTTTATAACATTGGAGTTTTTATAGCATAAGAGCACATCATAAGCCATCATACTTTAGCTTACATACTTCCACTTTTTTTTTTTCTCATCATTTTTTTTTTTCATTTTTTTTTCACTTTTTTTTTTTTTTTTTTTTACTTTTTTTTTTTTTTCTCATCACACATAAGCTCTCTCTTTTTTAGCCATTCAGGACCGTTTCTTATACAAGTCATCCTGAACGCTTTATACACTCCTTTTAAGGTTGATATAAAGACCAATTATTCAGAAAAATGAATATCTATCTTATAGGTGCATACTACGACACATTGGCACATGAGAACCGGTTAATTAAGTCTGCTTATTTAAATGGGAACAGTTATACTTCGTGCCTACTGGTACATCACATGATGGAATTATCTACCACATAGTCTAATTATACAATGCACTAAATTAAACTAATCTTTTTAATTTCATTACAATAATACAAGGATTGGGTTATTTCACATAAAATTGTCTCAGCTAAGTGCAATGCTATCCATCATAAAAATTGGCGTCTGACCCATGCTAACAACTAAAGTATCACCTTGCGCGGGTGACGAATCAGATAGGCAAGCCCAGCATATGACTACCACCAATAATTATGACAGTTCTCCAACTCTTTTCTAAGGCCACCGTGCGCGGGTGGCGAGCCGAATAAGATCAATTTCAAGTGTCCTAACCCAACTATTACATTACTATATTTCATATTATTTATTCAAACGTTTTACTCGATCCAAGCAAAGGTAAGTAGAGGGAATTCAACCAGCGTGGTTTGATCATCTAAATTATACATATGCCTAACTACATGCAAACAATCAAATCAATTTAATAACCAAATTATACAATGGAATCGGGTGCACCTAATAATTATGGCCAAATCTTCTAGCTTGCTCCAATAAATCATCCACAAGCTAATCTTTAGAATCTGCAAACACTCAACAAACATATATGTAGAAGAAACTTCCACATCTAATTAGCACAAGACTCTTATAATGTGATTTAAAATTTTAAAAATTTTCAATTTTCCCAAAAATCACATTTTAACCCATTTTGACCAAAACTTTCACACAAAAACATGTAACACATGTGCCCCCCCCCCCCCCCCCCTCAACTTAAAGCATTGCATTGTCCCTAATGCAAAAACGTTAAATTGAAATTTTGGTTAAAAATCAATTTGACAAACTCACACAAAAAACAAAAACCTAACTCACTTTCGTAGGAATCACGGTTGCATTTAGCGTATGCAACAAGCCTTTAAACCACTCGGTAGCCCGACTGGACGAGTTTTGTCTCGTGAGGGTTTGTAGTGAACACACCCACAAAGTTCCACAAACCACGGGTTGCCTCCCGCGAAGCGCTAAGTTTACCGTCTTCAGCCAGACATAACTCAAAAGAGCTATTGAGACGGTTGGATTGGTTCCAAGTAAACCACATCCACCGTTTCCATCTGATCACTTTCTAACTCAACATACGGCTTTAAACGGTGTCCATTAACTTTAAACGGCTCTCCACCCACCATGTTTTTTATTTCAATGGCTCCGTATGGAGAGACTTGAGTCACAACGTATGGACCCGTCCATTTACTTCTCAACTTTCCAGGAAAAAGCTTAAGTCTAGCATTGAATAACCAAACTTTTTGACCAACCAAGAAGGATTTCTTGGTGATGTGTCGATCATGAAAAGCTTTGGTTTTCTCCTTATAAATCCTAGAACTTTCATAGGCATCACGTCTAATCTCATCTAGCTCAGATAATTGAAGTTTCCTAGAACTACCCGCTTTCTCTAAATCCAGATTAACGGTCTTAATTGCCCATTCAGCCCTATGCTCTATCTCAACCGGTAAATGACACGCCTTGCCATATACCAACTTGTACGGTGACATACCAATAGGAGTCTTAAAAGCCGTCCTATATGCCCACAAAGCATCATCTAACCTCAAGGACCAATCTTTCCTATCACTACGAATGGTCTTTTCTAAAATTCGCTTAATCTCCCTATTAGATACTTCAACCTGTCCACTAGTCTGTGGGTGATAAGGGGTAGCTATCCTATGATTAACTCCATAGTGTTTCAATAATTTTCCAAATCTAATGTTCTTAAAGTGGGAACCCCCATCACTAATGATAGCCTTAGGAATTCCATGTCTAGCAAAGATATTTTTCTTAACAAACTTAAGAACTACACTATGGTCATTTGTTCTAGTCGCCTCAGCCTCTACCCACTTAGACACATAATCCACTGCCACTAAAATGTAAACATTGCCATGGGAAGTGGGGAATGGTCCCATAAAATCAATACCCCACACGTCAAAGATCTCAACAACAAGTATGGGGTTCATAGGCATTTGATCACGCCTTGAAATCCCTCCAACTTGTTGGCAACGAATACATGCTTTCACAAAAGACTGGGCATCCTTGAATATAGTCGGCCAAAAGAAACCGCTTTGTAGGATTTTATGCCCAGTTTTCGTAGCACCAAAGTGTCCACCACATGCATAAGAATGGCAATGAGCCAATATGTCCATATGCTCATGGTCAGGAACACATCTCCTAACGACTTGGTCAGCACACACCTTATAGAGTTCCGGATCCTCCCAAAAATAATGCTTCAACTGAGAGAAGAAGTATTTTCTTTGTTGATTGGACCAAAAATCCGGAAGTTTTTTAACTGCTAGGTAATTAACTATATTTGCGTACCAAGGAACCTTAGAAACCTCAAATAAACTTTCATCCGGAAAGCTTTCCTTAATCACATCAGAAGGGTTGAACGGCGGAGGAATAATTCTAGACAAATGATCGGCAACTACATTTTCTGACCCCTTTTTATCCTGAATTTCTAGATTAAATTCCTGTAAAAGCAAAATCCACCTAAGCAACCTCGGTTTTGTCTCTTTCTTAGTCAACAAATGTCTTAAGGCACTATGATCTGAAAATACTATCACCTTAGAATGCCCCCAAATATATGACCTAAACTTATCAAGAGCAAAAACCACAGCTAACAACTCTTTTTCAGTAGTGGTGTAATTCATTTGAGCTTCTGAAAAAGTCTTACTAGCATAAAAGATCACAACGGGTTTCTTATCGACCCGCTGTCCTAGAACCGCCCCAGCGGCATAATCACTAGCATCACACATGATCTCGAAAGGCTTCGACCAATCAGGTGATTGCAGAATAGGGGCTTCTACAAGCTTTTGCTTAAGCATGTTGAATGCTTTAAGACATGATTCATTAAATTCAAAGCGTGCATCTTTTAAGAGTAGATTGCAAAGAGGCTTTGATATTGCACTAAAATCTTTAATAAATCGCCTATAGAACCCGGCATGACCAAGAAAAGATCGCACACCTTTAACGGTAGTGGGAGGAGGAAGGGTTGAAATTACTTGAACTTTGGCACGATCAACCTCAAACCCTTTTTCAGACACAACATGCCCTAATACTATTCCCTCACGAACCATGAAATGGCTCTTCTCCCAACTAAGCACCAAATTAGTTTCGGTGCATCTTTTTAACACACTTTCAAGCTAATCAAGGCAACTTTCAAAGGATTGACCAAAGATGGAGAAATCATCCATAAATATCTCTATAGATTCTCCAACCATGTCAGAAAAGATACTCATCATACACCGCTGAAAGGTAGCGGGTGCATTACACAGGCCAAAAGGCATTCTTCGAAATGCAAACGTCCCATATGGACACGTAAACGTAGTTTTGGCCTGGTCATCAGGATGGATGGGTATTTGATTATAACCGGAGTACCCATCCAAGAAGCAATAGAATTTCTTACCAGAAAGCTTCTCAACTATTTGATCAATGAAGGGTAGTGGGAAGTGATCTTTAGATGTGGCATTATTCAGCTTACGGTAATCTATACAAACTCTCCACCCAGTAATTGGTCGGGTTGTGAGCTTTTCCCCATTCTCGGTTTCTACAACGGTGATTCCGGCCTTTTTAGGCACCGTTTGAGTAGGACTTACCCATTTACTATCTGAGATGGGATAGATGATACCGGAATCTAACCATTTAAGAACTTCCGTCTTGACTACCTCTTTCATATTAGGATTCAGTCGCCTTTGCGCATCTCTTGGTGGCTTAATATCTGGGTCCGTAACAATTTGATGCATACATAATGAAGGGCTGATCCCTTTCAAGTCTGCAATCGTCCATCCTACTGCTGCTTTGTACTTAGAAAGCACTTTTAAAAGTGCTACTTCTTGTGATTCAGAAAGATCAGAAGCAACAATAACGGGTAAAGTATTGTTAGGACCTAGAAAAGCATATTTGAGATTAGATGGCAAAGGTTTTAGTTCAAGAGTTGGAGGTACCTCTAGAGACGGTTTCGTGGCCGTGTCAAAAGTAGATGGCAATGGATCCACCTTATAAGACCAAGGTGGTTTTTGATGGTCCAAGGAACTGACCAAACACTCTTGAATCTCTAGAACTTCAGCAACATCAAGAATCTCCTCATTATCACCAGTTAAATATAATTCCAAAGGATCATCCTTAAGCATACGAGATGCATGCTTTTGAACTTCCTCGTCAATCACATCTACTTGGTAACATTCATTCATCGTAGGAGAATTCATAGAATTAAACACATCCAATCTTATCTTATTATTACCGAAGGCAATATCCATGGCACTAGTTCGACAATTAATCCTAGCATCTATCGTGGCTAAGAATGGGCGGCCAAGGATAATAGTTGGTTGAACATCCTTGTATTGTGACTCAGTGTCCATAACAAAGAAGTCAACTGGGTAATAGAAATCATCAACTTTCACAATAACATCCTCTAAGATACCTCTAGGAATTTTGGTAGATCGATCGGCTAAGGAAATAATGGTGTCTGTCTTACGAAGAGTTCCTAAGTCATACTTATCAACCAAACTAGCAGGAAGGATGTTAATACTAGCACCAAGATCAAGGAGAGCCTTCTTAATGGCAATATTTCCGACCACAACTGAAATCAGTGGTGCTCCAGGATCTTTGAATTTAGGAGGAAGGGAGCTAGATAAGACTGCGCTAACATGCTCAGTTAGGTCAATATTTTTAGGCAAAGACGCCTTCAGCTTCCTCTTCTGAGTACACAAGTCCTTTAAAAACTTGGCATAAGCAGGAATTTGCTTGATAGCCTCAATAAGGGGGAGATTGATTTTAACTTGCTTGAAAGTCTCCCACATATCCTCAGCATGAGGACCCTTTTTTGCTAACCTTGCAGATGTCGATTTCTCCAAAGCCGTAGGGTACGGTGTGTTGGGCACACCACCCTCCTTAACTTCGGGAGTTTTCGTAGCTTTAAGATTCGGTGTTGTTGGTTTAGGAAAATCATTTAACAAATCATTTACCAACTCAGAACCGGACTTAACATTATCAGAATATTTACCTTCAACAATAATTTCGTCTTCAGTAACGAAATCCTCGACATCAAGAGAATTTGGAATCCCCTTGTCATTGTTGTAGATTTTACCGTTTCGAAGAGATGTCACCATATTCACGTGCTCATTTCCATTTTTCTTGTGTGCGGGATTCATGGTGGGGTAGCTCGGTAGCCTTCCCTCATCTCTTTTGCTTAATTGATCCGCCAATTGACCAACTTGTCTCTCAAGAGCTGCAATAGATTTATTAGTGGTCTCGTGTCTTTGATTAGTGACCTTGAATTTTCTATTAATCTCTTGATTGTTGGTAGACAATGAATCCATAAGCCTATCAAACTTTCAGTCAAGGTTCAAGAGACGGTTGTCATCTTGCCCTTGGCCCTGATTTGGATATTGTTGTTGTGGCCTATGATTGTAAGAATTTGGTTGGAAGTTAGATGAGTCGCCACCCTCGTACCTTGGTTTGTAACCATAGTGTTGTTGTTGGTCATTATTAGGGCGACTGTCTTCATCTTTCCAACGGAAAATGGGTTGATTGCGCCATCCAGGATTGTAACTTTCGAAGAATGGGTCATCTTGTGGACGACCACCATAGACTCCATTTACCTCCTCATTTGGTGGTGCCCCCCAACTTTGGCAATTATCGACAGAGTGACTCGGATCACCACACATTGAACACCCACTATGCGACACATTAGACACATTCGGAACACCTTTTCCTATATTTTTCAACAAAAGATCAACTTTCTTGCTTAACTCGCTAATTTCGGAATGTGTGCCACGTTGGTTAGACACATAATTGGCGGAAGATAGGTGGTTGTTTCGATCCACTGAAGCTTGGGTCTTAGAACCTTTGCTTAGTTTTTCAAAAAACTCCCATTCTTCCTCCATAGGTCGCGAGAAAAACATACCCCCACTAGTGGCCATCACAAATTGTTGGTTGTTATAATCCAACCCATCATAGAAGACTTTGACAAGCTCCTATTTTGGAACATCGTGATGAGGGCATGTTCTTAATAACTCCTTAAGTCTATTAAATGCTTCATGAAACTGCTCGCCTGGGATTTGACGAAAGTATTTAATCTTATTCCTAATGGCAGCAGTTTTACTTATAGAATAAAATTCCTCAAGAAAAGCAGATTGCATTTCAGACCATGAGTTAATACTACCTGGATCAAGAGATGAGAACCAGTCCTTAGCTTGATCTTTAAGTGAGAAAGGAAAAAGGCGAAGTCTTACCTCATCCTTTGTAATGTTATTAACCTGATGTGTGTCAGCAATTGAGAAGAATTCTCGCAGATGTGCGTATGGTTCCTCACGACCTCTAAACACTGGCAAGATTGCTATGAGGTTCGGCTGGATCTTGAAGTTACTTGTAACCCCTTTAACCGGATCCGGATAAACGATAGGCGAGGGATCCTCGAAGATCCCTGGCCTGTAATAAGAATCAACACCCCGTGGTGGAGATTCTTCTCCGCTGCTACTTCCGCTAGCACTTACGCCAACATCTTCGTCACCTGGCATTTCAGCGAAAAGCTCTGCTAAACCTGAAAAATCAAGATTAGTAGAAAACTGTCGAAACGTCTTCCTTCTTAACCTTGCACTTTTCTCAACCTCAGGATCGTAAGATAACGGTGATGTTCGTCCCGATCTTCGTGTGCGCATACACTAACCTGCACACTCACAAGAGACAAAACAAACAAACAAAACAAAACAAAACAAGAAAAATAAAATCTTTTTGTATTTTTTTATTTTATTAAAGAAAAATATTAACAAAAACTTAAACGAAAAGCTCACTGAGTCCCCGGCAGCGGCGCCAAAATTTTTGATAAGCTTAAGAGACTATTGATAGAATTTAAAGTTGGTGAACAACCTACTCCCGCTACGGCTAAAGCGGTTGAGGTTTCTTGTGTTTATTGTGGTGGAGCTCATGATTTATCCAAGTGCATTACCGCCGGTGGTAACACTTCGAGCGCCTACGCGGCCACAGGAACTTATAGCCAAAACGGTCGAGTTACCCGCACTAATCAGTTGACTCCACTGGGTTTTCCACCAAATCAAAATACTAACAATTATCGCAACAATCAAGGTGGTCACCAAGGAAATCAAAGGAACAATTATAAGGGTAACAATTACAACAATGAGAATCAAGGGACTAGTGGTCAATTGCAAAATCAAAACCAAAATCGTGATTTTCAAAATGTCAATCAAGGGCTTTCAAATGCATTTTCGAAAGATATTCCAAATGAGATTTTGAGTTACTTTAAGGCTAATGATGATAGGTACACAAACATGGCAAATGATGTGATAAACCTAAGGACTAAGTTTGAAAACCATAGTAACAAAATGGAAGGAAATGTGGTTAGGCTCCAACAAAACCAACAAAAAATGGAACAAGGTCAACATAAGATTGAACAAACTTTTCTTAGGTGGGAGCAAAATCAAAAGGCCGAAAAAGAGCAACATAGGCAAGAACGTCAAAAAAACAGAAAATAGACTTTTGATGCTATTATGATGACCAAAGCCTCTACTTCGGGTAGTCTTCCTAGCAACACCGTGTCAAACCCGAAGGGAGAGATGAAAATGATTACCACACGTAGTGGTAAGACCTTTAAGGAGCCGACTCCTCAACAAATTACTCCTACGGATGAGGAAATTGAGGAAGAACCCGAGGTTGTGGTCGAAAAGGAGCACGTTTCAATCCCATGAAGTACCGCTCAAACCACACCTACGGTCGACTCTTTACCAACATTGGAACCCGAGATTCCAAAGGCTATGCCTATGCCCCACCCAACACCACCCTTACCTTACCCATCGAGACGTCATAAGGAAAAATTGCAAGAACGTGACAGTTATTAATTTGAGCTTTTTATTAAGATGTTTCGTGATATGCATTTTAACATAAGTTTTGCCGACGCTTTAATTATGATGCCTCGATTTGCCGCCAACTTTAAAAGTATGTTGAATAACAAGGAGAAATTGCAAAAATTGTCTAGTTGTTCAACGGTTTATCTTAACCGCATACCTCAAAAAGTCGGTGATCCCGGTAAATTTTTATCCGTGTGGTATCCAAGATATGGAAGAATTCTATGCCTTGGCCAATCTTGGTGCTAGTATCAATTTGATGCTTCTTGAAATATTTAAGTCGCTCAATCTTCCTAATCTTACTCCTACAAAGATGTCTATCGAGATGGCCGATCATTCTACAATTCCCGCATGTGGAACGGCCGAAGAAGTTTTTGTGAAAGTGGTAAAGTTCTATTATCCGGTAGACTTTATCGTAGCCGATATTCCCACGGATCCTCAAGTTCCACTTATTTTTGGTCGTTCGTTTTTAGATACGTCGAAAGCGGTTATTGATATGCATGCTAGAAAAATCACCTTACGCTTCAACGA
Organism: Glebionis coronaria; assembly: GCA_025667525.1. Taxonomy (NCBI): domain Eukaryota; kingdom Viridiplantae; phylum Streptophyta; class Magnoliopsida; order Asterales; family Asteraceae; genus Glebionis; species Glebionis coronaria. The sequence goes on from CM046876.1 coordinate 136,722,198, forward strand.
CGAGGAACTTGTTATAAACGCAACTCAAAACTCTAAACTTTCTCATGTTTATTCTATCGCTACTTTAAACCATATTGATTTGATCGATGTCGTTTGCGAGGAATTTTCACAAGAGATTTTAGATTTTATCGAGGAAGCAAATAGTGGCAATCCCACTATGCTCGATCCTATCCTTGATAATTCGACACCATCTTTCACTCCATTTGAAGGATGTGGTTTTAACTCGGAAGTGTTTGATGTACCTAGAACTTCTAACGAAGACCTCGATGGTAATGGGGACTTTTCGATTATCAAGGTTTTTCTAAGCGATTTTCCATTTAATCCGCCGGTGGAGGTTATGAGTATTGAACCAAAATCTTCAATCGAGGAGCCACCAATCCTCGAGTTGAAAAATCTTCCTCCTCACCTCGAATATGTATTCTTAGAAGGAGACGATAAGTTTCCGGTTATTATTGCGAAGGATCTTTCGGATGATGAAAAAACCGCACTTATCGATGTCTTGAAGGCTCACAAAGGGTTGCCTGGAAATTATCCGACATTAAGGGTATCGACCCAAAATTTTGTACACACAAGATTTTAATGGAGGGGGACTATAAACTCGCAATCCAATGTCAGAGAAGGGTAAGCCCCAAAATTCACGATGTCATCAAAAGGGAAGTCCTTAAACTCCTTGACGCGGGAATGATTTACCCTATATTTGATAGCCCTTGGGTGAGCCCCATTCATTGTGTCCCTAAAAAGGGAGGAATGACCGTTGTCCCAAACGATGAAAACGAGTTAATTCCAACTCGACTCGTGACCGGTTGGACGGTGTGTATTGACTATCGTAAGTTAAATGACGCCACTCATAAAGATCATTTTCCCTTGCCTTTCATGGATCAAATGTTGGAGCGTCTTGCGGGGAAACGATTTCTATTGCTTTTTAGATGGCTTTTCCGGTTACTTTCAAATCCCCATCGATCCTCGTTATCAAGAAAAAACTATGTTTACGTGTCCATATGGAACGTTTGCTTATCGTAGAATGCCATTCGGACTTTGTAATGCACCGGGAACCTTTAAAAGGTGCATTATGGCTATTTTTCATGACATGATCGAGAAGATGATGGAAGTCTTCATGGATGACTTTTCCGTGTTTGGTAGTTCGTTCACTTCGTGTTTTGGAAATTTGGATAAAATGTTGAAATGTTGTGAGGAAACCAACCTTGTGCTCAATTGGAAAAAATGTCATTTTATGTGTAAAGAAGGGATCGTCTTAGGGAAAGGTCTCGAAAGCGGGGATTGAGGTAGAAAAAGCTAAGATAGACGTCATCGCTAAATTACCTCATCCTAAAACCGTCAAAGGAGTTAGGAGTTTCCTAGGCCACACGGGCTTTTATCGTCGCTTCATCAAAGATTTTTCAAAGATATCTCGAACCAGTACACACCTCCTCTAAAAAGATGCTCCTTTCGTCTTTAACGAAGATTGTGTTCGAGCCTTTGAAATTCTTAAAAGGAAACTAACCGAAGCTCCCATTCTTGTTGCTCCAAATTGGAACCTCCCCTTTGAACTTATGTGTGATGCTAGTGATTACGCTATTGGGGTCGTTTTGGGGCAACGTCGTGATAAGCATTTCTTGCCTATTCACTATGCTAGTAATACGATGACTGAGGCTCAACTTAAATACACCACAAAGGAAAAGGAATTACTTGCCGTGGTGTGTGCATTTGAGAAATTCCGACCTTATCTCGTCTTGACTAAAAGCATAGTGTATACGGATCATTCGGCTATTAAGTACCTCTTTTATAAGCTTGATGTAAAGCCGAGATTGCTTCGTTGAATACCCCTCCTACAAGAATTTGATGTCACTATACTTGACAAAAAGGAGCCGAGAATCTTGCGGCCGATCATCTCTCTCGTTTGGAAGATCCTCACCAAAGTGTGTACGAGAACAAGGAAATCACCGAAACATTTCCTCTCGAGACACTTGGTGTAGTGAATTCCAAGGAAGATTCTTCTACCTCAGGGTTTGCGGACATCGCAAATTACCATGCGGGAAACTTCATCATTAAGGGTATGACGACACAACAAAAATGAAAGTTCTTTCGTGACGTCAAGTTCTACTTTTGGGACGACCCATATCTATTTCGGACTTGTGCGGATCAAATTATTCGACGTTGTGTGTTTGGCACCAAAGATACTAATATCCTTAGAGCTTGTCACGAGGGACCCACGGGTGGTCACCATGGTGCTAATCTCACGACGAAGAAGGTCTTTGATGCCGGTTTCTTTTGGCCTACTATTTACCGAGATGCGCACGCACTTTTAAAGTCGTGTGACTCATGCAAACGTCAATGAAACCCCTCACAAAACGATGAAATGCCACAAAATATCATCCAAGTGTGTGAGATCTTTGACGTGTGGGGCATTGATTTTATGGGGCTGTTCCCATCATCTCGTGGTAATAAGTACATCCTTGTCGCTGTTGACTACCTATCCAAGTGAGTGGAAGCTTAAGCTTTGCCCACGAACGATGCTCGTGTGGTGGTCAAATTTTTGAAACAATTGTTCTCTCGGGTTGGAACCCCTCATGCAATCATAAGCGATCGTGGAACCCATTTTTGTAATGACCAATTTGAAAAGGTTCTAAAGAAATATGGGGTTACACATCGGCTTTCTACGGCTTATCACCCACAAACGAGTGGGCAAGTCGTGATTTCAAACCGATCTTTGAAGAGAATTTTGGAGAGGTCGATAGGAGAAAACCGACAATCTTGGTTGGATAAGTTAGATGATGCTTTATGGGCCTTTCGTACCGCCTATAAGACGCCCGTTGGGTGCACTCCTTATAATCTCGTGTATGGGAAGAATTGTGACTTGCCAATTGAAATCGAACACAAAGCTTACTGGGCCCTAAATCATTATAATGATGACATTAAGACCGCGAGAAAACACCGGAAAATGCAATTCAATGAATTGGATGAATTGACAGACATTGCTTATGAAAATTCATTGATTTACAAAGAGAAAACTAAAAAGTTTCATGATTCTAAAATTAAAAAGCGGGTTTTTAACATTGGAGATCAAGTGTTGCTTTTTAACTCAAGATTGAAAATATTTTCTGGCAAGTTGAAATCCCGTTGGTCCGGACCGTTCACCATCACCCAAGTGTTTCCTTATGGGACCATCAAGCTAGCTCAAAATGATGGTCCTAACTTTAAGGTGAATGGTCATAGGGTTAAGCACTACTTTGGTGGGGAAGTCCCTTCTTTGGACGACCTCGACCAAGTAACCTTCCCCAATGATAATTGGTATTAAGGGGATCGAGTCGAGCTCATGACTTGGTAATAAAAAACGAGGTGCCTCTTGGGGGAGATCCATGCTTATCCATGTACATATTATCGCTTTCTATTGTAGCTAATGTGAGGGGATTTATGCCCTTCCAACCTTTGCTCCGTGGTTGTTTGTGAATTGTGGTATTTAGATCATCATCTTCATAATTGGAGTCTCTCGTGTTTGTTTTACGTGAGCACTCGATTGTTTTCTTTGAAGAATTTCTCGATATCCAAATGATATATCCTTTTGTGTTCTAACCTTAGGTCTTTTAGCACACTTCATAAACGGCTATAGATTTAATGGTTCCACCCTTTCCATGCTAGATTAAGCATTCGACTTCGTCTCTAGTATGGGGGTATCCTACCCTTAGACTCGAAACATTGAGGACAATGTTTAACTTTAGTATGGGGGGGTGAATAGATACTTGCCTTGCCAAACCTTCACGCTTTCCAAAGTTTATCTTTTTGTTTATCGTTTTGTTGCAAATAAGGCTAAAAATGGCCAAATTTTAAAAAATTTCTCATGTTTTCGTAAGTGTTTAAAGACACGAATGTAGATTTTCCGACGGCGAGAATAAGAGTAATTTTTTACTCGACCGTGCGTGTTGAGCACTTAGCTTCGATTCCTTAACTTATATTAGGCTAAGTCTCTTAAATGAGGACGAGAAATGATAGAGTTAATTATAAGTTACTATGCTAAACGCAGAGTACTCGTATTCTTTCAAAAACTCATGTGTTCCAATTTTTTACTTATTCTCCCTTCGCTTGTATATATATATTTTGCTAATAAGTATCGACTTAGCGGTTTAGTCTTGATTGTTGGTTTCTAGCTTGTTCTAGTAGCTTCCATGTAATTAAATTGTGAAAACATTAAGGTATCACCAGCGTCACGGTTTTGAAGTATTGGCACCCCGAATAATCGAAAGCTTCACCCGATAATAATTTTAAGTGCTCACTCACCTAAATCAAGCAAAAATTCGAAGCTCACAAGGACGAAAAATCTATGCGAAATTGAAAGTGAAAGCCTTAAACTTTGAAGCTATAAGGGTCCAAAATTACGTTTTACGTTGAGGATATACGTCTTTGGCCATAATAAACACCTCATGGCGAGGTTAAATAAAAGGCAAGGTAAGACCTAAGTCGTAATAAAAGCTCCATGTCGGATTTGAATAAAAGATGGAGGTAAACCTAATGATAATAAGGCCCATCTGTTAGGGGGCGTATAAAAGTCTTGGTAATAAGTCTCATGTTCAAAACCGTTATAAAACCGTGTTTATTGATCCTTCTTGTTGACTTCATTTTTTGACATCGTTGTCTATTAGGGGAGGTAATTAATTCGATGGTCTTGGTTACACCGTTATGACTCTATTTTTGGACCTTAATCTCTATCATCGTATAAGTCAACAATGTATTATCATGAAAATTCAAGACAAAAATAAAATATAAGAGATACCACTTAGGATTAAGGGAGTCTAAGTACGTGATTAGGGCATATGATTAGTGTTAGCATTACTAACTTGTAATGACATGATCTCGTTACACGCTTGGCATGGAATTCGGTGAAAATCGAGGACAACGAAATTATTTCTAACGAAGCATTCACGTGTTCTTGTTCTATGAACCTAAACGTCCCATTTTGCGATGAAAATCATACATTATGTCTAAAACACAAGTAGTAGTAGTGTAGTAAGTTTACGTTTCAATAAAAGTTGATAAAAATGAATTTTGGAGATGCTAAGATACTTTATTCTATCATTTCGTGAGGGCACGACAATGGTTTAGTATGGGGGAGTGATGAGACTGCTTTTTTACATAGTCTCATCATCCAAAACGGGCTTAAAACGATGAAAATATCATAAAAGTGCCATATATATGCTTGTGTTTATTCAATGTGTATTTTAGGTACGGATATCGAGAAAATGACAAAAGATCACAAGAATCAATCAAAAATGAACATGAGAAACGAAGCCGCACAATGAACCGGACCATAGTGTTGAATTTCCAAGAAAAGTCCTTGAAGAATTGAAGATTTACAAGAAAGGTCCTCCATCATTGAAGAAATGACACTTTATACCCTTGTATATTCATCATTACAAGTTTGGTGCCTAAAGTTGGTCAAAGTTACAAAAAGGACCCTTAACTTTGAATAATTGGCAAGATTGGTCCCTACAAAATGAAGACTTGTCACTTTTAGTCCTCCTCAAAGTCTTATACACAAGAGAAGACCTTTAAGTTTCAAGAATAGTCAAGTAAATCCCTTCAAGAATCAAGAAATGGCAAAATATACCCTTGATTATACTTTGCAAAAATATTTGTGGCCAAAGTGTGAATGTTGAAACTTTATTAACAAAGGAATAGGATTTTTTGCTGTTAAAACTTATATGAACAAACAATGAAATCTGAGGGACCAAAACTGCCAAACAAACAAACTCATCCCGACCAATCAGCTTGCCAACTCACACCCCCTCAACCACTAATCTCCCACCACCTCACCCACAACCTCCACGTATGAATTCCACCAACTAACCATTTAATAGTCAGTTCAAACTGATTATTAAAACACTTTTAACTGGCGGGAAAACACAAATCTAAACCCTAATCCAGATTAAACATACACCTTTTTCCTATAAACCCTAAAAACACCTCAGATCCAATTAATGCAAAACCAAAGGGGTTTTAGCTATACCTCTCCAGAAACATGATTAACTTCATGTTAATCTAAACCCCATTCTCAAAATTGGTCCCCCACATTGCTAGCTGTCATCCCCAAGGTTCCCCTGCCCCACCAAGAAGAAGAAAACAAAAATAGGGCAGCCCATCTACGTCTCCAAGGCATTGTCGGGTTCCCAAAGTCTTTTTAGACGGTTGGGATCAACATCACAACTGGCATCTCATAACAAGTCCAAATCACCATTACATGTTTAAGTTTTGACTCAAATTCAAAAACATCATATGTGAATCCTCTCAAGGGCAATTCTGGAATTATAACAACTAGGGTTTGATGTTTTCAGCTAGATAGAACAATGTACACCCTCTATATAAAGGGTCTAGGGTTTTGCATTTCTTTTCTCCTTTGTTCACAAGCCTTGTAAATCCAGCTTTTAGGAATGAAAAAGTGGTATTGAGTTTGATGATGAGAAGCAAGTTCCCATTTACTTATATTGTTTAAAGTTCTCTTTAGTTTTGTTGATTTTTCAAGAGTTTTTAAGTTTTCATTTGCTTTAAGGTTTTCCAAAAAGTGGAAGTGGTACTTTTCTATTTTATAAATTTTTCATTAAGCTGTTGAATTGAGTGGTGTTTTTGTACCTTGATAAACAATATCAAGCTTTCATCAAGACCTCACATCAATTCTCTAAGTTCTAGTTCTTTTAGCAAGTATTTCTAATGTTTAAAATGGGTGAAGTGAGTTCCTTAACAGTTTGGTTGCTTAGATTTGATCTTGATCATAGCTCCCAGATATCTTGAAGATATCAAGGAGTTGTGAGAGGTCAAACCTAGGTGATTTACCTTGTGGGAAAAGCTAAAACATTTTGATCCTAAGTTTTCAAGAAAAGCTTGAAGAAAATCAGTGCTCACCTATTTCTTTTCTTTTTATATATGCTACTATTGTGTTTGTTACTTCTTAGCAGGTTGTGTTAGTGGAAGCTTGTTCTTGTTTAAGCTAGAACATAAGCTCAAAAAATCGGGGGTCTGGATAGTACACCCCCGAGGTTTGCTAATCTTCCTTTTTCTATCTCTATTTTTTGTTAAATTCATGTTTATGAGTTTCTTGCTGAATTTGCCTGTTCTAAGTGTTTGATGTCAATGTTTGAGTAATATGTGACTTAACTGATTGTTTGATAGAATCTTGTAGTCCAGAGAAATATTTTTTCTTGCAAATCATGTTTAATAGTTTTATAAAGGGTGTTTGGATATGCCATTTTGATGCATAAGGTGGTATGCGATTGTGTTAAAGTTGGTATAAACTTGTTAATCTTGTTAGTCTCTAATGCATTGAGTAGTGGTTAAGATTAAATTAGAGTGTTAAAAAGCTTTATGTTACAAAATATTACATCAAACAGCAACATACACTAAATCTGCTAAAAACAAGGTTGTTTTAGTACTTTCTAGTTTGAAATTTGGTCATCAGTTAGGGTGTATGTTAGTGTAAGTGTAATAGTTCTTGTGTTTGCTTGTGGACTGCTAGGGTGTTAGATCTTGATCTTTGAAACTAACCAAAGTGCAAACTATATCAGTCTATAACCTACGAGACCTGTTTTTCATATCAGTAACTAAATATAGCTTGATTTGGTATGACAATCCATGAAATCTATTTGTTGGCCATGATTAGGTTGTATTAATAGGTATTTTGTTCAAAATCTGTGATTGGAAAGTTTTTTGTTGGATTAAAATTGCATAAGTGCTCACTATAACCACCATTTCTTAAGTTTCTGCATATCTGTGAACTGTTTGATTAATCTGTATCATTTGGTGCATTGTGAGTTGTTGATTTTTTGTTATTTGTGAGTCCCACAAGTCCACTGACTTGTGGGGTGACCCTATTGTCCTAAAAGCTCAAAGCAACAAGCTCAAAAGAGCCTTTCTTGTCTCTGTGACAAGCAGTGGGAACCCCTGTTCCCACTGATAGACCTTTGCTAGCCACTGCTAGACTAAAAAACAAAAACAAAGTAACGTGTCACTATCAGATTCTTGGAATTTTGTCTTTAGTGCCGTAAAATCATAGTTTTCCAGATTTTCAATTTTTCCATTGTTCTTTGATTTATTTTAGGAATTTTAGAAAAATATATTTTTAATTTTCTGATTAGTTTAATATTTATTGCATTATTTTGAATTAAAAATAGATTTTTATTATTCTGTTTTTGTTTTTTAGTGCCAAAAAGTTGTGTTTTTCTGTTTTTCTAATTTTCTTGTTTTAAGTTAAGTATTTGAATATTTTTAGAAAAGAAATTTTATTTTTCACTTTATTTAATCATCTTTTAAAATTATTTTAATTAAATTAGTTTTTAATAAATTAGTTTTTTTCCTATTAGGGTTAAATTAATATTTTTTCAAAATTTTCATTTTTCTTACTTTAAATACATTATGTTAAGTTTTTTGAAAAAGAAATTTATTTTTCTCATCTTTTAAATAATTTTTAGGATTATTTTAATCTTTTAATAACTTTTAGCCATTTAAAAATAGTAAAGTAGTTTTAAAAATCAAGAAAAATACTTTTTAATTTTTATATAATATAAGTAAGATTCTCATTTTATAAAATCATATTTTGGATTTATTTTTAATTTTATTGAATTTTAAGGCTTTAAATAGCATTTAAAATTGAATATTAAATTGAAAATAAGTTTTAAAATATTTTTGTCAAATTTTTATTCTTATTTATATTATTTTAGATTTTTTTTTAATAAATTTTTAGATTAAAATTTTAATTTCGTCACGTTTTTACGTTTTACGTTTTATCATTAGTCGTAGTTTAATTGTAATCGTAACCATCATCATTTTCATTTTTCCTTTGTCTCATCAATGTTAATCTCAATATATCATCAAGTTTAACAAACACATTAATCCTCCTCGAGAACGAACTCACAAAAGGGTCATAAGTGTTTACGTTTTCCTAAACGTACGCTTAGTGCTTGCCGCTTTATACGCTCTTTTTCCTAAAAGATGTATTTATACTACTATCAACGAGCAATCACTCCATCGTGGGGAAGTCATAACACTGGTGCCTCCAGTGTTATGGTTATGATACCTCCATAACTAGATGAACTGGCATGCATGTATATAGCTCAGGCATTTAAGATATAACATAAGCATTCAAACATATAAAATAACTAGAGAAAATAGATGGCTGCAAACGGGGAATCCTAATCAAACATACAAAGGAACGTCCATACTGAAGGACGGAATATCCGTACCTTATGTCCAGTGAACGATGAAATATGAAAAGATGGAAAGTCTTCACAAGTGCTACATAAGTAAGGGACATGTATGAGTTGTCTGATTACTGAGTGTGTTACTGGTTCTTGTGTGTTCTTAACTTATTTTATCTGTTATGGTCATGTTTTAATGTTTTAAATGTTATCTTGTATTTTATTCATGTTTTACTAGTATTCTGATTATGTAATTCATGTGTTATTGTATTATTATACTTGTAGTGTAATAATAAGTAACTTTCTAAAAATAGCAGGTTTCAAAAATAGAAAGTTTCCAAAAATAGAAAGTTTCTAAAAATAGAAAGTTTCTAAAAATAAAAAGTTTCCAAAAATAGTAAGTTTCCTGAAATATAAAATTTTCATAAACAGAAATAAGATGGATTAATAAGTCTAAAAATATAAGCTAGTGCTTATTAATCATAAGTTATAAGTCATGATAGATTATTAGTAAATTTATTAAATTAAATACTTAGGCTAAATTAATTATTATTTAATAATGATAAAGCATGGTTTATTAACTAATAATGTCATGGTCCATTTAATAAACTTTACCTTATACAACTTAATTTAATTAAGCATGGTTTTGATTTAATTAAGTTAAATAGATACTTAGGTTATAACATGATTTATCTAATAAATAAAATAACCTAAGTCATGAATGAATTAATTAATTACTAGTTCATCTAATCTAAATAAAATAATTAATTAATACAAGAAATATCTAAAATAAAAATACTTAGGTTAAAACATGTATTATTAATTCTAATAATATAACCTAAGTCATGTTTTTAATTAAACTAATTAATTGGTCATGTAGATTAATTTAATTAACCTAGCAAAATAAATTAATTAAACTATCCAGAGCCCGAAACCCGAGAAACAAAAACCCGACACCGATTGACCACCAACAGCCGTGGCTGTGGTGGTGGTCAGTGGTTACGCAGCCGACGGCTGCCGCTGTTGTGGTCACCGTTCCCACCGGTCGTAGCCAGTCGTTTCCCCCTGCCTTGCTTGTGTACCCACTACCGCACCAAGGTACCCACTGTCGTGCCTTGGTTGCCGCTGCTCAAGCCGAAACCACACCGAGCCCCAAAGGGGGTCTCGGCTGTGGACCAAGACAGCCATCGAGATCCTATGGCTCTCGGTTTGTGTGCCGAACCCAACAACAAACCAAACAAAACCCTTTTTCCACGTTTTAATTTATGTTTTTATATAGATTCAACACATGTGTTCATGATTAAAAATTAAAGAATTAAATATTAAGGTTTGGATATACCATTTGCGTGAATGAATGAAAAAAGGGGAACACGAACACGTATGAAATCAAGATCAAAACCAAACGAATCTTCCTTGCGGTAGTGATGGATGCCGCGGATACAACGACAAAGGGGGCTAGGGTTTCTTTTTGTTTTGAAAAAAATATGTTATGAAAATCCCTAAGGAATATTTGTTTACTTGTTAAGTTTCAAAACGGGCTAGGCCCCTCTCCCTTCTTCCTTTTCCGCGGGCACCAAAATAAAATGTTTTTCATGTTAAATATTATTCGTGTACGTTCGTGTTTAATATTCGTGAATTAAATATTATACGTAACTTTTAACGTGCATTAATAATATACGCAGTTCTTGGTATTTAATGTTCGTGACATGTGTCGTATATTATAAATGGAAAGTTTTAATTTATTCGTATTTTACGTAGTGTATTGTTCATGGTATTTATATGCGGGTTTTACATTCCACAAAGGTACGACATTCACAATACTCTAAACGCTCACCTATCTCTTAAATCGATTACTTACTCTCACGTCGGAGTCTAATCGTGGGACACGCGCCCACGGTAAGCCTAACGGTGTCTATTATTTAGTGTGAAGGGTCTTCAAAAAAGTTCACTTGGTGCAAGATCTGGAGTCCTCGAACACTCGAATTAAGCCTAATTTGGGTCAAGTCCGGTCCATCCAACTTTTGTATCAACATTTAATTTGGTTGATGTTTCTGATTTAAAACTCACTGTTGGTCATCCTAATGGAACTTTGGCTAAAATTATTCCTGTTGGGAATTTGAAACTTAATAATGGTGTTGTTTTGTTTGATGTATTGGTTGTGCCTTAGTATTGTATTAGCTTGTTATCTGTTAATAAGATTTTTAAAGATAGTATGCTGAGAGTTTGTTTTGATGAGACTAAGTGTTATATTCAGGATTTGAAAAAGGGAACAATCTTGGGGATTGGTATTGTAATTGTTTGATAAGGCTGATAGTACTTCTGTTGTTAACAATTGTGAGTTCTTTACTTGCAATGTTTCTAAGGATATTTAACATCGTAGGATGGGACATCCTGCTAACCAAGTTCTGAATATGTTAATGGGGTCTTTAGATCTAAAACATGTTAATAATGAATTACCTTGTGATATTTATCACAAGGCAAAATAAATAAGAGAATCTTTTCTATTAAGTGATCATAAGTCTTTATGTTTTGGTGACTTATATCATCTTGATGTTTGGGGTCCTTACAAAGTGGTTAGCAAAGATGGTTTTAGGTATTTTTTACTGTGGTTGATGATTTTAGTAGATCTGTGTGAGTGTATATGTTAAGACTAAAGATAAAGTTTTTCAAATGTTTATCTGTTTTTATAACTTGGTTTTAACTCAGTTTAATAAAAAGGCTGAAGTTGTTAGATCTAATAATGGTATTGAGTTTGTTAATAAAAATATGAATGATTTTTTTGTTTCAATGGAATTGTTCATCAGACAACTTATGAATATACTCCCCAACATAATGGTATTGTTGTAAGGAAACAAAACACTTGCTTAATGTTGCAAGGAGTCTTATGTTTCAGGGGGGATTCCTCTTATGTTCAGGTCTGAGTGTATTTTAATTGCTGCTTATTTGATTAACAAGTTTCCTTCCTCTATGTTAAATGGCAAATCTCCTTTCTGTTTAGTATATCGTAGAGAACCTAACCTTTTGACACTTAAGAAGTTTTGGTGTCTGTGGTATGCTACTATTTTAAAAGGATCTAATAAATTTTCTAATAGATCTGAAAAATGTGTTTTAATTGGTTATGATAGTGGAAAAAGGGCTTATAAATTGTTTGGTATTGAAAACAAATCTGTTATTTACTCTAGAGATTTTAAATTTTAATGAAAATGGGTTTCTGATAGGTGTGTAAACACCCATCTTTTCTACCACTTAATTACTATAATAACCGGACCAAAACGTGTATTTTATGTCTTTTATGTCGGAATTATGCGTGGTTTGTGTTTTTATTGTATTTTAGGATGAAATTATGAAAAGTGGAGAAAACATGAGAATTCACGGGCATTCACGGCTTTTATTGAAGAAAAAGATGAAAGACGAAGTCGAGAAATCAAGAGTGGAAAAAGAACGGAAGTCCAAGACCAATTCTGAAGATTTATCGAAGAAAAAGTCAAAAGACGGAAGTTTATCAAAAGCCGAGAAACTCAGGTCTATTTTATTGAAGAAATTAAAGACGAGTTCAAAAGATATCCCGAGCCACAAGTCCTTAAAGTCCAAACTTAAAAGAAAGATGAGAAGAAAAGGACTAATGACGCAATTAATGAAGATTAGATGAGAAGAAGGACTTAATCCCGCAATTAACAAGAAATGAAGAAGGGGAGGAAGCTTCCTAATCCTCCCCTATAAATAGATTAGACTTGTTAATCATTTGTTTTGTTGGCTAACTTGACAAATTAGCTCTTCCATTTTTAATTACCATGCACCTTTATTTACTTGACCAATTTAATCACCTTGTCTTGCACCTTAATTACCATTTAATTCAAGTAAGTTTTTCTTTCTTAATTCTTGTCAAGTTTTATCTTTATCTTGTTAATCTCATTCTACCTTTCTTAATCTTTGTGTTGATTTGTTTATGTTCATGATCTTTATTTTTGTTGATTAATTTAAGTGGGTTTTGATTGATTTGATTAAGTTTTGTTAGTTTTATTGTTTTGGATTGATTGTTTATGCTTTATATTTGTTTATTTAGTTGTTTGGTTTAATCTTTTTATTGATTTGGTTAAGTTCTTAATTAATTCGTGCCTTTTTAATCTTCCTTGTTCTTCGTTTTATACAGTAACTGTTCTTCCCAGACCTGTGCCCAGAATATTCCGAATAGGTGTGGAAATTTGTGTTCTATTCGGAACATTTCATTTATTCCGAATAGGGATCTTGAGAGATTGCTTATTCGGAACATTTATTCCGCATAGAGGTTTTTAAGGATTGCTATTCGGAACTTTTTATTCCGCATAGAGGTTTTTAAGGATTGCTATTCGGAACTTTCTGGATATTCCGAATAGAGCTGATTTTTCCGAATAGGGTGTACTTTCCGAATAGAAGGACTTTCCGAATAGTGACAGTATTCCGCATAAGCCCATTATTCCGAGTAGGCACTTTATTCCGCATAGAGGAACTTTCCGAATAGGGGATTTATTCCGAATAGGGAAAGCTTAGTTTTTAGTTTTCTGCCTTTTCATTTTAAGTTTTCTTTTTCCCGCCTTTTTCCTTAATCGCACTTTAAGTTTATTTGCCTTAGTTTAAGTTTTAGTTTTAGTTGCTTTTTAAGATTGCCTTAGTTAGATTTAAGTTTGCGTTATTTACTTTATTGCCCTTTAATTTTAGTCTTGCTTTTAAATACTTGCACTTTATTTTAATTAGATTTAGATTTATTTTAATTGCACCTTTACTTTAATTGTTTTGCACCTTTTATTTTCAAAACTACAACGACACATCTTTGTTCCACCAAAGTTCAACTGAGTCACACATAAAACATCAAGTTGTTCAATTCGATTAGATCGGAACACAACGAATATTTTTAACCTGAGTAAAACCGAGTTATCAAATGGCGCCGCTGCCGGCTCTTTTCGTAAAGATCAACAGTTTTTTGTGAGAGACACGTTGCTTTTTGGGATCCGTTCACTTGTGAGCGTTATTTTTCTTGCACTAAAATTTCAAAAAATCATAAAAATTATAAAATTCATAAAAACCATAAAAATTAAAAATATCAAAAATCCTAAAAGATTTTACCTTTATTGTGTATATATATTGTCTTTGTGTTTGGTTTTGTTTTCTTTTGCATTTTCAGGTGTATGCGTACTAGATCTTCTAATTATCAAGAGCCCGAGCCTCAAGAAGATTTAGATATGGCAGGTGTTAACAACAATAATCAACTACCGCACCTCAATCATAATAATAATAACAACAATGCTCCCCCACAGCCCGATCTTCGGACCATGGAGGAACTTTGTCAACCAACAATGTTTGGACGAGGAGGACCGATTGCGCCGATGCAAATCAACGCTCCTGAGTTTTCGTTGAAGCACCACATGATTCAGCAAGTGCAAACAAACCCATTTAGAGGATTGCCTGATGATGATGCCAACAAACACCTCGACAAGTTCATTACAATCACCCAGAGCATGAAGTTGGCTGGTGCCACTATGGATGAGCTTCGCCTACAACTCTTTCCACACACTTTATTACATCATGCCGAGAAATGGTTTGATCGTCTCCCGAAGAATTCTATTCGCACTTGGGATGACATGACTCAACGCTTTTTGTCGCGCTACTTTCCACCATCCATGGTCACAAGCCTTCGCAATCAGATCAGCGGTTTCATGCAAGATCCCGATGAATCTCTTTTTGATGCATGGGAGAGATATAATGTCTTGATCGATCGTTGTCCGAACCACAACATGCTTCCGGTCACCTTGATCGATACTTTCTACAACGGATTGACTTTTTGAGATCGTGATACGATCAATGCAGCCGCCGGTGGCACATTCATGAAAAGGAGACCCGAGGAGTGTAGAGAGTTAATTGAAAACATGACTACTCATCATAAGAACTGGGATTCCTCTGCTTCTTCTAGAAACAACACGAGAGTCAATGTTTCTTCTACCTCAGCAAACCCTGAGATGACCGAACTCACCCGCATGATGGCCGAAATGAGCAAAAGTATTACGCTTCTCGCTTCAACCCACCAACAACAACAAGTTAAAGCGGTTGCTAATCCTTGTGAAACATGTGGCGGTCCTCACTCATACACCGATTGTCCTTCAACACAAGGAAATCCGGAAAATGTGTATGCAGCTTACGGTAATTATTCACCGGAAAATTACCAAGCTAGACAACAAGGGGATAGAAATCTGCTGAGCTACCGTTCCAACAATTACCTTTCACCCGGTTTTTCTCCTCAAAACCAAAATCCCGCCAACAACTACAATAGAAGCAACCAAATCCCACCTCGTGCTTCTAATCCTTATCAACCACCCACCCAACAACACCCACCCATTAATCCCGATGTTGACACAATCATGAGAACTCAAGGTGAGCAAATCAAGAATCTGCAGAGCCAAATAATTAATTTGAAAGGAGATATCTTGAAACAAGGTAATGACATCAGAACTGAGGTTCGTGATAATCTTCAATCCTCTTTCATCACTCAAACAACTGAATTGAAGAATCTGTTGGCTAGTTTCTTGCCTGACGCTCAACCTTCTTCTTCGGGTTCTCTACCTTCAAATACCGTCACCAATCCGCGAGCTAATGTGAGCGCTATAACTACGCGTAGTGGAACTACCATTGTCACTCCATCTACCCCACCACCATCATCTACACCTCCTCCACCACCATGTAGCCCTACTCCTCCTACACCTAGTAATAGTGCACCATTACCGTCTCCGCCTCGTCATGACGATGTATCTCGGAAGGACCCTTCAACATCACAACCTTCACCAACTACACCTCCACCCAATCCTTATCAGCCCAGAATCCCATACCCTTCTCGCATAGGCAAGACCAACGAGCTAACCAAGAATGATTGTAATGTAATGAAATATGTGGATATGCTATCTAAAATGACCATCAACATTAGCCTTGTTGAAGCACTTTGCCACATGCCGAAATTCGTCAAAACATTCAAGGATTTGCTTAGCAAGAAGGAGAAGTTACTTGAACTTGCCAACACACGCTTAAATGAAAACTGCTCTGCAGTCCTTCTTAAAGAACTTCCGGAAAAACTTGGAGATCCCGGTCGTTTTGTGTTGTCTTGCTTATTCAACAAAACTGAAGAATTTACTGCCCTTGCTGATCTCGGGGCTAGTATTAATCTTATGCCACTCAGTGTTTGGAAAACACTATCATTGCCCGATCTCATTCCTACAAAGATGACTCTCGAACTTGCAAACCGCACTCTCGCTTACCCCGTTGGTATAGCCGAAGACGTGTTTATCAAAGTTGGCACATTTACCTTCCCGGTCGATTTTGTTGTAGTTGATTATGAAATGGACCCTCGTATTCCTCTAATACTTGGTCGGCCATTCTTGAGAACCGGACGTGCTTTAATAGATGTGGCCGAAGGTGAGTTAATCTTACGAGTCGGGGATGATTCTAAAATTTTTAAAATGGGGAAGCTTACCGGCAGATCTTTTGGAGGCCGAGAATCAGTGAATATGATAAATGTGCTCGATGACTTTACCGTCTATGACAATCCTCTATTCGAGTCTTCCACTGATAATCCACTCTTTGAAGATAATGTGGATGATTCTCTCCCTACTTTGGACGCTTCTCCCATTTTTGATTCTCCACCGGTCTTTGATGCTTATGAAGATGATAATTCTAGCTCAGATTCGGATGATTTTGATTGTACTTCTGAGTATCCCGAGCTACCTACATATGATGATTTTGATGAGGCCGATACTCTCTCGAGCGATTCTTCACATGATGAAGATCCTCCGCCATCACTCGATCCTACTTTGGACGATTACTCATTCGAGGAAGATTTCTCTGAATTTCTTAACACATACTTCCCTCATGAGAGTGATGCACCTCCTTTGGACTTTGAAGATTATCGTCTTGATCCTACTTTGGATTTGAAGAGCATTTTGTCCAAGGAGAAGAAACCGGTTGACACCGAAATCCGTTGCACTTATGATTTGACACCTCTTTGCCCCACTTCTGAGGACGAGGTTGTGCTTCTTTGCGGATCTTCTTCACACTCGGCCGAGCCGGAGTGCTATTTTCCCCTGAAGGAAAAGGTGTTCGATCCCGGTATTGAAGTCTTTAAGCCATCTCAGTATCCACCTGATGCAATAAAAGGAAAAATCTTTGGAAATTTGGAAGACATGCTTGCACCGCTTCATACTTGCTTCTACTGTGCTCCATCTCTGCTTAAGGGAACCTTGCCGCTTCTCTTTTGGCTTGCCTTGTTCACCTTAAGCTCGTGCTTATTGATGGATGAAAACTATGTCTTTGATCCTGGTGGATATGTCTTATGCTTCTTCTGTTAATGATCAAGGTCGAGTCAGGCTCACGACTCGGTTAACAAAAACCAAGCGCTTCTTGGGAGGCAACCCATGCATCTATCTTTTCGCTTTCTTTATCCTAAGTGTAGGGGGACCCCTTTGGATTGCTATTTCCTCTCCTCACTTCTTAATCAGGGATTCGAGCTTCAATGATCCACTCTTAATGACTCTTGACGACCCGTAATTCTGTGTTCTACTTCTTCCCGGTTCTATCCTAAACTCTTTTCGATTCACTATTTTTATATTCTCTCAATATTAAAATAGGAATCTCTTTAGTTGTCTTTTCCTTAGCGAGATTTAAACAACGTGCACAATGTCCTAAGTGTAGGGGAGTTTACTCCCACATGCTTAAACATTGAGGACAATGTTTATCTTAAGTGTAGGGGGGACTTCTATCGAAGTTAAGTGGTCTTTTCCTTGTTTTTGTCCTCATTTTAACCGGAAAATCAATTTTTCGACATTTTTCAAAACTTTCGATCTATTTTGGCCTATTAGTTTTTCCCTTTTGTATAGTTATTTTCTTTCTTTGCTAGAATAAATGTTTAATAAGTGGTTTTAATTTTCAAACGTTGTGAATCTTTTGACTCAATCCGAGTTTACTCTAGCTAGTATCCTTAACGTGTTTAAGTCAAGTTTTGCTAGGCTTTTATATAGGGAGCTATAAAACGCGAAAGTCTTAACTCTCACGGGTTAAGAACAAGAACTTTTCGCAAGTTCCTATAATTGATCCTAGAGAGTCGTTTATCAAGGGAACTTTAAGAAGCAATTTCTAAACTTGAAAAAGTCTAAGAATTTGCAAGATCCTATAGGCGACTCGAAAACCCAAAACTTTGATTTAATAGGCTAAGTATTCACGAGTCTCATTACTTGAGATTTTAAATTGTGGAGAACGAGAGATGATAGAGCCAATTATAAGTCGGTATTCTTTCGTGAATTTATGTGAGTTAATTATGAGCCTATTCTCCCATCGCTTGCTAATAAATTTATCTGCTAATAAATAAGGTTGTACGATTTGAAAAGTTACTTAGCTTCTAGCCCCAGATCGTTTAAAAGTTGCTCGGTAATGACGAGAGTTCATAGCCAAGGCATAACTCATGAAGCGGGGCGCGAAGATTGGCGAGTCCGAAAAGGCCCTAACAAGGCATGAGGGCTATGTTTTGTTGCTAAAGATCCAAAGTGATGTGAAGAATCATTTATCGAAAATCAATATGAAGGATCGAGACACACGACGAAAAGCAAAAACTCCCCAAAAGTCATGGAGAAGTGTATCCGAAAAGACCCTAACAAGGTATGAGGATAAATAGATCCAAGTCAATAAAGGAGGCGGATCGTTGTATATCAAAATCCAAAATAAAGATTGGAGAAAAATGAAGAAGTCGTGGTCCATATATGAAGAATCTCTCAAAAATTCCAAGTGAAGAAATTCCAATTATGAAGAGAAGACCATTATTTCATGAACGTCTCTCAAGATTTGAAGTATGAAATCCCTGCCAAATATCGGCCCGAGAAAGGTCTCAAATCGCGAACCAAGTTATGCCAAGATATGAACTTTCTGATATCCCGAGAAGCAGTTTTAAAAGATTTGGTCCTTTAGCTAACTATTGATTAAATCGTGCACTTTATTTTCAGACTAAATAATTATCTAAATAAGTCAAACAATGCATCTTCGTGATCATTCAAGACAACAATAAAATATAAGAGATACCCATAGGAATAAGGGAGTCTAAGTAAATAATTGGCCCACCTGAGTTCGTGCTAGTTTACTAACTTATAATAACAATGATCTCGTTTTTAAGCTTGGTTTGGAGAAAGTGAAAAGTTGAGGATGATGATTATTCATGACATTTTCAAAACCCAAGGTATGCTTTTAATTTCTTTGCTTTGCATTTTTATAATTTTCTATCTCTTGAATAAAGGCCAATGTGGATTGATTATTATGAAAAGTGTAAACATGCTTTGTAACTAATGCATTGCATGAGGACATTGCAATGGTCAAGTGTAGGGGATTTGATAGGTGTGTAAACACCCATCTTTTCTACCACTTAATTACTATAATAACCGGACCAAAACGTGTATTTTATGTCTTTTATGTCGGAATTATGCGTGGTTTGTGTTTTTATTGTATTTTAGGATGAAATTATGAAAAGTGGAGAAAACATGAGAATTCACGGGCATTCACGGCTTTTATTGAAGAAAAAGATGAAAGACGAAGTCGAGAAATCAAGAGTGGAAAAAGAACGGAAGTCCAAGACCAATTCTGAAGATTTATCGAAGAAAAAGTCAAAAGACGGAAGTTTATCAAAAGCCGAGAAACTCAGATCTATTTTATTGAAGAAATTAAAGACGAGTTCAAAAGATATCCCGAGCCACAAGTCCTTAAAGTCCAAACTTAAAAGAAAGATGAGAAGAAAAGGACTAATGACGCAATTAATGAAGATTAGATGAGAAGAAGGACTTAATCCCGCAATTAACAAGAAATGAAGAAGGGGAGGAAGCTTCCTAATCCTCCCCTATAAATAGATTAGACTTGTTAATCATTTGTTTTGTTGGCTAACTTGACAAATTAGCTCTTCCATTTTTAATTACCTTGCACCTTTATTTACTTGTCCAATTTAATCACCTTGTCTTGCACCTTAATTACCATTTAATTCAAGTAAGTTTTTCTTTCTTAATTCTTGTCAAGTTTTATCTTTATCTTGTTAATCTCATTCTACCTTTCTTAATCTTTGTGTTGATTTGTTTATGTTCATGATCTTTATTTTTGTTGATTAATTTAAGTGGGTTTTGATTGATTTGATTAAGTTTTGTTAGTTTTATTGTTTTGGATTGATTGTTTATGCTTTATATTTGTTTATTTAGTTGTTTGGTTTAATCTTTTTATTGATTTGGTTAAGTTCTTAATTAATTCGTGCCTTTTTAATCTTCCTTGTTCTTCGTTTTATACAGTAACTGTTCTTCCCAGACCTGTGCCCAGAATATTCCGAATAGGTGTGGAAATTTGTGTTCTATTCGGAACATTTCATTTATTCCGAATAGGGATCTTGAGAGATTGCTTATTCGGAACATTTATTCCGCATAGAGGTTTTTAAGGATTGCTATTCGGAACTTTTTATTCCGCATAGAGGTTTTTAAGGATTGCTATTCGGAACTTTCTGGATATTCCGAATAGAGCTGATTTTTCCGAATAGGGTGTACTTTCCGAATAGAAGGACTTTCCGAATAGTGACAGTATTCCGCATAAGCCCATTATTCCGAGTAGGCACTTTATTCCGCATAGAGGAACTTTCCGAATAGGGGATTTATTCCGAATAGGGAAAGCTTAGTTTTTAGTTTTCTGCCTTTTCATTTTAAGTTTTCTTTTTCCCGCCTTTTTCCTTAATCGCACTTTAAGTTTATTTGCCTTAGTTTAAGTTTTAGTTTTAGTTGCTTTTTAAGATTGCCTTAGTTAGATTTAAGTTTGCGTTATTTACTTTATTGCCCTTTAATTTTAGTCTTGCTTTTAAATACTTGCACTTTATTTTAATTAGATTTAGATTTATTTTAATTGCACCTTTACTTTAATTGTTTTGCACCTTTTATTTTCAAAACTACAACGACACATCTTTGTTCCACCAAAGTTCAACTGAGTCACACATAAAACATCAAGTTGTTCAATTCGATTAGATCGGAACACAACGAATATTTTTAACCTGAGTAAAACCGAGTTATCAGTTTCCTTACAAAATGAACAATAATAAGGTTGTTCTTGAATTTGAAAATGAGGTTTCTACTTTAAACTTTTTGATTTTGGTATGTTTGAAAACACATTTAATTCTTTTAGTCCCAATGATGATAAGGAAGGTGGGACTCCTTTGAGTTGAGAGGGTAGTCATCACTATACTGAGGATGTGAATCCTAGAAATAATAGTTAACCAGATGTTGCTGAATCATCTCAGCAAGCTGGATATGACTTAGTCAGCAATATACCAAGTGGTAGCGGTC